>CM054939.1:22678973-22768973 GCA_029168755.2 Tillandsia fasciculata | reverse complement strand
AATCCGCAAGAAAATCACGGCTCGCCATGCACTTCATCACAGCCACCGACCCACAGAAAAAATAGAAAGAAAGGAAAACGACGCTGCGAAAAACAGAAGGGAAAAAAGCAGAAAGGAAAAAATCACAGACAGGGGAAAAAAAAAAAGGGAAAAAAAAAAGGAAAGACCAAAAAAAAAAAAACCGTTAGTACACAAATTAAGGGAAATACAAATTTTGAAAAAAAGAATAGCAAAACAAAAAGAGCAAACCTTATCAGCGTAAGTAAGCCACCAACCACAGGAGTTAAAGAAGTAGGGTAAAAAAAGGAAAAAGGGGAGGGGAGGGGAGGGGAGGGGGGGGGGGAAAATAAAAAATAAAAAACACGACGAAGAGCAGCAGACAGAAGGGCGACAGGGTGGTAGTCACAGCAACCGGGGCACATGAAGTTGGGTGGTTGTCCATGTACGGACCGTCCAGACCACAGTATTACAGAAAATTCAGTTTCCTCCTATACAGCCACCCAAGCCGAAATCAACCCCAACAACATACGGAAGGGAAGCAGGGGGGGGGGGGGGGCAGACCAAACAGAGCACTTAACACAACAAAGAAGTAATTAGCAAAAAAAAAAGGTCCTAAAAGCTAAGCAACATAGTAAAGGGGAAAAAGACAGGGGGAAGGAAAAAAAAAAAAAAAAAAAGGAACTGAAGAAAACAGCAGGGAGAAAAGTGTACAGGAAAACAACAAAACTGATGTAATTACTGCCGGGAATGAATCAAACACTGCGTACTTAGAAGGCAACCAACATAAACCATGTAAAAGGGCAATGCAGGAAAGTATCATACCTTGGAACCAACTAAGGAAAACAGTAATTTATAGACACCTATCAAATAATGCCGTAGACAAAAGCAAAAGTTAGGACAGTAAGCAAATTCTATAAGAGTGCTAAATCTATAGTAGCGAGCTGTGATGACCCGGATCTCCGCAGAGCTGCTACAGTGCTTTGGGGTGGCTGTTGGAGGCCTACATGGTGTGTTGGAGGTGTTTGGGGCATAATTGGGCACAAGAGTTGGACTTCGGGCCCAAATGGATCATGTGAGTGATCGGAGGACCCCGTGGAGGGTTTAGAAGTAGTTTCGCGCGAATCGGATATTTAAATTGGGCTCCGCACGAAGTTTGGACTAAGAGCGCATTTCCGGGTGCCTTCGGCAATTTTTAGAGTTGGAATTTGGCGAAACGGACGTCAAATTCGGATTCAGCGCGCGAAAACGGTCAAAATGGACTACCCACTTGATGTTTTTGAGCTCGGGGTACTGTTCACGCCGGAACAGTGATTCCGGAGATCGCCGGCGGCGGCGGGCAGCGGCGGAGAGCGGCGGCGCGGCCTCGGGCAGGCGGCAGCGCGGCGGCGGGCAGCGCGCAGCGCGCGGGCAGGGGCGCGGGCAGGCGCGCGGTCCACGCGCCGGCGTGCACCAGAGCGGGGTGCCACGTGGCGGCTTCCCATTGGATGGTTTACAGGTCGCGGTCCACGGAGCATTGCGGGGTGTACGGTGGACCGGAGGTGGACACGTGGCATCTTTCTATGGGTTCGGTGTTTGGGAGTGTTGTGCACCGGGTGCAGCGAAGTATGGCTTGGACACGTGGCGTGCGAGGATTGGGCGCGTCACTGTGCGCGTACGGACGGCAGCGGCGGGGCAGGCGTGCAGGCGGCAGGCGGCGTGGCAGCGGTGCCGGCGGGCGTGGCGGCCACGGCGCCGACGTGGCGCACGCGTGCGCCACGTGGCGGCCGCCATTGGCCAGCGCCAACGGCTCCGTTGACCGGTGGAGCGCCACGCGGCGTGAAGGGAGCGGCCGGATCCGCTGTTTCGTGTTCTGGGACACGTGTCGCGTGGAGGAGCGGGTCGGACGGCCGTGCGGTCCGACCGGATCAGGTGCGCGGCGTGGGCCGTGTGGGCCGGGCTACTGTGCGCGCCCGAAAAATGTTGGGCCGGGCCGCACTGTAGCAGCCCGGAAATCCCCGGGCGCCCGAAACCGGGGACACAGGGGTAATTTCCGCAATTCTTTTGGTGGGCCTATTTATACCCCCTCCTCTCCCTCTTTCTCACCTTTTCCGCAGCTTAGAGAGAGAATGGGAGGGAGAGCTCAATATGAAAGATGTTCCCCTTGATGTTCTTGAGCTCTTGGTGGATCCCCGAATATCTGGAAGCTCGGCAACGGCGATATCATTTTTACAGTTCGCCTCGGTTTTCGCCCCATTTCGGCCCATTACCGTCGCAGTTCAGTCAGAAATTCGCTGTGAGCAAACCAGGAGGAGTTTTTGGACGATTTCTTCGACAGCGTGTTCCTAAGAGGTAAGGCTTCGATTTTCGTGTTGATCGCTCCGCTCCGTTTCGCACTTTTGGCACGTTTCCCGAGGCATCTTTGACCCCCATTTTTCTGTGGTGGATTTTGGACAGCACCAACTTGCCGAATTTTTATCTCAGCCTAGGAACATCGGATCGAGGCGATTCAAGAGTCGATTTTGATCTACTCGTCGCGAGGAACACAGTGGTGATTTTTCTGGGATTTTAGGAAATTGTCTCGAAGGTGAAAATTACTGTTTTCTCAGTGTACAGTGTGCAGTTTTCTTTACAGTTTGATGTTTGGATTACCACCTTGCCGAATTTATAACTTGACTTACCGAACTCGGATTTGGGCGTGCAAGGTACCGTTTCGAAGCTATCGATGCGAGGATCGCCGTGATATTTTTCTTGGAATTTTCTGGGCACTTCCTGCAGGTGATAATTTAACAGTTTCAGGACTGTTGTTGTATGGATTAATTAAAGCAATATTTGGGAGCCTAAGTGTGTTTAGTGGACTTTGTGTTGTGCCAGGAGTGTTTCGGGTGTACTGTTCTTGTTGGAGCGCAGGATTGGAGTTTTTGGTATTTTCAGCTGTACGGACCCGGACAGTTAGCGCTTCAGGTGGGTGGTTGTTGCTTGCCTCTACTTCTGACCTGCTCACTAAGTTTATTAGAGAACCCCACTTTTGAGCATATTGATTGATTATTATGCATGATTGTCTGATATACATGTGAGCCTATCATCTGAGATTAATTTTGTGGATATAGCATGTTGGGGATATTATTGGGATAATATTGCTGTTGGAACATGATCATCGGAATAATTTAATAGTGATAATTAACATGCTATATTAGCACCTAGATTTTATAAAAGTGGATTAAATGGATTAATTGTTGGAACATAATGACGTATCTAGGTGCGGGTGCCACTTTGGGATTTATTAGGGATCAGGGATTATTTACATGTGTAGTTGACTGATGATTTTAGCATGATGGTTGTATTTATGTGGATATTATTAATTATTACACATGTAAAACTGTTATTTGACATATTCTCCCTTTTCACATTGCTGAGGACTTTTGCATGCTTATTTGGACATCTAGATAGGCCACTATTTTATTGCTACACTATCATATTGGGATTTGACTTAGGAGAAACCATGATTGCTTTCTTTCTCCTTTTTATTTAGACTTTTGAGACATGTTGCTCGAGTTCGAGCAGAGGTTTTGGGATAGTGTAGCCGGGACCTGAGGGTCAGTGACAGGGTGTACTTGATGTTGGATTATGGGTTATTGCGGCAACCGCGGACAGTAGGCGGTTGACCGGATCTTGATTATTTTACCCAATTGTGGGTTGTGGGTTATTGCGGTGACCGCGGACTTTGGGCGGTTGACCGGATGTTTACTATTGCATCAGATTGGGTATCAGATTTCTCTAGTGGATGGTATTTCCCACTTTTGAGTATTATTGCATCAGATCGGGGTTTCATTAGTGGACGGAGTTTCCCACTTTGATCATAGTCATGATCCAGTCCTGCTATTGTGAGACATTGGTTATAGAGATACTTTACTCGTGTGGGTCGCTCCCCTCGAGTGCCACTCCGGAGTAGGCTTTTGGCCGTGCCGAGTGCCGGTCAGTTGGTGAGTTGTGAGTGATGACAGAGCGGGCCGTGCCGAGCGCCGGTCAGTTGGTGAGTTGTGAGTGATGACAGAGCAGGCAGTACCAGTTTTCTGGTTTTTCTGATTGGGTTTATTTGGGCAGTTAGCCTCATAGTTGCATTCATACCGTCATTTTTCGGTATTGCATTTAGAGGCATACTTGTTGTGGTTTCCCCTTTATTCAGTAGTTCTGTTTACAGCTTTACCACTTGCCCCTTTCTTGCCTCTAGTAGACTTAGTGGGTACGCCGGAGCTTGAGGCTTTACCCACAGGGGGAGGCTACTGGTTTACTAGTGGTTCTCACCCCCATTGTTGTTTTCTCTTCTTTTCTCCCCCTGTTTTGCAGAGTCCTCATTGGAGTTGCTGATCTTCGGTCGTTGTTCGGGGCGAGGGAGTCACGAGCTAGATCGTTACCACCCGAGGAGTGTAGCTGTATCCCCTGGTTGGAGATTCCTCGTAGCTGTTGGCTGGTTTTACTGTTTATCTGGAGGAGTGAGATCTTTTGTATTTGGAGAGACAGAGTTGAGACTGATGTACTATAGTTTTAATTTATCTCCTTTTGTAGTTGAGAGATGCTGTACTGAGGACATTGTATGATGATTATCTGTATTTGAGGAAATGGATATTGTACTTTATTTCATGATGTACAGTGATTGGATTTTATTTTACAGCATTTTATTTCAGCTCTGATATTTGTGTAGCTATAGTACTATCTTTTGCAGGTTAGACGCTTCGCCTATGCGGGTTTTGGCATAGGTGGCGGATCTGTTGGCGAGCCCGGGTCGCAGTTTCGACCCCGGGGCGTGACAGATTAAGTTGGTATCAGAGCTTAGGGATAGGTCAATTGGGACTGTAGAAACCCTAGGCTTATGGTTGGACCCTAGGATGACTTCGTGAGAGTCGTGATTTTAGCGAGAGTCCTGATTGAGTTTTATACCTCTCCCGAGTGATGGGATGGGTGATTGGCATGTTTATTCTCCTAAGCAATTATGTTGGCTGCAGACAACATAATGCGGCGGAACGGTTGACATGCTCTAGACTCTCGCCGGATTGGGTCGAGTTTTGTTTTGTGCTGTGGTGCAGTTGGTCGTGGTGAGCGGTGTCTCCCCGACGCGTTGTGCGGATTGGTGTGCACTCGTCGCAGCGGTGGAGCTTGAGCGGATTGTTTTGGGGCCGGATACCCGGATTGAGGTTAGAGAGCTTCAGGCCCCGATGGCAGGATTGTCAGAGGTATATCAGCGGCAGAGTGAGCCGCTGGTCTGGGTGACACAGTTGTCGGAGCAGTGGGCAGCCCGACAGTGTTTTTCTCCTGAGACCACCTGGTTACAGTATTCTCAGCGGCAGTGATTTCTGAGGCGCCGATGGAGCGAGTGGCCCCCTCCGTGCTAATGTTTTGTGTTGCAGCACCGAGGCGGGGTGGATTGCTGATAGTGGATGAGTTGTGGGACATCATCGATGGATGGAGCCAGTTTTGGCAGATAAACCACCCTGATTTATGGATTTGAGTTGGAGCCTTTGGAGGCAAAATCGTGGTTGGTGGTGATGGAGTGATCAATTGAGGGTCTCCCTGTGCTAGAGAGTTGAGGCAGTTGTTGAACTGTACGCTCCAGGTTTCGAGGGACGAAGCGCGTAGGATGTGTGTGATTGGGAGTGGATTGCGCCAGGATACCTTTCAGTTTATCTGATCCCTCTGTCTTGGATTTTGGATTTTGGATGCCTCGATGGAGTAGGCATTGTGTATGGAGCGTACTGTTGCAGTTCCTTTGGATAAGGATCTGCCGCCAGAGGCGAGTTCTGGATAGAGGCGCTTGGCGCTAAGTGTTGGGGGACAGATCGGTTGGCTGTGGCACTTTCGTTTTCCTTCCTGGATGGTGGACATCCTTGTGGACGGATTATGTAAAGCTTACCCAAAGGAAGGTTACCCTTTGTGATTGATAACATTTGTGTTTGGGGTACAATGGATGTGTTTGAGGGGTGAGCTGAGTAAGGATAATTGAATGAGGAATTGCAGGAATCAATTGTGTTTTGTCATATGACGATTGCAATAATGGATTTTCTGAGATGTCAGAGGTCAGGTGGACCCCGGTGGCAGCATCAGCATCGTTATCAGAGTGGCGCAGCGGTAGCGTGGATTTATTGTCTGCGGAAGATCGTATTCCTTGCCTCCGTGTGAGCAAAGGCGGTGAATTGTGCTCCTTTTGTGGATAGCCTTGATTTTCAGGCAGATTAAGTGACGACCACCTACATTGAGCGGTTGAGACTGTGCTGCCTGGGTGGAGGGCACCAAGGCAGTGGATTGGGTCGTCGCAGGTGTGATTTCATCACAGCAGTCAAAGTTAGAGCATGTTGCATTCCTGCATGGACTAGAGGTAGATTTGTTACCACATGCACTTGAGGTACAGGTTCCTGTTGGGGTGGTGCATGTGGGGGAGGCTTGTGGATCATGTCCAGTGCAGTTGAGACCTCGAGTGGTATCGGCGGACTTATTGGTATTGTACCTGGTCAGTGTTTGACCCAGTGCGTGGGATTGGTTGGCACAGTGCCACATGGTGTATGACTGCGGAGAGAGAAGGTTATGATCTTCTGCAAGGCAGACATTAGAGACTTGTTCTTGAGACAGTCAGAGCACACAAGTTGTAGCGACAATGCGAGAGGTGCCAACGGCGGCACCGGGACGCGAGGATATTCCTGTTATCGTGAGATCCCGGGTGTGATTCCACCGGAGCTGATAATGATGCCGTCGAATAGGGAGATTGAGATTGCGGTTGACGTGGTTCAGGGAACCACGCCAACCCCGATAGCACCTCATTGGATATCACCTGTAGAGCTGACAGAGCTGATGGCGCAGTCGCAGGATCTGATGGATCGAGGGTCTGTTCGATCTAGTGCCACGTCGTTGGCACAGGACAGTGAGGGTCCTTGTGTGGGGTGACCGCAGGCAGGTCTGGATATTATTTAGGACCTTTTGATGGAGTTATACCCCGACAGTGGTCTGCTTAGGATGCAGGTATCTTTTTGGAATCATACAGCTGAGTGTTTAGCCAAGATGGTGTTCGGGACCCGGTAGGGGCATTATGAGTACAGTGAGGACAAATGGAATGACTAAGGCCCTGTCGTCTTAGGATTTGAGGAATTGTGTATTCTTGCTGCACTTGGAAGAATTATTTGAGATATTCTTCCGGGATATTTTGATTTTACCCCATCTCTGTATGGTTTAGAGCTGGTGGAGTACTGGTAGATGGTGTAACAAGGTCTGTGAGGAAGAAGCTGTATGCCAAGTTGTTGTGGTACAAGTTTTAGCTTCGAGAGCATATCTTCTTGGATCACTTAGTCTAGCCATAAGAGGCGGTGGTGGAAATCCGGCCAAAAGGATGCTATGCGAGAATGGCTGAGACCGGCAGTTATTTGTTGAGGTGAGGAGCTTGTGAGCCGGATAGTGCCAGCAGAGCTTGACGAATTGGTGATGAGATTGATACCAGCCCTGATTTCAGCATCGCCAGTGTTGGGAGATGGATTTGTGAGATACGTGATGCCTCCCATAGTAGCTATGAAGTTACAGTTGGATTTGTGGCAAGCATCCAATATCACCCTGATAGGGCCACTGTGGTGGCGGATACCCGGAGCAGGAGAGCTATTTGGGGTTGAGTGTGTTGACTCCGCAGCTGGCGCTGTGTGGACTGTCGAGGCAAACGTGGCGTATGGTGGTGTCACTGAGGACTCTTTGGATGTTAGACCGCGGCTGATTGGTTCGCTCGGATGGTCAAGATTCGGGAGCGACCGGGCGAGGATCCCCTCCTGGTTAGGGCTCCTTTCCTTTCGGAGTTGCCTGGCATGTCACTGGTTTGGGAGTTGAGGGCACAACTCCCGGAATTTGATGAAGTGATCGTCTGGAGCAGTTACCTTTTTTCGAGCCTGGAGGATTGGATTTACCAGCTGCAAGGGTACTGGATCTTCTCGAAGATTGATTTGCGATCTGGTTCTCTCGACTGCTTATAGTGTGTGCTGATGCCCGAGAGTTGGGGAGGTGTTTCTACACCCTGATGGTTTTTGGATTAGAGATCAGAGTTTACGTGATCAGTTGGAGGACTTATATCGGATGCCTCGGGAGTACAGAGGTACTTGGATCGAGCTGGTGTGCCGATGGACTTGTGGTTGGATTATCTGAGGCCCTGGGAGGAGCGGAGGCTTGTACCGATGCAGATTACTTGGTAGCTCGAGCGGTTAGCCCAGCTGTACTTGGTTGAGTTGGTACGGTTTTTCTGGAATGCCCGCCTTTATCTTGTTCTAGTTAGAGACCCGGGGACCGCATCGCGCCTTTGGAGGAGGTACTTGTCAGCCTTGGGAGCTTGAGTGGTGGATGATTGGATGTTTACCCCCCTTTATTTGGTTGAGATTCCGAGTTGAGGAACGACATTAGTTTCGAGGACGAAACTTTCTTTTAGTGGGGGAGGATGTGATGACCCGGATCTCCGCAGAGCTGCTACAGTGCTTTGGGGTGGCTGTTGGAGGCCTACATGGTGTGTTGGAGGTGTTTGGGGCATAATTGGGCACAAGAGTTGGACTTCGGGCCCAAATGGATCATGTGAGTGATCGGAGGACCCCGTGGAGGGTTTAGAAGTAGTTTCGCGCGAATCGGATATTTAAATTGGGCTCCGCACGAAGTTTGGACTAAGAACGCATTTCCGGGTGCCTTCGGCAATTTTTAGAGTTGGAATTTGGCGAAACGGACGTCAAATTCGGATTCAGCGCGCGAAAACGGTCAAAATGGACTACCCACTTGATGTTTTTGAGCTCGGGGTACTGTTCACGCCGGAACAGTGATTCCGGCGATCGCCGGCGGCGGCGGGCAGCGGCGGCGCGGCCTCGGGCAGGCGGCAGCGCGGCGGCGGGCAGCGCGCAGCGCGCGGGCAGGGGCGCGGGCAGGCGCGCGGTCCACGCGCCGGCGTGCACCAGAGCGGGGTGCCACGTGGCGGCTTCCCATTGGATGGTTTACAGGTCGCGGTCCACGGAGCATTGCGGGGTGTACGGTGGACCGGAGGTGGACACGTGGCATCTTTCTATGGGTTCGGTGTTTGGGAGTGTTGTGCACCGGGTGCAGCGAAGTATGGCTTTGACACGTGGCGTGCGAGGATTGGACGCGTCACTGTGCGCGTACGGACGGCAGCGGCGGGGCAGGCGTGCAGGCGGCAGGCGGCGTGGCAGCGGTGCCGGCGGGCGTGGCGGCCACGGCGCCGACGTGGCGCACGCGTGCGCCACGTGGCGGCCGCCTATTGGCCAGTGCCAGCGGCTCCGTTGACCGGTGGAGCGCCACGCGGCGTGAAGGGAGCGGCCGGATCCGCTGTTTCGTGTTCTGGGACACGTGTCGCGTGGAGGAGCGGGTCGGACGGCCGTGCGGTCCGACCGGATCAGGTGCGCGGCGTGGGCCGTGTGGGCCGGGCTACTGTGCGCGCCCGAAAATGTTGGGCCGGGCCGCACTGTAGCAGCCCGGAAATCCCCATGCGCCCGAAACCGGGGACACAGGGGTAATTTCCGCAATTCTTTTGGTGGGCCTATAAATACCCCCTCCTCTCCCTCTTTCTCACCTTTTTCCGAGCTTAGAGAGAGAATGGGAGGGAGAGCTCAATATGAAAGTTGTTCCCCTTGATGTTCTTGATCTCTTGGTGGATCCCCGAATATCTGGAAGCTCGGCAACGGCGATATCATTTTTACAGTTCGCCTCGGTTTTCGCCCCATTTCGGCCCATTACCGTCGCAGTTCAGTCAGAAATTCGCTGTGAGCAAACCAGGAGGAGTTTTTGGACGATTTCTTCGACAGCGTGTTCCTAAGAGGTAAGGCTTCGATTTTCGTGTTGATCGCTTCGCTCCGTTTCGCACTTTTGGCACGTTTCCCGAGGCATCTTTGACCCCCATTTTTCTGTGGTGGATTTTGGACAGCACCAACTTGCCGAATTTTTATCTCAGCCTAGGAACATCGGATCGAGGCGATTCAAGAGTCGATTTTGATCTACTCGTCGCGAGGAACACAATGGTGATTTTTCTGGGATTTTAGGAAATTGTCTCGAAGGTGAAAATTACTGTTTTCTCAGTGTACAGTGTGCAGTTTTCTTTACAGTTTGATGTTTGGATTACCACCTTGCCGAATTTATAACTTGACTTACCGAACTCGGATTTGGGCGTGCAAGGTACCGTTTCGAAGCTATCGATGCGAGGATCGCCGTGATATTTTTCTGGGAATTTTCTGGGCACTTTCTGCAGGTGATAATTTAACAGTTTCGGGACTGTTGTTGTATGGATTAATTAAAGCAATATTTGGGAGCCTAAGTGTATTTAGTGGACTTTGTGTTGTGCCAGGAGTGTTTCGGGTGTACTGTTCTTGTTGGAGCGCAGGATTGGAGTTTTTGGCATTTTCAGCTGTACGGACCCGGACAGTTAGCGCTTCAGGTGGGTGGTTGTTGCTTGCCTCTACTTCTGACTTGCTCACTAAGTTTATTAGAGAAACCCACTTTTGAGCATATTGATTGATTATTATGCATGATTGACTGATATACATGTGAGCCTATCATCTGAGATTAATTTTGTGGATATAGCATGTTGGGGATATTATTGGGATAATATTGCTGTTGGAACATGATCATTGGAATAATTTAATAGTGATAATTAACATGCTATATTAGCACCTAGATTTTATGAAAGTGGATTAAATGGATTAATTGTTGGGACATAATGACATATCTAGGTGCGGGTGCCACTTTGGGATTTATTATGGATCAGGGATTATTTACCTGTGTAGTTGACTGATGATTTTAGCATGATGGTTGTATTTATGTGGATATTATTAATTATTACACATGTAAAACTGTTATTTGACATATTCTCCCTTTCACATTGCTGAGGACTTTTGCATGCTTATTTGGACATCTAGATAGGCCACTATTTTATTGCTACACTATCATATTGGGATTTGACTTAGGAGAAACCATGATTGCTTTCTTTCTCCTTTTTATTTAGACTTTTGAGTCATGTTGCTCGAGTTCGAGCAGAGGGTTTGGGATAGTGTAGCCGGGACCTGCGGGTCAGTGACAGGGTGTACTTGATGTTCGATTAGGGGTTATTGCGGCAACCGCGGACAGTAGGCGGTTGACCGGATCTTGATTATTTTACCCAATTGTGGGTTGTGGGTTATTGCGGTGACCGCGGACTTTGGGCGGTTGACCGGATGTTTACTATTGCATCAGATTGGGTATCAGATTTTCTAGTGGATGGTATTTCCCACTTTTGAGTATTATTGCATCAGATCGGGGTTTTATTAGTGGACGGAGTTTCCCACTTTGATCATAGTCTTGATCCAGTCCTGCTATTGTGAGACATTGGTTACAGAGATACTTTACTCGTGTGGGTCGCTCCCCTCGAGTGCCACTCCGGAGTAGGCTTTTGGCCGTGCCGAGTGCCGGTCAGTTGGTGAGTTGTGAGTGATGACAGAGCGGGCCGTGCCGAGCGCCGGTCAGTTGGTGAGTTGTGAGTGATGACAGAGCAGGCAGTGCCAGAGCCTTCTGGTTTTTCTGATTGGGTTTCTTTGGGCAGTTAGCCTCATAGTTGCATTCATACAGACACCTTTTTGGCACTGCATTTAGAGGCATACTTGTAGTGGTTTCCCCTCTATTCAGTAGTTCTATTCACAGCTTTACCATTTGCCCCTTTCTTGCCTCTAGTAGACTTAGTGGGTACGCCGGAGCTTGAGGCTTTACCCACAGGGGGAGGCTACTGGTTTACTAGTGGTTCTCACCCCCATTGTTGTTTTCTCTTCTTTTCTCCCCCTGTTTTGCAGAGTCCTCATTGGAGTTGCTGATCTTCGGTCGTTGTTCGGGGCGAGGGAGTCACGAGCTAGATCGTTACCACCCGAGGAGTGTAGCTGTATCCCCTGGTTGGAGATTCCTCGTAGCTGTTGGCTGGTTTTACTGTTTATCTGGAGGAGTGAGATCTTTTGTATTTGGAGAGACAGAGTTGAGACTGATGTACTATAGTTTTAATTTATCTCCTTTTGTAGTTGAGAGATGCTGTACTGAGGACATTGTATGATGATTATCTGTATTTGAGGAAATGGATATTGTACTTTATTTCATGATTGTACAGTGATTGGATTTTATTTTACAGCATTCTATTTCAGCTCTGATATTTGTGTAGCTATAGTATTATCTTTTGCAGGTTAGACGCTTCGCCTATGCGGGTTTTGGCATAGGTGGCGGATCTGTTGGCGAGCCCGGGTCGCAGTTTCGACCCCGGGGCGTGACACGAGCAATTTAGGAATCTACGAAAGGTATATGCTGGGTAAGAGGAAAAAAAAAAAAAAAAAAAAAAAAAAAAAAAAAAAAAAAAAAGAGGGTAAATTTGGTGTGTTAAGAAAACGCATTTAAGAAAATTCTATAAGAGTACTGAATCTATAGTAGCGAAAAAGAGAGGGAAAAAAAGGAAAAAAATGAGAAGTTTTGTTGAAAGCAAATGGCCGGAGCAAAATTTCGGAAAAGCGTAAAAAGCAACTAACGGGTGAGGAAGCTAAAAAATGGGAATACACTTTAGCATGCAAAAGTAAAACGCATGATGGTGATGGTGATAGTGTTCATGTGTAAACAGCAAGCCACTCTTGCGTATCTATATATAGGCATTTAAATTCAGAAATAAATGAAGAAGATCGGGAGGTGTGGGACTACAATGTAAGTATAAGCTCTCGCAATAGGAATAGGACGTAATCATTGTGAACAATTTAGGAAACCATTGTTGACAATAGAGAAAATAAAGAAAAAATATATGCAGGGTAAAAAAAAGTAAGTGTCCAAATTTGTTGTGAAAAGGAAATTATAGTTAAAAAAAGTCTATGAGAATAGTGAGGCTGTAGTAGTAAATAAAAGCAGAGGACAAATTATTTTTTAAAAAGAAGAGTCCAAATTTGTTTGTGTGAAAAGAAACATGTATTTAAGGAATTTCTAGAAAAGTACTTAATCTGTAGCAGTAAGAGGGAAAAAACAGTGGGAATTTTGGTATCTAAAAAATGTCTATAATATTATCCTAATAAAACTTTGGAGAAGAAGAAAAGAACAACTAATGGGTCGAGGAACCGAAAATGAGAATCTACCTTAGTATGCAAGAGTAAATAGCATGATGATGATGATGATGGTGTTTATGGGTAAACAATCAGGTACCCTTACATATATATATATATAGAGAGGCAAATTCAGAGATAAATAAGTAAATTAAAAAATAAATAAATAAATAAATCAAGAAGATTGTAACGTTTAGCATTAGGAGTAGGAAGTAATCATTGTAAAAAATCTAGGAAATCATTGTTGAGAATCAAGAAATGTAGAAAAGATATATCTAGATCTAGAATAAAAAATATAAGAGCAAATTTGTTGTGAAAAGAAATGTATGTAAAAAAATTCTATGAGAGTACAGAGTCTGTAGTAGTAGTACATAAAAACAGAGTAAAATTTATTTTTAAAACATTAAAACATGTCTATAATATCCCAAGAAAATCTGTACAAAATCTGCAATGAATGTTGCCGTTATTGAGATCCATAGGTAATTATTTATAGAAATCTGCATAGACTTAGGGCTGTAGCCCCATATTAGCATGCCATCATTATGAACAACGAACCAGCATTACCAAACAGGTAAGGACACAAACCTGCAAGAATAGGAGGCAAGGGAAGAACAACCAACCAATAAGAGGAACAACCGCACAGATCCAACCATCGGATCAAATCCAAACCCACGGATCGTCGTCGGATCGTCAAAAATGACGGCAGCACAGAGAGGGTGGGAGGCGGTAAGAGAGGTAAAGAGAAAAAGAGAACAAACCGTATAAACGCACAGAGATCCCAAAAGCCAATGGCCCGCAGAGGACCGCAAGGGACACGCCACAGACGGCGATCCAACGCGGTAAATCGTTTAGCAACACAGAGATCACCACTCGATCCTTCCAACCCAGCCGTACGATGGAGAGGATGAGAAAGAGGAAGAGGAGGGCGACCCATAGAGAACCGCAAAGGGCACAGGCTAACCATCGAACCTGGGCGACCGCAAGGATCCCACCGTCGAACCTCTTCGGAACAGAGATCATCGTCGGATCTGAAAGAGGATGAGAAACAGAAAGAGGAGGGCGACCCTACAGAACCGCAAAGGACAAAGGCTAACCAAGAGGACGGCGACCCCTAGGATCCCACCGTCGAACCTCTACGGAACACATAGATTATCGTCGGATCTGAAAGAGGATGAGAAACAGGAAGAGGAGGGCAACCCCTAGAGAATCGCAAAGGGCACAGGGTAACCAAGATGCGGGCGACGCTTAGGATCCAACCGTCGAACGTCTTCAGAACGCACGGATCATCGTTAGATCTGAAGCGGAAGAGGGGAGCACGGAGAGATCATCGTTAGATCTGAAGCGGAAGAGGGGAGCACGGAGAGCACGGCACGTGGCGTTTCAGTACCGTCAATTAATAAGTTTAGAGATTTATTTAATCTTTTTTTTTTTCTCTATTTTTGCAGTGCGTGCACTTTTCAACGGCGGGTACCTTCCTAAAAAAGGAACATCTACAAAAAGATGCAATTCCTTCGTACCGGACCCTGTGGAATGCTCTCGAACCTCCTCATCCTCTCCCCGCTCTTCCCTACTAACCCCACCCTCATCCTCACCACCTCCACCTCGCGCCCCAATCCCCAAAACACTCCTCTCCTCCTCCGATTACCACCTCCCCACTCTCCTCCTCCTCCTCCTCCTCCTCCTCCTCCTCTCCTCCCCCGCTCCTCTCTCCTCGGCGCTCCGCCCCCGCTTCGCTCCAGAAGAAGCTACTCCTCGGCGGTGGCCATGGCGGACGAGCCCGTCTCCTACATCTCGCAGAGGGACGCGGCCGAGATCGACGAGGTCCTCATGGGGCCCCTCGGATTCAGCGTCGACCAGCTGATGGTGCTCCTCTTCTCCCCGATCGAACCCCTTGTCGATTCCTTCTTTTTTTTTTCTTTTATTGTGGCGATTGGTGGTGTTGTTGTTGTCGATTGAGATGTCGTCGTCTCTTTGTTGCAGGAGTTGGCGGGGTTGAGTGTGGCCGCGGCGGTCGCGGAGGTGAGGGAAACGCTTCGATCTTTTTGGCGTTTTTACATTGGTTTAGTAAACCATAGTGAGGGAATTGGATAAAGTTGTCATCTTGTGTATTTTGAGCTACTGCATAGTGATTGAAGGTAGGGACTTCGTATATTGGTCGGATTAGGAAATCTGAGTACTTGTATATAGATCGATGGTTTAGGCAAATATTTTTCCTCACTTTTTGCATTTATGATTGAAATGCCTCCACAACCGCTTCTACGTGTGGTAAACTTGAATTTGGTAATGGCATGCACAAACGAAAATCTCACTCTGAGTTATACGATATCGACTACCATTATCCTCAATCTTTAGTTGTTTGACATGCTTTATCATATTTGTATTAGTAATTTTGGATACGATGTATGGTTAGTTAGTCCCTGTAATCTCCTGGCATTCCACTTAAATACTTTAGTCTTTAAATTTTCTCTTATAATGAGCTTTCGCTCCCGACCATAAAAGATCTACCTTTTTTTTTTTTTTTTTTTTGAGAGAAAAGGCAGCATGCTGCCGCTTCATTCATAGGGGAAATGAATTTAGCTACAAACCAGAGGCAACCAGGCCTCAGACCGAAAAGGAAAAGAAGGGGGAAGAAGGGAGAAAGAGAGGGAGGGAGGGGAGACGCGAATACAGACCTAGGGGCAGAACGCGGACCACTGCAAACGGCAAAGCCGGATCGCAGCGAGTAAATCACTAGAGCTACGGGACTTATTGTCAAAGACTCTTCGATTTCTTTCAAGCCAGACTTCCCACCAGGTGGACGCGATAGTGGTTGGAGCCTTCTTGCCCCAAGCCCCTCTCTTGAGAGAGTAAGCCCCCCACAGCCCGCTGACGGTCGCCAGGCTCCGAATCTCCCTCTTGTTGGGGAGTAGGGTTTCTAGCAAGGAGAGGGCGCAGGTGCAGGAGAGGAAAAGATGGTCGGCGGTTTCAGCAGGTCCAAGGCAGATGGGTAGTGGGTGGGCCCGGTCCAGTTCCTCTTTTGGAGGATGTCCCTGGTGAGGATCCGCCTTCGGAGCACCAGCCAGATGAAAATTTTGACCTTCAAAGGTATCTTGCTGCTCCAAATCGAGATGAACCGGTCATCAACTTCCCCACTATCCTGCAGGAAGCGGTACGTAGATCTGACGGAGAAGGTCCCAGAGGTGGTCCAGCGCCACTTAAACTCATCCTTGTTGTCGGTGAGGTGAAGATGGGCGGTAGCCTCTAACAGGTCTGGGATAACGTCCTCGGTGCCTGCGGGGCCCCCCTCGAGGCCCTCCAGGATTCTCCCCCAGTTCCAGCCGTCTGGGCCAAAGCAGTCAGCCACACGAAGGTGCTTGTTGGTAACCGACTCGTAGATGCGCGGGAATTGAGTTGATAGGGGCGAGTTCCCAGCCCAGATATCTCCCCAGAAGCCAGTCCGAGTTCCATCTCCCACCGAGAGGGTCGTACCGCACTTGAATATATCCCGCGTGCGCAGCACGCTTCTCCACCAGGGGGAGAACGGTCGAAATGAGGATCCCTCGCTCAGCGGTTCCCTGCGACGATAGTAAAGTCTCTTGACGAGGGGTTCCCAGGGCGGCGGTTCCAGAGATAGGAATCTCCACCACCACTTTGCGAGCAATGCCAGGTTGAAGGTTTCTAGGTTCATGATGCCTAGGCCCCCGTCTTTTCTGGACCTGCAGACAGCCGTCCAGCTGACCAGGCAGTGGCCCCCCGACACCGAACTTTGCCCTTTCCAGAAGAATGCTCGGCGAAGCGAGTCAATTCTTTTAATGACCCAGACAGGTGCTTTGAAAACTGAAAAGAAGTAGAGTGGCAGATTTGACAACACCGAGTTGACCAGGGTTAGCCTGCCCCCGTACGAAAGTAGTTTCGCTTGCCAACCCCTGATTCGGTGCTCGATCCTGGAGACAACCAGATGCCAGGCCTCCTTGGAGAGGCAGCCCTTGGCCAGCGGGAGACCAAGGTATTTGATCGGGAGCGAGCCCAGCTTACAGTTAAGTGCCGCTGCAAGTCGTTCGCCTTTGAGACTTCTGTTTCCCAGGTAGAGCAGTTCTGACTTCGATGTGTTGATTTTGAGTCCAGAGGCCCACTCGAAAATTCGCCAAAGCAAGCGAAGATTGTGAATCTGCCGTTGCTTCGCTTGGCAGAAGAAGAACGTGTCATCTGCGAACTGGATAAGGGGAGTTTTCGTGTCCCTCGACGGTCCAACACCAGTGAGCAGCTTGCTTCGGACGGCTCTACTTGTCATGCGAGCCAGACCTTCCGCCACCAACAGGTAGAGGAAGGGGGAGAGGGGGTCCCCTTGGCGAAGACCCCGCTTCAATTTGAACCAATTGGTGACGTTCCCATTCACGAGAATGGCAACCTTGCCGTTGGCGGTGCACTGGTCGATCCACCCACACCATCTCTGGTTAGCGCCAAGGCAACGAAGGATGTGCTTGAGAAAGCTCCAGCTGACACTGTCAAACGCCTTTTCGAAGTCCGCCTTGACTCCCACGCAGTCTACTTGCTTGCTGGCGCCCCAGCTGATTAGCTCGTCGGCAGTTACAAAGGAGTCAAGGATAAGTCTGCCTTTCAGGAAGGCAGACTGGCTCGGGGAGATGATCTTGTCCAGTTCGGTGCAAAGTCTGTTCGTTATCACTTTGGAGATGATCTTCTGGACACAGTTGAGGAGGCTGATGGGCCGGAAATCGTTTGCCGATGTAAGAACTTGAATTTTTGAAAATAAATAAATAAATGAAAATGATTGAAGTCCAGTTGAATTGGGGTCAAGAAATGCACGAATAGCTAAGGTGCCCTTTTCTGCAGTGTAATTTGCACAGAAATTGGGCCAGAAATATCGCCTTTCAATCCGAGCCTGATCTCGAAGATCCGAAACCACGAACGCAACCGTCTCATCGAACTGAGCGAAAACCATATTAAACATGTTCGAATCCGACGATCGGATCTCCCAGAAATCAGCAATGAAAAGGCGGGTCCCACAACTTAAGTTGTGAATAGTAACTCTCGATTTTCGACCCCTCTCGACTGAAAGGCAGCCGATTCACTGTCTGAAATCCTGACATAGGGGTATGGGTAATGAAACTTAGCTAATTTCGACGTTCTGAGCGCGATGGCACTGACGGATTTTGCGTTTGACGACCCAGGTGCATCGAAATGCGTGCATCAGACTGTAGTCTGTCGAACTAGATGGCCCGAGATTTTATACGAGCGTCAAACGAACCAAATAAATATGCCACTTGACAGGTCTCGACGAGCCGGACGTCGTGGCGAAGTTCGTTTCGTAAAATGACGCTCGGTTTGCCTCGAAATGCGTGAAAAGCGCCAAATTATCGCTTTTTCTTGAAATATTTTGAATGACCTTGGGCCAGCACCTTAGAGGCTTGGTGTATTGGGCCTCTGCCATCCTCAGTAGCCCACGAACTGGGCTGGTCAGAGCCTGGTGGAGGAGGCTAGGTGTGAAACCGGTTGGGGGCTTGGAATCTTGCATTGATTGGTTGCAAGTCTTTTGGTCTTCTATGGGGTGAGCCCGAGGAGTCAGGAGGAGATCTTAAGCATCCCCTCGGTTTCCCCCTTACTCCTAGACCTAGCCCCGAAGTCTTGGACACCAATACACATCATTCCGAGAAGAGAGAAACCAAGAAAAAGTGAGAGAAAAGGAAAAGAGTGGAAGGTTGGGACCAAGTTGCTATGGAATTGAAGTGGGCGTGCTCTGGGGATTCCTCTGTGCCTGTGGAGTGATCTGGGAGGTTGCCCGAAGCCGCGCGTGCAAGAGGACCCGAAACCGGCTTCTTCCTCTCCCACAACTCCGGCCACGGTATGGATCCTAAACCAATGAATTTTTGGGACTCTAGACCATAGCAGTAGCTTAGTGAGTCTCTTTTGATGCTCCCTGCACGAACCCAAGACCCCATGCAGCTTGGTTGGCCGGCGGGAGCGAAGCCTCGCCGGAAACCTAGACTAGCTCCGCCGCATGATAACTCCCAAACGCCTCGACAAAAACGTACCAAATTTGGGGTACCGAGACTGTGTAACAATTAGAAGAAATCTGCAAAATATTGTGACTTTTGGTCGAGCCGTTTGCAAGAAAACTGATGCCCTAGTTATGGGAAAATATGCATAATAGCCGAGCCGTGGGCTCCGGCGCCGGCGACGCATTCCGGGGCCGTCCACCTGCACAGGAAGCATGCAGGGAGTGAAGAGATCACGTTAATAGGCTTGCATGGCCCCCATGCACGTGCGGAAAGGCGCGGCCATGCCCCTACCCGAACCGGGTTCATGTAACCCTCGCCGGCGCTCCGGCCGTCTCCGGCAAGTCGGGGATGGACGGGAAGCTTGCTGGAATTCAGTAGAGTCCCTCCATGCAAGTGGAAAGGTCCCAGGTTGCCTCGGGTGAAATCCGCCATTAGAGGTGGAGAGCTTTCAATCCGAGCTCGGCCCCGCCGCGCCGCCGCCGTGCTCTGTCATCATGTATGGGTATGGGAAGCATCAGGGAGATAATTAGCACCTGTTTGTGCCTTTAGTTGAATCCCAGATGCCTCAGGATGCTCATCACGATTTTCAAAGCCGAGGGAGTCTTCTTCTTCCTCGGGCCCGGCCGGTCTGGGGAAATTTGATTGCTCCAAATTGAAGGGAATTGATCAGCAAGTGAAGTGGATTAATTCCTTCCAAGTTGGAAGCAAGATGGTCCAGTATTTGCTGAGATCCAGCTTCAAGTTGATGTTGTATAGTTGTATACGAAGCATGCATGTTAGGTGCTCGACAAAATGCCTCAATGAGAATTTAAATTGAATTAGCTCTCGAGTTGTATATAAAAGTTACTCAGAATTGTCGCCTGAGCTTTATGCTCACTTCAGATCAATCTGGATCTGTGTGGACAAAGGGGTTGATGCATTGTGAATGTATGTGGAAGCAAGGTTGTGGTTCTGGTTGAACAAGCAGACCTGGGCTGCAAAGGAAGTGAGCCCCAGTGTCTTTGCACTGTTTGGAAGCACTTTGATATACAAAGTTTTAGCATATGAAGTGTAGATTCAAAGTTATGACATAAACCAGCTTAAATGCAATAAATTCTTAAAAACTGTATTAGGGTCTGTTTGAAAAGCCGTGACAGTGCATTCCTGGCTATTTTGGGGTCACCGAACGCGGTGCTCACGTTAGATTTGGTGTTTAAAGAGCCGGAGAAACAAAAATGCATTTTAGGCTATGTTAGAGTGAATTTTATGGCCCGAAGTTTGCCTCGGGTTCCGTGCTGCCACAAATTGGTGAGCACAGTGTTCAACATGATAAATGTCACCTGCTGGAAGTGACGGTTCGTCAAAATAAATTTCCAGTTGAAAGAACGGGCGAAAACAGTGCCCAAATTGGCACTAAAAGTGAGAATTTGAAAACCCTAGGGGTCTAGTTGCAAAAATCACAACGTATACTGGTTAGTAAACTGATTTCTGAATAATATAAATTGATTCAGGTGTTCCAGTAGCTCTGATCTTCGAGTTAGTCAGATACGGTCTGTTCGCCTGCGCTTTGACAGGTGGGTTATCTTCGAACCGGGCCTCAGCTCTTTGGCCCTCTGGTTGCTTTAGTCCAGTCGGACACCTGTTATTGACTTACCCTGCTGATTACACACATATATAACCGATTTTGACATATACTGATATTTCTTGACATGTACTGATATTCCTTGACATATACTGATATTTCTTGACATGTACTGATATTCTTTGACATATGCCGATACTCCTTGACATATGCTGATTTTACCTGCTATATGACTTAGCCTGACATATATTGATCTCTTTTGACATAGCATGATCCCTCTGATTGACATTGACCTGACTAGACCTGTGCCTGATATTATCTATTCACGATCAGCCGACTATTACCTATATGATCCCGGATTATTCTTGACTGATCCTGATTGATTGATATACAGATTTGCATGATTAGATGACACCTATTGATTATCGTCACTGAGATATTTCTTGACATACATCGATATGCATGATTGATTGATCCTGATTGATAGACACTATTCGATATGCATCTTGATTGATCCTGATTGATAGACACTATTCGATATGCATCTTGATTGATCCTGATCGATTGACACTATCCGATATGCATCTTGATTGATCCTGATTGATAGATACTGTTTGATATGCATGATTCCGATGGATAGATACAGACAGATGATTCCCTGTTGGGATTTCGGCGTATGCCGACTACTCGGTCACTTGACCGCCAGATTGATCATTATGACTTGCCATGCACTGCTGTACTTCACGAACATGGCCGGGGTAGCTCCCCGTGGAGATTGTTCTTTACCGGTAAAGTGGTCTGGTGATAGACCCGTGAGCCCTTCGACAGGGGTATGTCAGCGGATCGGGTGCGGATCGGTGGCTTTTGCCTGAGGTCCCTGGGACCAATAGTGGCGTATGATTGGATATTTGATTTCCTCAGTTGATGCATTATTCATACTAGTATGATTGTTCAGTTATTTCCAGCATGATTCTTGTAGACATCTTTTATTTCCTACCCGTATGATTTTTCGCTATTATGACTGATGATTACTAGCATTTCCTGATTTACAGCATTCTCATCTGCAGTCCTTATGATTGATTATCATTGTGTACCCTGATTTACAGTATTCATATCTGCAGTCCTTATGATTGATTATCATTGTATACCCTGATTTACAGTATTCATATCTGCAGTCCTTATGATTGATTATCGTTGTATACCCTGATTTACAGCATTCTCATCTGCAGTCCTTATGATTGATTATCATTGTATACCCTGATTTACAGTATTCATATCTGCTTTTCCTGCTTTCCTATAGATCTTTTACTATCCGCAGATTTTAGTACCCAGTAGGTACGATTAGCTGATCCTCGGCTCGTCGTGCCCACTGGGATACACTCCGGTGTATCTCACACCCTCGGGTGACTGTTTTTCAGGTCGAGCGGGTGTTGAGATGTCGGGACGAGTTGGTGAGATCACGAGATAGAGCTTGACCCATGGACAACAGATAGCCAAGCATTTAGTTACTTGATGAAAGAAAAGAAAATATAATGTAATTGAGAAATGTTGAAATTGTGCAATTTAATATCTGTACTGTAATAGATGTACGTAGTTAGTACTCTGAGTAATTGCCAAGATAGCCGTGCATATATAGAAAAGGCTCAATCCCCAGTGGGATCGGGACTCTCCTATATATGTGGCGGTCTGTTCCGCCCTGACTGGTTTTAAACTCTGATTTCAAAAAAAAAAAAAAAAAAAAAAAAATTTAGACGCGGATTTTTGAACTCGGGGCGTGACAGATTAGATGGTATCAGAGAAATAGGTACACGATACCTAAGGAAATTGATTAGGAACTGGTTAGGATAAACCCTAGGATGACTTGTCACGTGAGAGCGCGGGGTATTTGTCTGGTTGTTAGGAGCTCAGGTGTATTTTCACATTATGAGTCGTTCACAAATCTTGTCGTCGTGACTACGAGCGGTGTTCGCACGCGCTCTGGGCTTAGTGGTCATAGTGGGGGTAGTATTAGCTGTGATTGTGGTATGAGCCATGGATTTGATAGACCAGAGGAGCCTGAGGGCTCGGATTGTTGATAGCGGTTAGAGGATCAGTTTACCGCATTTTGCTGGGTTAGCCCAGCAGACGGCTCAGCATCAAATAAAATGCTATTGTTGCACTGGCCCCGCCACTAGTCCAGATATTTGGAGAAGTCATTGATCCTCCAGTCGTCCCCGCGTCACATGTTATGGTGACTCTTGTTGCAGCCGTGGTTATCAAAACTATGTTGTGGCTGCTAATACTGGAAATTCCCTGATTATAGCTATAGGGATGCCTATGAGGTTAGCAATTATGTTGCTTTGAACGGAATGACTCTGACAACACTTAACCAATATTAGTCCCTATTGAGTTGTGTCCCAACCCTGATCAGTGTTAATAGGTTGGGATTCATGATTAATTCGTTAGAAATGATAGCAGTGAGCGCTTTGGCGCAGATATGGTTGGTGGACAGGCTAAATTCGGTGATCTATGAGCCCGATTGTGACCCTGACTTGGGATGGATTCAGATTTCGACCCCACCTTTTTGCACGAAATTAATGAAGACTTAGTTTCTTCTATGAGTATACAACAATTGTAGTCGTTGTGGCCGTTATGATGGTGAGATATGACTGAAGGGTCCAATATACGGAGTAATGATGATAACTTGAGGATTTGATTCAATTTGTAGTAATTCGCACATTGTGTATAAACTGATTTGGGGTCGCAATCTCTCCTGTCGATGTTTGAGTTAAGACTGGCATCGCTAGAGACTGTGTAGGGAGGTATGTGATGTACCTTCAGATGTGAGTGGTGTCCCCAACTAGTTGTTGGCGACAGATCTATGGTATTTCGCCTTTCTTTTGTTAAGCACGTTGGGCGGCCGACAACGTACTTCCGAAAGAACTGAGAAATACTTTGCCCTGTAATGGGGAATATTCAGATTGGGTCTAAATGAGTAGCCTGAGAGTTATCGATATTTTTGTGACTGATTGTCACTATTGCAACCTGGTTTAATTAAGTTTCAGGGACGAAACTTTCTTTTTGGTGGGAGAGATGTAAGAACTTGAATTTTTGAAAATAAATAAATAAATGAAAATGATTGAAGTCCAGTTGAATTGGGGTCAAGAAATGCACGAATAGCTAAGGTGCCCTTTTCTGCAGTGTAATTTGCACAGAAATTGGGCCAGAAATATCGCCTTTCAATCCGAGCCTGATCTCGAAGATCCGAAACCACGAACGCAACCGTCTCATCGAACTGAGCGAAAACCATATTAAACATGTTCGAATCCGACGATCGGATCTCCCAGAAATCAGCAATGAAAAGGCGGGTCCCACAACTTAAGTTGTGAATAGTAACTCTCGATTTTCGACCCCTCTCGACTGAAAGGCAGCCGATCCACTGTCTGAAATCCTGACATAGGGGTATGGGTAATGAAACTTAGCTAATTTCGACGTTCTGAGCGCGATGGCACTGACGGATTTTGCGTTTGACGACCCGGGTGCATCGAAATGCGTGCATCAGACTGTAGTCTGTCGAACTAGATGGCCCGAGATTTTATACGAGCGTCAAACGAACCAAATAAATATGCCACTTGACAGGTCTCGACGAGCCGGACGTCGTGGCGAAGTCCGTTTCGTAAAATGACGCTCGGTTTGCCTCGAAATGCGTGAAAAGCGCCAAATTATCGCTTTTTCTTGAAATATTTTGAATGACCTTGGGCCAGCACCTTAGAGGCTTGGTGTATTGGGCCTCTGCCATCCTCAGTAGCCCACGAACTGGGCTGGTCAGAGCCTGGTGGAGGAGGCTAGGTGTGAAACCGGTTGGGGGCTTGGAATCTTGCATTGATTGGTTGCAAGTCTTTTGGTCTTCTATGGGGTGAGCCCGAGGAGTCAGGAGGAGATCTTAAGCATCCCTCGGTTTCCCCCTTACTCCTAGACCTAGCCCCGAAGTCTTGGACACCAATACACATCATTCCGAGAAGAGAGAAACCAAGAAAAAGTGAGAGAAAAGGAAAAGAGTGGAAGGTTGGGACCAAGTTGCTATGGAATTGAAGTGGGCGTGCTCTGGGGATTCCTCTGTGCCTGTGGAGTGATCTGGGAGGTTGCCCGAAGCCGCGCGTGCAAGAGGACCCGAAACCGGCTTCTTCCTCTCCCACAACTCCGGCCACGGTATGGATCCTAAACCAATGAATTTTTGGGACTCTAGACCATAGCAGTAGCTTAGTGAGTCTCTTTTGATGCTCCCTGCACGAACCCAAGACCCCATGCAGCTTGGTTGGCCGGCGGGAGCGAAGCCTCGCCGGAAACCTAGACTAGCTCCGCCGCATGATAACTCCCAAACGCCTCGACAAAAACGTACCAAATTTGGGGTACCGAGACTGTGTAACAATTAGAAGAAATCTGCAAAATATTGTGACTTTTGGTCGAGCCGTTTGCAAGAAAACTGATGCCCTAGTTATGGGAAAATATGCATAATAGCCGAGCCGTGGGCTCCGGCGCCGGCGACGCATTCCGGGGCCGTCCACCTGCACAGGAAGCATGCAGGGAGTGAAGAGATCACGTTAATAGGCTTGCATGGCCCCCATGCACGTGCGGAAAGGCGCGGCCATGCCCCTACCCGAACCGGGTTCATGTAACCCTCGCCGGCGCTCCGGCCGTCTCCGGCAAGTCGGGGATGGACGGGAAGCTTGCTGGAATTCAGTAGAGTCCCTCCATGCAAGTGGAAAGGTCCCAGGTTGCCTCGGGTGAAATCCGCCATTAGAGGTGGAGAGCTTTCAATCCGAGCTCGGCCCCGCCGCGCCGCCGCCGTGCTCTGTCATCATGTATGGGTATGGGAAGCATCAGGGAGATAATTAGCACCTGTTTGTGCCTTTAGTTGAATCCCAGATGCCTCAGGATGCTCATCACGATTTTCAAAGCCGAGGGAGTCTTCTTCTTCCTCGGGCCCGGCCGGTCTGGGGAAATTTGATTGCTCCAAATTGAAGGGAATTGATCAGCAAGTGAAGTGGATTAATTCCTTCCAAGTTGGAAGCAAGATGGTCCAGTATTTGCTGAGATCCAGCTTCAAGTTGATGTTGTATAGTTGTATACGAAGCATGCATGTTAGGTGCTCGACAAAATGCCTCAATGAGAATTTAAATTGAATTAGCTCTCGAGTTGTATATAAAAGTTACTCAGAATTGTCGCCTGAGCTTTATGCTCACTTCAGATCAATCTGGATCTGTGTGGACAAAGGGGTTGATGCATTGTGAATGTATGTGGAAGCAAGGTTGTGGTTCTGGTTGAACAAGCAGACCTGGGCTGCAAAGGAAGTGAGCCCCAGTGTCTTTGCACTGTTTGGAAGCACTTTGATATACAAAGTTTTAGCATATGAAGTGTAGATTCAAAGTTATGACATAAACCAGCTTAAATGCAATAAATTCTTAAAAACTGTATTAGGGTCTGTTTGAAAAGCCGTGACAGTGCATTCCTGGCTATTTTGGGGTCACTGAACGCGGTGCTCACGTTAGATTTGGTGTTTAAAGAGCCGGAGAAACAAAAATGCATTTTAGGCTATGTTAGAGTGAATTTTATGGCCCGAAGTTTGCCTCGGGTTCCGTGCTGCCACAAATTGGTGAGCACGGTGTTCAACATGATAAATGTCACCTGCTGGAAGTGACGGTTCGTCAAAATAAATTTCCAGTTGAAAGAACGGGCGAAAACAGTGCCCAAATTGGCACTAAAAGTGAGAATTTGAAAACCCTAGGGGTCTAGTTGCAAAAATCACAACGTATACTGGTTAGTAAACTGATTTCTGAATAATATAAATTGATTCAGGTGTTCCAGTAGCTCTGATCTTCGAGTTAGTCAGATACGGTCTGTTCGCCTGCGCTTTGACAGGTGGGTTATCTTCGAACCGGGCCTCAGCTCTTTGGCCCTCTGGTTGCTTTAGTCCAGTCGGACACCTGTTATTGACTTACCCTGCTGATTACACACATATATAACCGATTTTGACATATACTGATATTTCTTGACATGTACTGATATTCCTTGACATATACTGATATTTCTTGACATGTACTGATATTCTTTGACATATGCCGATACTCCTTGACATATGCTGATTTTACCTGCTATATGACTTAGCCTGACATATATTGATCTCTTTTGACATAGCATGATCCCTCTGATTGACATTGACCTGACTAGACCTGTGCCTGATATTATCTATTCACGATCAGCCGACTATTACCTATATGATCCCGGATTATTCTTGACTGATCCTGATTGATTGATATACAGATTTGCATGATTAGATGACACCTATTGATTATCGTCACTGAGATATTTCTTGACATACATCGATATGCATGATTGATTGATCCTGATTGATAGACACTATTCGATATGCATCTTGATTGATCCTGATTGATAGACACTATTCGATATGCATCTTGATTGATCCTGATCGATTGACACTATCCGATATGCATCTTGATTGATCCTGATTGATAGATACTGTTTGATATGCATGATTCCGATGGATAGATACAGACAGATGATTCCCTGTTGGGATTTCGGCGTATGCCGACTACTCGGTCACTTGACCGCCAGATTGATCATTATGACTTGCCATGCACTGCTGTACTTCACGAACATGGCCGGGGTAGCTCCCCGTGGAGATTGTTCTTTACCGGTAAAGTGGTCTGGTGATAGACCCGTGAGCCCTTCGACAGGGGTATGTCAGCGGATCGGGTGCGGATCGGTGGCTTTTGCCTGAGGTCCCTGGGACCAATAGTGGCGTATGATTGGATATTTGATTTCCTCAGTTGATGCATTATTCATACTAGTATGATTGTTCAGTTATTTCCAGCATGATTCTTGTAGACATCTTTTATTTCCTACCCGTATGATTTTCCGCTATTATGACTGATGATTACTAGCATTTCCTGATTTACAGCATTCTCATCTGCAGTCCTTATGATTGATTATCATTGTGTACCCTGATTTACAGTATTCATATCTGCAGTCCTTATGATTGATTATCATTGTATACCCTGATTTACAGTATTCATATCTGCAGTCCTTATGATTGATTATCGTTGTATACCCTGATTTACAGCATTCTCATCTGCAGTCCTTATGATTGATTATCATTGTATACCCTGATTTACAGTATTCATATCTGCTTTTCCTGCTTTCCTATAGATCTTTTACTATCCGCAGATTTTAGTACCCAGTAGGTACGATTAGCTGATCCTCGGCTCGTCGTGCCCACTGGGATACACTCCGGTGTATCTCACACCCTCGGGTGACTGTTTTTCAGGTCGAGCGGGTGTTGAGATGTCGGGACGAGTTGGTGAGATCACGAGATAGAGCTTGACCCATGGACAACAGATAGCCAAGCATTTAGTTACTTGATGAAAGAAAAGAAAATATAATGTAATTGAGAAATGTTGAAATTGTGCAATTTAATATCTGTACTGTAATAGATGTACGTAGTTAGTACTCTGAGTAATTGCCAAGATAGCCGTGCATATATAGAAAAGGCTCAATCCCCAGTGGGATCGGGACTCTCCTATATATGTGGCGGTCTGTTCCGCCCTGACTGGTTTTAAACTCTGATTTCAAAAAAAAAAAAAAAAAAAAAAAAATTTAGACGCGGATTTTTGAACTCGGGGCGTGACAGATTAGATGGTATCAGAGAAATAGGTACACGATACCTAAGGAAATTGATTAGGAACTGGTTAGGATAAACCCTAGGATGACTTGTCACGTGAGAGCGCGGGGTATTTGTCTGGTTGTTAGGAGCTCAGGTGTATTTTCACATTATGAGTCGTTCACAAATCTTGTCGTCGTGACTACGAGCGGTGTTCGCACGCGCTCTGGGCTTAGTGGTCATAGTGGGGGTAGTATTAGCTGTGATTGTGGTATGAGCCATGGATTTGATAGACCAGAGGAGCCTGAGGGCTCGGATTGTTGATAGCGGTTAGAGGATCAGTTTACCGCATTTTGCTGGGTTAGCCCAGCAGACGGCTCAGCATCAAATAAAATGCTATTGTTGCACTGGCCCCGCCACTAGTCCAGATATTTGGAGAAGTCATTGATCCTCCAGTCGTCCCCGCGTCACATGTTATGGTGACTCTTGTTGCAGCCGTGGTTATCAAAACTATGTTGTGGCTGCTAATACTGGAAATTCCCTGATTATAGCTATAGGGATGCCTATGAGGTTAGCAATTATGTTGCTTTGAACGGAATGACTCTGACAACACTTAACCAATATTAGTCCCTATTGAGTTGTGTCCCAACCCTTATCAGTGTTAATAGGTTGGGATTCATGATTAATTCGTTAGAAATGATAGCAGTGAGCGCTTTGGCGCAGATATGGTTGGTGGACAGGCTAAATTCGGTGATCTATGAGCCCGATTGTGACCCTGACTTGGGATGGATTCAGATTTCGACCCCACCTTTTTGCACGAAATTAATGAAGACTTAGTTTCTTCTATGAGTATACAACAATTGTAGTCGTTGTGGCCGTTATGATGGTGAGATATGACTGAAGGGTCCAATATACGGAGTAATGATGATAACTTGAGGATTTGATTCAATTTGTAGTAATTCGCACATTGTGTATAAACTGATTTGGGGTCGCAATCTCTCCTGTCGATGTTTGAGTTAAGACTGGCATCGCTAGAGACTGTGTAGGGAGGTATGTGATGTACCTTCAGATGTGAGTGGTGTCCCCAACTAGTTGTTGGCGACAGATCTATGGTATTTCGCCTTTCTTTTGTTAAGCACGTTGGGCGGCCGACAACGTACTTCCGAAAGAACTGAGAAATACTTTGCCCTGTAATGGGGAATATTCAGATTGGGTCTAAATGAGTAGCCTGAGAGTTATCGATATTTTTGTGACTGATTGTCACTATTGCAACCTGGTTTAATTAAGTTTCAGGGACGAAACTTTCTTTTTGGTGGGAGAGATGTAAGAACTTGAATTTTTGAAAATAAATAAATAAATGAAAATGATTGAAGTCCAGTTGAATTGGGGTCAAGAAATGCACGAATAGCTAAGGTGCCCTTTTCTGCAGTGTAATTTGCACAGAAATTGGGCCAGAAATATCGCCTTTCAATCCGAGCCTGATCTCGAAGATCCGAAACCACGAACGCAACCGTCTCATCGAACTGAGCGAAAACCATATTAAACATGTTCGAATCCGACGATCGGATCTCCCAGAAATCAGCAATGAAAAGGCGGGTCCCACAACTTAAGTTGTGAATAGTAACTCTCGATTTTCGATCCCTCTCGACTGAAAGGCAGCCGATTCACTGTCTGAAACCCTGACATAGGGGTATGGGTAATGAAACTTAGCTAATTTCGACGTTCTGAGCGCGATGGCACTGACGGATTTTGCGTTTGACGACCCGGGTGCATCGAAATGCGTGCATCAGACTGTAGTCTGTCGAACTAGATGGCCCGAGATTTTATACGAGCGTCAAACGAACCAAATAAATATGCCACTTGACAGGTCTCGACGAGCCGGACGTCGTGGCGAAGTCCGTTTCGTAAAATGACGCTCGGTTTGCCTCGAAATGCGTGAAAAGCTCCAAATTATCGCTTTTTCTTGAAATATTTTGAATGACCTTGGGCCAGCACCTTAGAGGCTTGGTGTATTGGGCCTCTGCCATCCTCAGTAGCCCACGAACTGGGCTGGTCAGAGCCTGGTGGAGGAGGCTAGGTGTGAAACCGGTTGGGGGCTTGGAATCTTGCATTGATTGGTTGCAAGTCTTTTGGTCTTCTATGGGGTGAGCTCGAGGAGTCAGGAGGAGATCTTAAGCATCCCCTCGGTTTCCCCCTTACTCCTAGACCTAGCCCCGAAGTCTTGGACACCAATACACATCATTCCGAGAAGAGAGAAACCAAGAAAAAGTGAGAGAAAAGGAAAAGAGTGGAAGGTTGGGACCAAGTTGCTATGGAATTGAAGTGGGCGTGCTCTGGGGATTCCTCTGTGCCTGTGGAGTGATCTGGGAGGTTGCCCGAAGCCGCGCGTGCAAGAGGACCCGAAACCGGCTTCTTCCTCTCCCACAACTCCGGCCACGGTATGGATCCTAAACCAATGAATTTTTGGGACTCTAGACCATAGCAGTAGCTTAGTGAGTCTCTTTTGATGCTCCCTGCACGAACCCAAGACCCCATGCAGCTTGGTTGGCCGGCGGGAGCGAAGCCTCGCCGGAAACCTAGACTAGCTCCGCCGCATGATAACTCCCAAACGCCTCGACAAAAACGTACCAAATTTGGGGTACCGAGACTGTGTAACAATTAGAAGAAATCTGCAAAATATTGTGACTTTTGGTCGAGCCGTTTGCAAGAAAACTGATGCCCTAGTTATGGGAAAATATGCATAATAGCCGAGCCGTGGGCTCCGGCGCCGGCGACGCATTCCGGGGCCGTCCACCTGCACAGGAAGCATGCAGGGAGTGAAGAGATCACGTTAATAGGCTTGCATGGCCCCCATGCACGTGCGGAAAGGCGCGGCCATGCCCCTACCCGAACCGGGTTCATGTAACCCTCGCCGGCGCTCCGGCCGTCTCCGGCAAGTCGGGGATGGACGGGAAGCTTGCTGGAATTCAGTAGAGTCCCTCCATGCAAGTGGAAAGGTCCCAGGTTGCCTCGGGTGAAATCCGCCATTAGAGGTGGAGAGCTTTCAATCCGAGCTCGGCCCCGCCGCGCCGCCGCCGTGCTCTGTCATCATGTATGGGTATGGGAAGCATCAGGGAGATAATTAGCACCTGTTTGTGCCTTTAGTTGAATCCCAGATGCCTCAGGATGCTCATCACGATTTTCAAAGCCGAGGGAGTCTTCTTCTTCCTCGGGCCCGGCCGGTCTGGGGAAATTTGATTGCTCCAAATTGAAGGGAATTGATCAGCAAGTGAAGTGGATTAATTCCTTCCAAGTTGGAAGCAAGATGGTCCAGTATTTGCTGAGATCCAGCTTCAAGTTGATGTTGTATAGTTGTATACGAAGCATGCATGTTAGGTGCTCGACAAAATGCCTCAATGAGAATTTAAATTGAATTAGCTCTCGAGTTGTATATAAAAGTTACTCAGAATTGTCGCCTGAGCTTTATGCTCACTTCAGATCAATCTGGATCTGTGTGGACAAAGGGGTTGATGCATTGTGAATGTATGTGGAAGCAAGGTTGTGGTTCTGGTTGAACAAGCAGACCTGGGCTGCAAAGGAAGTGAGCCCCAGTGTCTTTGCACTGTTTGGAAGCACTTTGATATACAAAGTTTTAGCATATGAAGTGTAGATTCAAAGTTATGACATAAACCAGCTTAAATGCAATAAATTCTTAAAAACTGTATTAGGGTCTGTTTGAAAAGCCGTGACAGTGCATTCCTGGCTATTTTGGGGTCACTGAACGCGGTGCTCACGTTAGATTTGGTGTTTAAAGAGCCGGAGAAACAAAAATGCATTTTAGGCTATGTTAGAGTGAATTTTATGGCCCGAAGTTTGCCTCGGGTTCCGTGCTGCCACAAATTGGTGAGCACAGTGTTCAACATGATAAATGTCACCTGCTGGAAGTGACGGTTCGTCAAAATAAATTTCCAGTTGAAAGAACGGGCGAAAACAGTGCCCAAATTGGCACTAAAAGTGAGAATTTGAAAACCCTAGGGGTCTAGTTGCAAAAATCACAACGTATACTGGTTAGTAAACTGATTTCTGAATAATATAAATTGATTCAGGTGTTCCAGTAGCTCTGATCTTCGAGTTAGTCAGATACGGTCTGTTCGCCTGCGCTTTGACAGGTGGGTTATCTTCGAACCGGGCCTCAGCTCTTTGGCCCTCTGGTTGCTTTAGTCCAGTCGGACACCTGTTATTGACTTACCCTGCTGATTACACACATATATAACCGATTTTGACATATACTGATATTTCTTGACATGTACTGATATTCCTTGACATATACTGATATTTCTTGACATGTACTGATATTCTTTGACATATGCCGATACTCCTTGACATATGCTGATTTTACCTGCTATATGACTTAGCCTGACATATATTGATCTCTTTTGACATAGCATGATCCCTCTGATTGACATTGACCTGACTAGACCTGTGCCTGATATTATCTATTCACGATCAGCCGACTATTACCTATATGATCCCGGATTATTCTTGACTGATCCTGATTGATTGATATACAGATTTGCATGATTAGATGACACCTATTGATTATCGTCACTGAGATATTTCTTGACATACATCGATATGCATGATTGATTGATCCTGATTGATAGACACTATTCGATATGCATCTTGATTGATCCTGATTGATAGACACTATTCGATATGCATCTTGATTGATCCTGATCGATTGACACTATCCGATATGCATCTTGATTGATCCTGATTGATAGATACTGTTTGATATGCATGATTCCGATGGATAGATACAGACAGATGATTCCCTGTTGGGATTTCGGCGTATGCCGACTACTCGGTCACTTGACCGCCAGATTGATCATTATGACTTGCCATGCACTGCTGTACTTCACGAACATGGCCGGGGTAGCTCCCCGTGGAGATTGTTCTTTACCGGTAAAGTGGTCTGGTGATAGACCCGTGAGCCCTTCGACAGGGGTATGTCAGCGGATCGGGTGCGGATCGGTGGCTTTTGCCTGAGGTCCCTGGGACCAATAGTGGCGTATGATTGGATATTTGATTTCCTCAGTTGATGCATTATTCATACTAGTATGATTGTTCAGTTATTTCCAGCATGATTCTTGTAGACATCTTTTATTTCCTACCCGTATGATTTTCCGCTATTATGACTGATGATTACTAGCATTTCCTGATTTACAGCATTCTCATCTGCAGTCCTTATGATTGATTATCATTGTGTACCCTGATTTACAGTATTCATATCTGCAGTCCTTATGATTGATTATCATTGTATACCCTGATTTACAGTATTCATATCTGCAGTCCTTATGATTGATTATCGTTGTATACCCTGATTTACAGCATTCTCATCTGCAGTCCTTATGATTGATTATCATTGTATACCCTGATTTACAGTATTCATATCTGCTTTTCCTGCTTTCCTATAGATCTTTTACTATCCGCAGATTTTAGTACCCAGTAGGTACGATTAGCTGATCCTCGGCTCGTCGTGCCCACTGGGATACACTCCGGTGTATCTCACACCCTCGGGTGACTGTTTTTCAGGTCGAGCGGGTGTTGAGATGTCGGGACGAGTTGGTGAGATCACGAGATAGAGCTTGACCCATGGACAACAGATAGCCAAGCATTTAGTTACTTGATGAAAGAAAAGAAAATATAATGTAATTGAGAAATGTTGAAATTGTGCAATTTAATATCTGTACTGTAATAGATGTACGTAGTTAGTACTCTGAGTAATTGCCAAGATAGCCGTGCATATATAGAAAAGGCTCAATCCCCAGTGGGATCGGGACTCTCCTATATATGTGGCGGTCTGTTCCGCCCTGACTGGTTTTAAACTCTGATTTCAAAAAAAAAAAAAAAATAAATAAAATTTAGACGCGGATTTTTGAACTCGGGGCGTGACAGCCGAGCTTGCCCCCTCGATCTTAGGAATCAGGCAAATATGCGTGTAGTCGATGGGGCCCGTGTCAAGGGAACCCTCGAAGAGATCAGCGAAGATTCTGAGAAGGTCGCCCTTGATAACGTCCCAGAACTTCTGGTAGAAAACCATACTGAACCCGTCAGGTCCAGGCGCCTTGTCCCCAGACATTTGGAAGGTCGCTCTTTTAATTTCCTCAAGGGTGAAGGGCGCGGTGAGGTGTTCTGAGCTCAGCGCGGTGCTGTCAGGGAAAAGATTGCTCCAATCTCCACACTGTGAGGGAGGGAGAGTATCCGGCGCGAGCCGAGTCTTGAACTTGTGGAAAAAATAGTCGGCCTTGTCCTTTTCCCTATCCAACGTTAGACCCCCGTCCGAGATGGTCCCGATCCTGTTGGCTCTGAGTCTCCCGTTGGCCATAGCGTGGAAGAAGCTAGTGTTGCCGTCCCCCTCTTTGAGCCAGTGCTGCTTGGCTCTGGATTTCCAGAGGATCTCTTCTTCGTCAATGATACCTTTCAGCTGACTTCTGAGGTTGGTTCTTAGCGCTTGTTCGCTAGTGGACAAGCGCTGGGTTTCCTCAAGGGAGTCGAGCCTCTGCACGTCCTCCATAAGTGCCCGCTTGGTACTACAGATGTTGTGAAAGTTTGAGGACCGCCAAGCAATGATACGCTTGCGGCAATGCCTAAGCCTAGCGGTGAAGGTAAGAATGCTCCCTTGCCTCCCCGTTTTAGCTTCGATTTCCTGCCACCAAGCAGGGACCAACAAGTTGAAGTCGGTCATACATTGTATCCAAGGGAGCATTCAAAATTAAAAGAGAAAATTTAAAGACTAAAGTGTTTAAGTGGAATGCCAGGAGATTACAGGGACTAACTAACCATACATTGTATCCAAAATTACTAATACAAATATGATAAAGCATGTCAAACAACTAAAGATTGAGGATAATGGTAGTCGCTATCGTATAACTCAGAGTGAGATTTTCGTTTGTGCATGCCATTACCAAATTCAAGTTTACCACACGTAGAAGCGGCTGTGGAGGCATTTCAATCATAAATGCAAAAAGTGAGGAAAAATATTTGCCTAAACCATCGATTTATATACAAGTACTCAGATTTCCTAATCCGACCAATATACGAAGTCCCTACCTTCAATCACTATGCAGTAGCTCAAAACACACAAGATGACAACTTTATCCAATTCCCTCACTATGGTTTACTAAACCAATGTAAAAACGCCAAAAAGATCGAAGCGTTTCCCTCACCTCCGCGACCGCCGCGGCCACACTCAACCCCGCCAACTCCTGCAACAAAGAGACGACGACATCTCAATCGACAACAACAACACCACCAATCGCCACAATAAAAGAAAAAAAAAAAGGAATCGACAAGGGGATCGATCGGGGAGAAGAAGAGCACCATCAGCTGGTCGACGCTGAATCCGAGGGGCCCCATGAGGACCTCGTCGATCTCGGCCGCGTCCCTCTGCGAGATGTAGGAGACGGGCTCGTCCGCCATGGCCACCGCCGAGGAGTAGCTTCTTCTGGAGCGAAGCGGGGGCGGAGCGCCGAGGAGAGAGGAGCGGGGGAGGAGGAGGAGGAGGAGGAGGAGGAGGAGAGTGGGGAGGTGGTAATCGGAGGAGGAGAGGAGTGTTTTGGGGATTGGGGCGCGAGGTGGAGGTGGTGAGGATGAGGGTGGGGTTAGTGGGGAAGAGCGGGGAGAGGATGAGAAGGTTCGAGAGCATTCCACAGGGTCCGGTACGAAGGAATTGCATCTTTTTGTAGATGTTCCTTTTTTAGGAAGGTACCCGCCGTTGAAAAGTGCACGCACTGCAAAAATAGAAAAAAAAAAAAAGATTAAATAAATTTTACAATATTTGTTGGTACAGGCGACGTTATTTTAAAAATATAATTATTAAATAATATTGATGCTTCTGAATTATTATGCATATTAATTATAATAAAAATTCTTGGTATATGCATACTAACAATATAATTTTTTTTTTTTTTTTTGACTAAGCACTCGTTTGGTATTGAGTTCAATATAAAACTAGAGGATAAAATAGAGTTTGAGTGAAAACATATTAAGATATTTTTTTTTTTGTGGTGCGTAAAAAAAATATCATAATCTATTAATTAAGATATGCGGAACAGATATTCTATAAGAAAAAAAAAATTTTATTTCATCATCAAAATATAATATTATGTGAAAAAAATAAAGATAAATTATTTTGATTTCCCCACTATCCCAAACGGCAGTACCGTACTTTGTTAATTTTGTTTAATATATATTTATTTTAATTTTGATTGTTTGATCTTTCACTATTATATATTGCATATTGCTATACTATTTTTATATTGCATCAAATAACTTTTTAGCTAAGAATTTGTTTGTTGTTGTGTGTAACCAGTAGTAGGAGGGAAGAGGGAGAGAACTAGGGCACATGGTAGTCATGCATGAGTTACACCTTACTTGCCTCACTATTTGTTCCCTAAGCTGGGGCTAAGCTGTAATTACAATAGTGCCCAAAGTAAAATAAAGTGCTAACTATAAGGGACTAGCTGGGCCTCCTATCCTTATTGGGCTGCCTCGATGGGCCACACTGGCGGGCTCATAAAGAGCAACCTGTGGCCCACCGGGCCTCCCATGCTGGACCTCTGAGGCCGACCACCGAACCCCTCACTCCTTAACTACTTCGGTAACCCTTAGATTCTCCCCACTTCCTGTCTCTTATCTCCCCACCTACCGCACGACTACCATGTGCCCTAGTTCTCTCCCTCTTCCCTCCTACTACTGGTTACACACAACAACAAACAAATTCTTAGCTAAAAAGTTATTTGATGCAATATAAAAATAGTATAGCAATATGCAATATATAATAGTGAAAGATCAAACAATCAAAATTAAAATAAATATATATTAAACAAAATTAACAAAGTACGGTACTGCCGTTTGGGATAGTGGGGAAATCAAAATAATTTATCTTTATTTTTTTCACATAATATTATATTTTGATGATGAAATAAAATTTTTTTTTTCTTATAGAATATCTGTTCCGCATATCTTAATTAATAGATTATGATATTTTTTTTACGCACCACAAAAAAAAATATATCTTAATATGTTTTCACTCAAACTCTATTTTATCCTCTAGTTTTATATTGAACTCAATACCAAACGAGTGCTTAGTCAAAAAAAAAAAAAAAAATTATATTGTTAGTATGCATATACCAAGAATTTTTATTATAATTAATATGCATAATAATTCAGAAGCATCAATATTATTTAATAATTATATTTTTAAAATAACGTCGCCTGTACCAATAAATATTGTAAAATTTATTTAATCTTTTTTTTTCTATTTTTGCAGTGCGTGCACTTTTCAACGGCGCTTACCTTCCTAAAAAAGGAACATCTACAAAAAGATGCAATTCCTTCGTACCGGACCCTGTGGAATGCTGTCGAACCTCCTCATCCTCTCCCCGCTCTTCCCCACTAACCCCACCCTCATCCTCACCACCTCCACCTCGCGCCCCAATCCCCAAAACACTCCTCTCCTCCTCCGATTACCACCTCCCCACTCTCCTCCTCCTCCTCCTCCTCCTCTCCTCCCCTGCTCCTCTCTCCTCGGCGCTCCGCCCCCGCTTCGCTCCAGAAGAAGCTACTCCTCGGCGGTGGCCATGGCGGACGAGCCCGTCTCCTACATCTCGCAGAGGGACGCGGCCGAGATCGACGAGGTCCTCATGGGGCCCCTCGGATTCAGCGTCGACCAGCTGATGGTGCTCCTCTTCTCCCCGATCGATCCCCTTGTCGATTCCTTTTTTTTTTCTTTTATTGTGGCGATTGGTGGTGTTGTTGTTGTCGATTGAGATGTCGTCGTCTCTTTGTTGCAGGAGTTGGCGGGGTTGAGTGTGGCCGCGGCGGTCGCGGAGGTGAGGGAAACGCTTCGATCTTTTTGGCGTTTTTACATTGGTTTAGTAAACCATAGTGAGGGAATTGGATAAAGTTGTCATCTTGTGTGTTTTGAGCTACTGCATAGTGATTGAAGGTAGGGACTTCGTATATTGGTCGGATTAGGAAATCTGAGTACTTGTATATAAATCAATGGTTTAGGCAAATATTTTTCCTCACTTTTTGCATTTATGATTGAAATGCCTCCACAACCGCTTCTACGTGTGGTAAACGTGAATTTGGTAATGGCACGCACAAACGAAAATCTCACTCTGAGTTATATGATATCGACTACCATTATCCTCAATCTTTAGTTGTTTGACATGCTTTATCATATTTGTATTAGTAATTTTGGATACAATGTATGGTTAGTTAGTCCCTGTAATCTCCTGGCATTCCACTTAAACACTTTAGTCTTTACATTTTCTCTTATAATGAGCTTTCGCTCCCGACCATAAAAGATCAACCTTTTTTTTCGTAACTTGACATCCTTTCTTAAAATGGCTTCTTGTTTGAGTACGTGAAATATGGTTTAGAAGGTTCTCTTTTGAGAAACAGATACTTGCTATTAGATTCTTTTGGTAGCTAGGGATGGAGTTGCAATACGTGGAGAAGTTCAGGCACTGAAGTGTTTCAGTGAAAAGCTCGGGGAGTTATTGTTGGTTCTATACATGTACTTCTGAACAATCACTCTGACTTAAATTATGTTAATAGGTGTACAAATTAAGTGAATATAGTCGCGTGCTTGCTATCTGCGGTCCAGGAAATAATGGTGGTGATGGTCTAGTGGCTGCTCGCCACCTCTATCATTTTGGATATAAGCCCTTCATTTTTTATCCCAAACGGACATCGAAGCCTCTCTATTCTGGCCTCGTAACTCAGGTATATTGCTTATGTTATCCTATCATTTCTTGAGCTGAGTCTAATGTTTTCATTTCTTGTTGATTCTACTTGAGTGTTATGTATTTTTGTAGCTTGAATCACTGTCGATCCCATTCTTGTCTGTCGAAGACCTGCCTCAGAACTTATCAGATGATTTCGACATTATAGTGGATGCAATGTTCGGGTTCTCTTTTCATGGTAATCTACTTGCTATATAAACGGTGGTCTTTAAGTTTAACAAATAAATATTTTGAAATTCATTTAACTTGTATATTGTTGGGATGCTATGTTGCTTAATTTTGCCTACGACCAGCATAAATTATTTACAGTGATTTTTGGCGCTTTCATGAAACAGCCCTTACATAAGTACCTAACTTTTACTAAATATCTTTATTTCTGTGCATGCGTGAAGTTTTTACCCATAATTTTGGTTATTGAAGTTTGGGTACTTAATAAATTCATTAATTTGCAGTTTTGAGCATTAAATTTTGCATAAGAAGACTCTTTTTTACTCTAGTTTAGGTCTAAGTATTCTGATACTAGGGCTGTTACAGTTTTGCTAAAATTTATTGAGGTGTATTAGTAAACAGTTAGGGTAACACCATGAAGACATCAGAAATAAAAGATAGAATATGATGATGGGGCTTGTCTGCCAGCTATGCAGCATCCCGCTTCATTGCACATCCTCTTTTATATTATAGTTCTTATATTTTGAAGGAGCAGATAAAGAGGTGAAAACGATTTAACTGCATGAACTGTTGTTGGACTCCTATTATTAAATTTTGATGCTTAAATTTTCTGAAATGACTTGTGAATGCAGGGACACCGAGGCCACCTTTTGATGATCTCATCCAAAGGCTTGTGGCCTTGAAAGCTTTTGATAATGCGCCCAAAAAATCGCCGCCAATTGTTTCAGTTGATATTCCTTCTGGGTGGCATGTGGAAGAAGGGGACATCATCGGTGGAGGAATTAAGCCTGAAATGCTGGTTAGCATATGATTTGAAGTTTTATATGTTATATTTTTGGTAAAAATATGCAGGCCTTGCATTGAACTGTGTTGCATTTTGAAATAGGCATCCGGAATTTAAAACTTATGATTTTACGCCCTAACATACCAGTTATTTTGATTTCAGAAAAACCCCATTAACTTCTGTTAGATTATAGCTGAGTCCAAAAAGTCATATAAATTCTATTAAGCAATAAAATATTTTGTTAGAGTACAGAATATTTCGTTTGAAAAGTTAAAAATACTGTTAAGTTCTAGTACCGAGGTATTTAAAATAAAATTGCACCATTGTGGTTAGGCATGTACGTCTGTGTGTATATTTTCTTTTTAAATCTTAACAATCTGAATCTCAAAATTATCATCCAAACTTAATTTTTATTACTTTTGCTTTTCTAGGTGTCGTTAACTGCTCCAAAGCTCTGCGCAAAAAAATTTGCTGGGCCCCATCATTTTCTAGGGGGCAGATTTGTTCCACCAGCGATTGTAAATAAGTATGGACTCCGACTTCCTCCTTATCCTGGCACTTCAATGTGTGTTAGAATCGGAAAACCTCTGTCTGTTGACATCGCAGCACTTAGAGAGAACTATACTTCTCCTGAACTTCTTGAAGATCAAGTGATGGCTGACCCTGTGGATCAGGTATTGCATCGTTTCAAATTGAGATTTTTCTGACATGCCCCTGCAAAATCATGTGTTTACATATATATTCCTGCAAAATCTGTCTTATAAATGGCCCTCAAAAATTTTATTTCTTACCTATAAACCGTTATACTTTACATGAACACAATTAACTTCTCATGAATTTTATACTGCATTTCTGAAGAATATACATGAAAATTAAGATTTTATATTTATGCATGTATGTAGGCAAATAGATGATTTTGGAGGGACATACATGTAAAAGCCTCCAAATTTCTTTTGTAATCTAAATTAATTTATTCCCATCAATTTTGCTGTAGTTTCAAAAGTGGTTTGATGAAGCGGTTTTTGCCGGCTTGCGTGAGCCAAATGCTATGGCTTTGTCGACTTCTGGCAAGGATGGAAAGCCGTATGCCCTTTCTTTTTTTAGTTCCCCCCACCACCCTCCCCCCCCCCCAAAAAAAAGTTTTCTTTTCTCTTGTGAACTGTTTTTAAGCTAAAAACCTGCTAACCTCATGTCTGTTTTGCCCACAATGTTTGTGCTTTGCAGTTCATCGAGAATAGTCCTGCTAAAAGGAGTTGATAAACAAGGTTTTGTTTGGTTAGTAATGCTCTAATAACCAACTTTTATCATCACCTGCTCAATTAGGCTAAACATGACTGAGGGCCTGTTTGGCCTTGCTTCTATACAAGTTCTGCTGAATAAAGCTGTTGGAAGAAACACCAACAGGCTTTTCATTGATATCTTTTCCAACAGCTTTTTGCTATGCGATAGCAGAAGTTTCAAATTAGAGCTTTTTAATTTTGGATCCAAAAGCTCCTTTCGGTATCTTGCCAATGCAAATATTCCAAACTTTTTGTGTGCTACGCTACGCACCTAAGTGCTTCTTTTCAGAGGTTGCATACAAGCCAGCCAAATAAGCAAGTAATAGCTTTTTTTAAAATTCCGGATTTGGTTATTTTAGGTATACCAATTATGACAGCAGAAAGGCCCGTGAGCTGTCTGAAAATCCTCATGCGTCCCTTCTTTTCTATTGGAATCATCTCAATCGTCAGGTGCTTTTTTTTTTCATTTTTTACAATGTCTGTATTTTTTAAATCTTGTTTGTTCAAAACTTGCTATTTTTCAAGATGGCGGCGGCACATAATATTAAGAATATGTAAATCCGCTAGTTCAAATTAAACTCACCTTTTGCTTGTAATTAACTCAATTCTTTCAACTCTGTTTCCATTCTGGTTTCTCTCAATCCAATTAAATTTCTTCCTCAAGTGCAATAACTTGTGTGAATAAATTTCAAGAGATTCAAGTAGGCAAGGAAAATAGTCAAAATATATGCTGTACAAAACAAAAGAGGATAAATAGTTAGGACGTAAAATGGGCTTTTTATTGGGGATAGAGGGTAATCATTTCATTGTAGATCGAATTTTATTCTCTATGATCCTTGGTTGTGTTGCCTATTGCTTGAGGATGGTATCAGTTCTAATTGTAACTTATGAATAACATTTAGAATCTTATTATACAATAATCGAAAGGCTAGACAGCTTATGCAAAATGTGATATCAGTTCATGTAAAGACAGCAAAATGGGATAACTGCTAGTTATGTTGGCTACTGACCGCACGCCTACTTGCTTGCTCATATAAATGTTTTTTTTTGTCATCATCTTAAACATGGCATAGTGGGTGTCTTTGTTAATGTGTTGATATACAGTGCTTCTTATATTGAGATGTACTTGCGTATTACATTGTTATGAAGATACATTAGGAGCTTAAATAAAATAGGACATAATATCCAGGTAAGAATTGAAGGCTCTGTTGAGAAGGTTTCTGACGAAGAATCTGAGAGATATTTCCACAGTCGCCCTCGCGGAAGTCAACTTGGTGCAGCAGTCAGCAAGCAGGTCTGATTTTCTTTCACATACATTAAATGATAGTAAAATACTTTCAATTTTCGAATCTGGATCATAAAAATTTTATACAATTTTGCAGAGTACTGTTTTAGCTGGAAGGCATGTGATTCACCAAGCGTACACAGAATTGGAAGAAAGATATTCTGATGGGTCAGTTATAACTTCTTTGAATGCTTGCTTTGTAATTATTGCATAATTCCTTTCCTTGTTAATTTTTACGGTTTAACACGTCATTCGATTACATGGAATTTATTTTGTAGTAATTTATGTTGGTTGATATTAGATAAATCATGGCTTATGGGTTGACTCTGGGCTTCGACTACACTCATATTTACTTGAACAAGTATTTATTTAGATGGTCTTCATAGTTTAAGATGTAACAAAATGGTATGAGGTTATAATTGTCCAAGATAAATGTATAACAAACGGTGAAACAATGATAGCATAACTGCTGTATATCATACATGGTTATGCAGGTGGGAAGCTGCCTGGTTTCCTATGCATGTTTTCTTTTACTGGCTGTTTTTCATTGCAGAGGTTTTCACTTCTAATAATTTTCTCTTAGGAGAAAGTATTCTCTTTATTGGTGTTTAAAAACATTTGTTCACTCTTCTTAAGTAGATAGAGTGACATAATCTCTAGATGATGTGGAAAGATGTAAGATTAGGCCCAAAATAGACACTCAGATATTATTATTAAAATTCTATCCTATATTTGTTATTTATTTATTTATTTTTTCCTTTTCTTCTTCTTCTTGTTGTTCTTTTTTTCACACTCATGGGGTGATTGGACAGAAAGGTAATCCCCAAACCAGATTACTGGGGAGGTTACAGATTAACTCCAAGATGTTTCGAGTTCTGGCAAGGTAGGAAGGAACAACTACAACTACAAACTATATACTTCTCATCTCTCTAGTTATAATGTTACCTGCCAAATATGAATCATGTAGATTTAGATTCACCATCAAATGGGCATTTAGCTTCTAAGTATGTACGGCTAAAATTGTAAAGATTGTTGTATTGCTTAAACATCATGTCTGGGAAACAAGTTGATGAGGGTCGGGACTCATGAAAGCCACCAATAATTTTCTGCTTAATAAGTAGGAAGCAGAAGTAGGGATGCCAATGGGTAAAGATATCCGAAATTTTATTCGAATCCGAATATGAACGGAATAGATTTATTTGATGTTAAACGGATATGGATTTGGATATGGATATAAAAAATAAAAATTCGGCAAATTTGAATTTGGATATGAATTTTGATTGTACCAAATTCGAATCAGTATCCGAATTGATTTTACGTTATATAATATATATATATATATATATATATATATATATATATATATATATATATATATATATATATATATATATATATAAAATATTTAATATTATATTTAAATTTATATTTTAAAATTTTAAATTTAATATAATATATTTTGAAATATTGTAAAGAGAAAAAAAAAATAATTATTTCGGATTTGAATTTTTGGGTTCGAATTTTGAATTTTTGGTTGAGTTATATGAAGAATTTTTAAAACCCATTCAGATTTGATAGTCGGGTTTGGATTCGGATTCGGATTTTTCGTTATTATTATTAAAAATCAGGAGTTTCGTGGGATGTATATATGGATGTGTACATTTGCAAATAAAAGAGGTGGTATATATTTCATACAAAGTTGTTATTAAATGTATACCCTTTTAAAGATGTTCCACCTTTTATGCACGAACCCTGATAGGGGCACAATGTAGGTAATTATATACAAATTCAAATTTGGTATTTGATTTAATGCATTTAAATTCAACTGTTACAATTAAAACTGAATGAGGAGGTCTAATTGCACCAGTTGAAATTACATTCAAATTAATTGCAGTTTCCACCATAATACTCATAGAGAGAGTAACTTTATAGGCGAAAGATAAGCTTGACTCCTAATAACTTTTTAAATAAAAAAGTTATTATTATTTTTTCAACATCGGAGGTAATCTCAACACGGTGTATATATAAAGTGATGAAATTTTAAAAATGCAGTTCTCAACTGCGCGCAATCAAACAAATTATATACAATTGAGGCATTTTATACTATATCCAATCAAATAAAATATAATTGCATACATCTTAAATATATTTCTAATTGCATCCAATCAAACCGACTGTATGTAAGGCTTTTTTTTCCTTGGATTGGTAAGTTGAGGATGATACAAAGAGAAAGCCCCAGAAGATGATGAAGAACAGCACTCAGAATGTAAACTAAACATATTGTAAAATAATATCAAAGATGCAACTCTGCAATCTCGTAAACTGATCAAGAGCTACACCAGCTCGCAGCGTACTCTCTCTTTTTGAAAAAAAGGGAAACATCTAATCTTCAGCCATAATACATCAGCAGTAAAAACCAGAGAATTGTGTCCCAGTTGGTGGGTTCAGCACGCAAGTCGTACTTGGGTGAGTCCTACATTTGAGTCCCAGTTGGTGGGACTCAAATGTAAAAACAGAGAATTAATTGTGTGCATATACATAACCTAATATTTTGATTTCCGCATCAATAATAAATCTAGTTGCTTAACATTTCCAGCTGCGTTCATTAAAAAACAAAAAAACAAAATTGATTGCTTGATATCTTTCTCTCAGAAAAACATATTTTGTAGTTCGACACAATCAATGGTCCAGAATTTCGAAGCCGATTCGAGCTGCTGTGGCTACAAAAGTAGGCCTAGGCCAGAAAAATGTGATCATTAATCAATGGACACATCCACCATAAGTAGCCAGTAGTAATTTAAGTAGAGCAGTATATACATCATTCAGGAACTTAGATCGTCGTCTCGGACAAGTATCTTCACTGAAAGACGATATCTTAGGCCGGAGAATTCACGATTTCATGCCGCGATGTTAAGGGAGGAGGAGGGGAGGGGTTTCAAAAAATAAAAAATGGGCAGGGGAGGTATGCGGGCGATGACGTGGACGATGAGCTAGGCATGAATTAGAAACAGCTTAGGCATGAATGAGATTCTCACCAAGCTTAAATTTGCCAATGTGAATATCATACTAGAACAAAACTATTTCCTCATGCAATTCTCAGAAAGCAGTGACAAGGCATCATCACATTCAAGAACTATACAAACTGTTTCAGATGAATGATAATGAAATGGATAAATCTTAAATGCAATTATTTTTGGATTGCAAATATAGCAAGACCAGGACATGAGATAACAGAAAATGAGGTGATAGGAAGAACTACATACTAAATATGATAAATTGGAATAGATTTCGGGATAGATGCAATAAGAAACCCTAATTTAGTCACAATTAACAGTAGAAGAGACAGCAAAACATAGTAAATCGATCATAGTTTAACTGCTGCAACCGTTGCGGTTTTTAATTAGAAGTTCGCATATGAAATAAGATTCATAATAGACAGTCTAATCCCAACTTGGACCAAATAAGTGTGATTTCTCTTAACTGCTGCGACAGAATTTAGTTTACTACCACTTGGTAAAATAAAAAGAGAAAAGAGGATGGAGTTTATGGAGATAAACGAAGAGGAGAACAAAATAGAAAGAGAAGGCTTTCGAGTAAAGGGGGATTTAAAACAACTTTACATCCATATAATTCTGATATTTGGTCAAGTCATCTTTGCCCTACTATTATCACAATTGCGCTCATCTTCTTCCTGACTAGAAATTTGTAAACGGCAATAAAATAACTCGACCTTAATAGGAGCACTGCTTTTGGAGAGAGACAAGAATCGTATCTGTGCAAATTGAAAGAAGAATCTGACCTAAATCGCAACTATATTGGACTCCTTTAAGAAAAGAAAACCCATAAGACACATCCTTCCTAAGATTTTCGTTTCTCAGTTGATCATACTTGGGTTGAAATGGGAAGAATAAATAAGCCAGACGAAATGGACAGCAGTCCCTAAGTATGTCCCTAAGAATGCACCAAATAGAAGACAAACTCTAGCTCGGATTAAAGACTAAAATCTAAAGCAAAATCGACTCGCTGGACCCAATTATGGCATAATTACATGCTTTATGGAACTTGATTTACTTGCCTAGATCTAACAAATAAATTTCACCAGAATCTACAATAAAAACAAACAAAGAAAAGAAGATGAGGAAGAACAAAATAACTAAATAGCACTTGGTGCTTGTCTGGCCTAGGTTCTAAGCAGCTATTCTACTCCAAAACCAGAAGCTTCCAAAATCCAAGCATTGGGCAAACAAAATGACTAGCACTTTTGCTATCACAAGTAGCTAAAAATGAGCTTCCGGACTCCAAAAGTAAAATCCTTTGTTATCGAGAAAAGCTCTTTGAGGAGATTTTGATTAAAAAGCTACTAGTGCTTGTTCGAAGAGCTCTAGTCAACAGAAGTTTCTGCTGAACCAAACAGGTTCTTAGCAACAGCTAAAGCTTATTAATGTCTTCCACCACCATTGTCCCCAGTATTTATCATTTCTACATAATAAACAAATGTCAATATATATGCTCTTGATAGATTTTTATCATCATTCATGAAGCAAAGCAAGGGAGCTAGAAAAGCTAGAAGAATTAACTTTTTCAACATCAATATTTACACTTACAAAAATTTGCAAATGCAACCTAAGCCAAACCATTTGACAAGGAAAACTTACCATTTTCACCTTCCTTTCTGTACACATTGCTATGAAGAGGGTTGTTGCCGGCGAACTGCTGAACTCCTTTTACACTCAAAAATCATTCCTGAATTCCTTTTTTTTTTTTTTTTTTTTTTTTTTTCTCTCTGATACCAAACCCTTCTCCTCTACAAAGTTGTAATCTTCAGTCTCCCAAACATATCTCTCTTCATACTTTATCCTAAGAAGAACAAAAGAAAGGGGCAATTAGTGCCGATAAAATGTTTGAATAAATGGTTGTAATAAGAAACCCTAACTTGTTCATTAGATCATTACCTGTGAGTTCGAAAGAACCCTAGATGAAGAAGAGGACAATTCTAATGTCGAATTAACCTCAATTGCATCACCACCTCCAGTTTCGACATCTCCAGCATCGGTTCCCTCTTCAATTCCCGTAATTTCCACCTGATTACTCAAATCGGAGCCATCGTGATCGCTAATGGCGGCGTTCGAAGAAGAAGAAGACGACGACGACGACGTCGGGGATGAAGAAGGCGACGGCGAGGGAAGCGCGGGGGCGGGGGTTGGCGCCATGATCGGGGCGCGGCACAAGGGGCAGTTGACGTGGCCGCGGAGCCACGCGTCGATGCACGCAACGTGGAAGGCGTGGCCGCACTTGGGCAGGAGCCGGAGCAGCTCCCCGTCGCGGAACTCGGCGAGGCACACAGCGCACCCCCCTCCACCGCCGCCGCCGCCGCCTCCGACGAGGGCGCCGCCCTCGCCGGACTGGTAGACCCACACGGCGATCGCCCCGATGGTGGGCTCGTCGAGCCCCACGGTCCTGATGTACCACACGTGGTGGTCCATCTCTCCGTCCTCGTCGACAAAACCCTCGGCGTCGGCGGCAGCGACGGCGACGGGGATGGCGACGCCGTCTCCTGCGGCGGAGCGGCGGCGGCGGCGGCGGCGGAGGTGGATGGAGAGGAGGCAAGCGAGGAGGAGGAGGAGGGAGGCGGCGGCGAGGGAGGACGCGGAGGCGACGAGGGCGAGGGAGAGGCGAGAGGAGTGGTGGAGGCGGATCGGGGAGGTAGGGTTTTGCAGAGGTGGGGGTGGGGGATGGGGAGGGGCGCAGAGTGCGCACGCGTCGGAGCACTCGAACAAGCAATCCGTGATGTTGGAAGGATAATCGGCAAAAAGCATCCGGCGATGCGGAGCCATGCTCGAATCAACTCCCTTCTTACTTACGCCCTCATTCCCACCCCCCGCGCCCCCAAAAAAAACTGAAGCGCTGTCCCTCCAACTCCGTGCCTGCATAGAGTTTGAGATCAATTCGGTCGGTCTGACAGAGAGAGACAGAGACAGACAGACGGACACAACAAGTTATTTACTGCATGGACCATGTCCATTTTTTTTTTTTTTTTTTCTTTTCCCTTTTTTTTTTTTTATTTGTGTCTCTTTTTTCTTTTTTGCTTACCACTGCAATCAAACATTCTTTACTTTTTCTTATTTAAAGTCGAATCCAAAACTGATGCCTTATTTGGATGCGGGAATAAGCTCTAAAAAAAAAATAATTTTTTATATCTCTCTTAAATTCTAAAATAAATTAATTGAAGGCCGAGCATACTAATTCATTCTAAGTATTTGACCGTATTCTTAATTTTCAATAATAATTGAGAATTTTTGTTCCGAATAGACTATCATCATATAACTTATTCCGACATCTAAAGCTTCATAGATTCTGATATAAAGGACATAAATTATACGAAATATAAATTTTCACTACTATAAAATTTTTATTATTCGAATGAAAATTGAAAAGACAAATGGAATATCTAAAAAAATTAAAAGAGTTTTTTGTTTAAAGGAGATAAGTATAATGAAGGAAGAAAAGAAGAGAGTGTTTGTGAGAGAGATTAGAATGGTCGGAACATAAATATATCGTGTGATTTTTATTTCATAATATAATGACAATCGACATTTGATTTTTATAAAATTAATAGTAACTATCGAAATTAGCACTGTAAAATAATTACACGAATATAACTGTTATATATTTATATAAGATCACAGACTAAGTTCTTAACAAAATCTGATAATAAAAATATCAAAATTTAAACAAGAATTTTAGATATATTCAAATTGGTGATTGAATTTTTGAAGTCATTATAATTAGATAACAAGGGGGAGTTTATTGGGATGAAATGGTGGACCAGGTCCAGGGAATGAATTGTATGGAATGCGAGGTCGATGGGCCTACGGATTGATTAGGCTAATAATGGTGGGTGGGTGGGTGCGTATTAAGTGGGCATAAAATTGGATTAATTTTTATGACACGTGGCATTGAATTAGTGGGCTAAATGCATGAGTGGTTAACAACTTGGGTGGTCTGTGAACCCGGTCTATTTATAATTTGAACTTGGTCCATCAAGTCATAATATTGGAAAGTGACGCGTCACCTGATGACAGTGCTGACGTGTCGTGAGTTCATTGGTTAGTAGGAATGGTCCAGGTGAGCGGTGAGTTAGGCACGAGTTGGAGTTAACCACTAACCACTAACCAGATGACAGTGTAAATAAGATATTATTCGCCGCACCGGGTGTATAAATATATCTCATACACCGCCTTTTTAAAAATTCATTAAAACAATTATAAAGTCGAAATCAAATAAAAATCTTTTCCTATCATTTATTTGACCAACTATTTGATAATGTAGAAATAATATAAAAATTTTATAATTGATAATGCAATAATAATTCAGATGCTATATTATTTTTATATTACTAATTTTATCAATATTTAGCTAATTAAATTTATATTAATTGAATTTCTATATTTTGTTATTGTTTTGAATAATTCCAAGATTAATTGAAAATGATTGGAAAATTCAACTGTAAAATTTTATACAAAGAAATAAAATTATAAATACAAATTATTATGATTAATGTAGGATAATCATATAAATTGAATGAAGTCGCTGAATTAGCCATCAATTTTGACTGTATTAACAAAATTCAATATTTTTTTTATCTAATTTGTTATCTATTCTTTTGGTTACAAATTAAATAAATGTTAAAATATGGAATAAGTTTAGTATACTAACTCATTTTTATGAAGTTTTCTAAATAATTAATCTATTATCTTAAATTTTTTAATCTATTTGAAATAGTGGTAAAATACAGAAGAAAAATTAATGTAATTTTTAATGGAGAATAAATAAAACATTGCCACATAAATAGTTCTTATGAAAAAAATTCAAATTTCATAAAAAAAAATGGTCTACGTTTTCGTGTTTCAAATTTCTTATCCAAAAAGTAAAAATTATGAAAAGAGTCCTTTCCATAAATCTTTTTGTGAAAATTAGCTTTTGAAGAATTTATTTTTAGGTTAATAATAATTTTAAGTTGAACTGGAGATTTTTTTTTTCCTAGTATTATTTATTTGATAAAAAATTAATAACTTTGTAACTATTATAATTTTTTTTATCTATTTTATTTAAAAAATGTCATAGTAATATATAAGAAGATATAAAAAGGTTACAAGAGTTAATTTTATATTTCTCTATATTTAATTTATACTAAATCAAATAATAAAAATAAATATTTACGATCAAAAACAACTTTAATCTTTTTACCTGTGATAAAGAAAAATGATAAACTCTTTTAAGGTGTAAATCACACACTCCAACAATACTTCAGTAAAGAGATTTGCTGCAAAAACTTTTGGATGTTAGAATTTATTTAAGTTTTTGGTGATTTAAAATTTATTTTTGCTCTATGAATTTTCTGGGTGGCCTTAATATTAATGGGCTTTGCATAGGAGGACAAAACCTTAGTCCACCACATGTAGTAGTTATTTATATACTCCTTTATTCTTATTTGTGTTGGTTAGGAGAAAGTGAGAAAAGAGGCTTCTTCTAAACACACACATGCGTGCACGGCATGGGTTGGGTCGGGTCGGGGCTGGCGGGCGGCGGCGTGCGCGATCTTGATCCGGTTCTTTTTTTATTTGTTTTTTTTTTTTTATTGACTTAACCTATCTTGGGAAGGGTCTTCTTGGATTACCTAAGAGACTTGCATGGAAAAATACTCGGTGGGTTGCCGAAGGGTCTCCTTGGTAAGATTTATCGGCTAACCAGAGATCTAGCCGTTGGACCATGCCTCAAGGTAGGTTTAAGCCCTATTTAAATATAGGTGTTCTTGGTTAAGTAAATAACTACTTCTGATTTACAGTACTATACTACACTGAGCTTTACACATTCCTACATCGAGCTCTACATTCTTTGAGTTTTACTAGTTCCCTTTTTACATTGAACTTTATTTTTACTGGATCTCTGAAAGTCGACGGGTTCACTGTGCGCCATCCCGGAGTTGTGCCGACGGGATGGACAGTGATCGTTATATCGGTAGGAGTGATTGCCGGAGCCTCGCACGTAGAGAGGCAATCTTGCTTCTAGGATAGTGCATCAACACGTCTCGACTCAGAGGCTTCATCTAATCCATACTATTCTCTCATTAATAATATAATAGTAATTTACATGATAACTTATAATTTAATATTTCGAATTTAAATTAATTGAACATTATTTTACTAAAAGAATTTATTTGAAAGGATTTTCCAACATTGGATTGATTAAGTTGCAATTTAGTTGAACAGAAATATTTTTTATTAAGTTGCAATTTAGTCGAACAGGAATATTTTTTTTTCTGCTTCATTTATAAAAATAAACTTAGCTAGAAATGTGCAGCAATTTAGTCCACCACATGTGATGTTTAGTCCGACGTCAGAAACTCATCACATATAGTAGCTATTTATATACTCCTACATTCTTATTTGTGTTGGTTAGAAGAACGTGAGAAAAGAGGCTTCTTCTAAACACACACATGTGTGCACGGCATGGGTCAGGTCGGGTCGGGTCGGGTCGGGTCGGGTCGGGTCGGGTCGGGTGGGGGGGGGGGGGGGGGGGGGTGACGGTGTGCGCGATCTTGACCTGATTCTTTTTTTATTTGTTATTTTCTTTTTGCTTAATTTAACCTACCTTGGGAAGGGTCTTCTTGGGTTACCTAAGAGGCTTGCATTGAAAAATGTCCGGTTGGCTGCCCAAGGGCCTCCTTAATAAGATTCAATGGCTAATCAGAGATCTAGCCGTGGGACCCTGCCTCAAGGTAGGTTTAAATCCTATTTAAATATAGGTGTTCTTGGTTAAGTAAATAACTACTTCTGATTTACATTACTATACTACACTGAGCTTTACACACTCTTACATCGAGCTCTACATTCTTTGAGTTTTACTACTTCCCTTTTTATATTGAGCTTTATTTTTGCTGTATCTTTGAAAGTTGACAGGTTTGCTGTGCGCCATTCCAGAGTTGTGCCGAAGGGGTGGACAGTAGTTGTTATATCGGAAGGAGTGATTGTCGGAGCCTCACACGTAGAGGGACAATCTTGCTTATAGGACAGTGTATTCGCACGTCTCGACTCAAAGGCTTCATCTAATTCTTACTATTCTCTCATTAATAGTATAATAGTAATTTGCATTATAACTTATAATTTAGTATTTCGAATTTAAATTAATTAAATATTATTTTACTAAAAAAATTTATTTGAAAGGATTTTTCAACATTGGATTGATTAAGTTGCAATTTAGTCGAACTTTTTTTTTTTTTTTTTTTTTGAGAGAAAAGTAACATGCTATTCGCTTCATTTATAAAAATAAATTTAGTTAGAAATGTGAAACAATTAGATTTCGAATTCACAACCTTGAATACAAATCACTAAATTTTTTGTCACTTGTGTCAGAAATCATCGGTTAAAATAAAAATATTAGATTTGCCTTTGGAAGATATTAAGAAGATCTAGCAGGCAAGTACAAACTTAAATTCTTGAAACTAAATTCTATTATACTATTCAATCTCATTGATTTTAACTATTAATTTTAAAAATTTGAGTTGTTAAAAAAAATAAAATTAATTTACTTAAAGTATACATCTATATATTACGGATATTTTTATAAGTTTCATATGTTCGTATTGGACACGTGTTCAATATAGATACTTTTTGAATACATATTTAATATCGATTCATAGTGCATTAAATTATATATATATATATATATATATATATATATATATATATATATATATATATATATATATATATATAAATTATGTGTGATGAAGATTTTTTTTTTAAAATAAATTAACTATCAATAAAAAAAAACATATAAACTTTTAGTTATATAAAAAATATAATAATATTTTATTAAAGTTTATATTTATTATATATAAAATTTAAAATTTAAAAATTACTGAATTATGGTGTTTGAATTGTGTCTACGCTTAAACATATATATATATATATATATATATATATATATATATATATATATATATATATATATATATATATATATATATATTGTGCTCACAGATCTTAATTATTATTATTGAAATAGGCCATTCTAAAAATGAGTTTACTTTAGTGGTCGAATAGCAAGAGTGACACGTGCGTGCGGAGTCATGAGCTAAAAAATTGCGTCCTCCACCCGCCCGCACGTGTGCGCCCGAATCCGGAAATCGCCGAATGTTGCCTTCGATTACGTGGACGGGCGCCGTTGACCCGGTCAGCCAAAGACTACACGGCATCACTTCTCCACCGTCCGATCTGTCCGAACGAGGGTAAACTCGTTTTCTGATAAAGCGATCTGATCCGTCCATTTGGTTTGTGGGGGACCACAGGTGATTATCCTGTTCTATTGGACGGTTCCAAACCAAAGCGTTATCTCTCTTTTGTCCATGGGAATAATAAATATATAGTCTTTATATATATATATATATATATATATATATATATATATATATATATATATATATATATATATATGAAAAAAAATGATATTTGGTGTAATTTTATTTCACAAGTACAGGAAATAGTTGAATATAATTAATTCAGAGTATTATAATTTTGTAATAATTAAATTACTTCATACTTTTTTTTTGTATTTAAAAGATAAGTAAATCTGTGACAGATGCAAGATCAAGTTTATTTTATCAAATCAAATTGATAAAATAATTTGAAATAATTTTAGAACTTATTTATTTGTATATTAAAAATTACTTCCACGCGCCGAGTTGTTTACTTTGACCGAGTCCTCCTCGCCAATCAGATTTACCCGTGTGGGGCCTACATAATTTATTTTGTTTTGGTGAATTTAGTTGGTCTCCTCAATCTAAAGGCCACACTCAACAATAAAGAAAGCTTGAAGATCCCCACCAAGCCCATCCTTTTCCCACTTCTGCATCTTATCTTTTTCTTTTTTGTAATTAAAAAAAAAAAAAATATATATATATATATATATATATATATATATATATATATATATATATATATATATATATATATCGCAAGTTAGACTGAAATACTATCAATAGTAAATGAATTTTGTTGTTACTTATTTATTTTTGATGATAGAATTTCAAAACGACAATCGATACCGTTAAATATGATCTAAACTATTTAGAATCTATCAAATAGACACAAAAATAAACGGTTGAAAATTAATATCTTTTGAAAAAGTGATGATAGCAGTTTTATAACCGAGAGTATATATATATTCAATAATATTTTTCTTACTAAGGTACTGTTTTTTTGGACATCCAGAGCATTTCTTTATAAGTTGACCCATCTTTTTTATGTGCTTGGAACCTATCTACATATATATCCTTATGGGGTATTTTTGTCCATAAAAAAAAAATCCATTCTAAGATTATAAAAATGTACAATCTTAAGAGGAAAGAAAAAACAAGTCAAAGTTGCAAAAAGTTGGAAAAATAAGTGGATGCTTTTTTGCAAAGTGGGCTCATAAGACATTACATTCAGAGCTCCAGCAATAGAAGCAGCTGTATATTATCCCTCCAGATAACAAACAGAACAGAAAGGGAGAGAGAGAGAGAGAGAGAGAGAGAGAGAGAGAGAGAGATGTGGAGGTCACAAGAGTGGGAGGAGAGATGCAGGAAGCACTTTGAGCACAAGCTGTCCAAAGGAGTGTGCCCCTACTGCTTGAGGGAGAAGCTAATTCACCTCTCAGCTTCTTCCTCCGCTTCTACGACCGCAAACGCTTCTTCTTCTTCTTCTTCTTCTTCCTCCGCCTCTCCGACATACTCCTACGGTTGCGCCGCCACCCCTCCACACAAAGAACACAACTTCAGCAACAATTCTCAGCAGCTCTTCAGAGAAAACATGGCGACCAAATCCGAGGCGACGAAGGAAACAGCAAGGTCCTTCTCTTTGGACATTAAGGAGAATAAAGAGGAGGAGAAACAAGGGAGAGAGGAGGAGAACGAGGAGAAGGAGAAGAAGAAGAAGAAGAAGAGGAGGTTTTGGGCTAAGTTGTTGCTCTCAAAAACCATGAAGGAGAAGGGCTCTGCCAAGTGGTTATTCTATTGAGTGTGTTTCTTTCTTATAAATACTATCTTATTATATGTGTTCTCTTTGTATTGTATTATTGTACACATATAAGATAAAAGAAAATAAAGGGGGAAAAAAAGGAAAATTATATAGATTGTTCATAAGCATAGATTAATGAAATACAAGAAATTGTGTATAAGTATGTAGAAGAAGAGAGCAATGGTTTGTTCAAGTTGTGGGCTCTTGTATAGTATTTATTTATCCTCTTTTCTTTTGTTTTTAAAAGAAAGATAACACATTACCTTCTTTTTTTTTCTTTTTTTTTTTTTTTTTTACCTTTTCTTATAAATAAATTCAACTAAAAATATGAACTTAAAAAACCTCAATTCACCACCCCCTCTTTTTTATTGTTGTTGGTTAACTGTTTGATTTCTCCTTTTTAAGCCTTTCTTTTTTTTGTTCCACAATAGCATTGGCATGGGTATTGGGGGAGGGCCTTTTATTTTATTTAATTTTTTTTTTGTAAATTGCCCAAAAGATTTAAAAAAAAAAAAAGAAGAAAAGAAAGAATGCATTATGTGCAATAAAAGAGTCTGATGAGACACCACACTAATTCTAATTCGATTAAGATATAATTTGTGCAAATTTTGCCTTAAAAAAAAAAAAAAAAGGAGAGGTGACCAAATCAATTCCTCCACCCCTTCATTCCTATAATATTCCTCTCCACATACAAGTTAAAAAATAAAAAAAAAGAAAAACTATTTTAGGATTCAAAGGAAACAAAAACATAGTTGCAGAGAAGGCACTAGGAAGCATAAAGGCACAAGTGGAACCAAGGAGTGATGCTTCACACACACACACACACATCACACACACACACACACACTCACACTAACTAGCAAGTAACAGGACCCAGAAGAAAAGCACACACTATGTACCCCACATCACTGCCTAATATTCCACTCAAGGTGTAAAAAAAATGTACAGAAGCAAAACCTTTCTCTTAGTTGCCACAACACACACAACACATTCAAGCATTCTTGTAAGGCCAAAGATAAGATAACCATCATTCAGCATCAACTTTTGACTCCCAAAATTAAAAGGTTTGGTATTGGAGCAAAGAAAGATCCTTTCGATAGTACCGGCGCCAAGGATTCTGTGCTTTAGAATCAGTTTTAATGCTCCCACATCAAATTGAGCAATCAACAATGGTAAATATGATTTAGAATATAAGTATCCATTTAGCTTTATGATTCTTTGGCATCATCTACTAATTGATAAAAGCATCACAGAAGTAGGCAATTTTGACAAATAATAAAAGGTAATTTTTATTTTCACTGTCAAAGAGTTCAAATTAGTTGAATTTTTATAAACATACCTGATCTTAAATTGATGAACCCAATCCCCTATTTTTACAAGATTTGTTCAATTTAAACAAATCATTTTGCTACTGCTTGATGAACTAAAAAAATTTTAATAAAAAATCATCAAATTTGGTGTCTAGATTATGTTTGGAGTTGAAATGAGCTCTCTATAGCACAAAGGCCTTGGTGCTGGTTCAAACAGCAAAAATTACTATCTGAAAGCTTAAGAAAGCAGAGAAAATAAAGAACATGATGGACACGAAAAAAAAAAAAAAAATCACATAAAAACTACTTAACTGTATCAAGCAACTTTCACCACAATTACCCTAAAACAAAACTAACAGTATTGCTGCTACCACAAAATGAAAAAGTAATAGTATTGCCAGTAAGTTTGGACTATAATATCATCAGCTTACCAAAGTATTTCCAAATGAGCCCTCCAAAACAGTTACCGAAAAGCTAGATGAACAATCTCACCACAATGGCATCCGAATAATGTACCCAAATGCAGCATCGACAATTTAAGCCCTCTCGCCACGGATTCTCCTAGCCAGCTGGATGTCCTTCGGCATGATTGTCACACGCTTGGCATGGATGGCGCACAGGTTCGTGTCTTCAAAGAGACCTACAAGGTATGCCTCCGCAGCCTCCTGTAGTGCTAGGACCGCATGGCTCTGGAACGCAGATCCGTCTGCATACAGCAAAAACAACATAAAGGCCCAATGAGCACCACATTTAGTTATACAGTGAATCACAGCACAAGTAGAGTTAATCAGAAAAGGACTATAGTGAAACCTGGATGGAGTCTAAATCTCCAACTAAAGATCGAGAACTAAGGTCGAATTTAGTGAGATCAATGAACCAATGAGTAATGATGCATAATGGCGCACACGCACACACACAGAGGTGCGGAGAGAAAAAGAGAGAGAGAGAGACCTTGAAGTCCTGAGCAATTTCCCTCACAAGCCTCTGAAATGGCAGCTTCCTGATTAAGAGCTCAGTGCTCTTTTGATACTTCCGAATCTCACTAAACTCAATAGAATAATAACATTAGTTCATAACTAAAGTAATACGAAAAAACAAAAACACAGAATAGCAAACAATAGCAATCTTTAAGTTACCGAAGAGCGACAGTTCCTGGACGGTAACGATGAGGCTTCTTCACACCACCAGTTGTGGGGGCAGACTTGCGGGCAGCCTAAATAGAAGAAAAAAAAAACAAAAATAAAGAATAAGAGTGAGAGACAATTCATCTTCTGAATACAAGTTTTGCAAGAAATGGTTTTAGATATACATATCCTCATATATTTAAATTCAAATTCAAATCTTGATAATCTTTAAAACCAATATTCTTATCAAGCAAATATGATCATCAAAACTAGAATTCATCTAGCATCTACATTAGATGTAATTTTTGAGAAGTACAAAAAAGAGAGAGAGAGAGAGAGAGAGATAAGAGAACCTTAGTAGCGAGCTGCTTCCTTGGAGCCTTTCCTCCAGTTGACTTGCGAGCGGTTTGCTTAGTACGGGCCATCTACAACTTAAACAACATCATTAAGAAGCCTAGTTTACTAGAAGTAGGAAGACGAATAGATATTGCAGAAAAGTAAATAAGAAAACAGGACCCAATCTTCAAAAATAAAAGCTAAATCAGAAAACAAATGCTGGCACTTTACTCCATACATCAACTAACCTCCGGTGTTTTAATAAAACAAGGGCATCAATTTTAACCATGCATTTTATCACTATCCCAAATAAGACCCATAAAATTTGGTATGATTGTTGAAATCAGAACCAAAAATTGTCCAATAAACTATCAATTTTCATAGCTCTACTTAAAAAAAGAAGAAATATTTTTGTAAACTTTAATATCTACTACACAAATAGTAACTTAAAAGTAGATGTTCATACAAAGAGAGTTAAAACTTGATGCGACTTTTAAAGCAATGGTCAATTACAATGCGGCTAAAAAGCAGAAAGCATTTTGTATTTTAGCTAACAATACAGGATAAATTGCTTAGGTGGTTTTGTTGGTTTGATAAAAAACATAATAATTGAACAAATAAGCACTACATTAGGTACATTAGGGTACATAGCGATCCCTACTGCTAATCAATGCATTGCACTAAAGAGACGAGATTAATATATATATATATATATATATATATATATATATATATATATATATATATATATATATATATATATAAAACAGATAGTGTGCAAAAAAAAAAAAAAAAAAAAAAAAGAGAGAGAGAGAGAGAGAGAGAGAGAGAGAGAAAGAAAAATTAGCTCTGAAAAAAGGGGGAAAAAAAAAAGTCATAAATCCCTAATTTAAAGAAAATGTTAATCAAATTTGAATCAGAAATCAGAAACCCTAGATCTTTTGTAAGTAAACAGCAAAACTAATCAAATTAAAATAACCAAACAAATCGAAAAAAAAACCCCTAATTACACAGCGATCCCTACTGCTAATCAATGCATTGCACTAAAGAGACGAGATTAATATATATATATAAAAAAACAAATAATGTGCAAAAAAAAAAAAAAAAAAGCTCTGAAAAAAGGGAAAAAAATCATAAACCCTTACTTTAAAGAAAATGTTAATAAAATTTCAATCAGAAATCAGAAACCCTAGATCTTTTGTAAGTAAACAGCAAAACTAATCAAATTAAAATAACCAAACAAATCGAAAAAAGAAAACCCTAATTACACAGCGATCCCTACTGCTAATCAATGCATTGCACTAAAGAGACGAGATTAATATATATAAAAAAAAACAAACAAACAAATAGTATGCAAAAAAAAAAAAAAAAAAAAAAAAAAAAAAAAAAAGCTCTGAAAAAAGGGAAAAAAAATCATAAACCCTTACTTTAAAGAAAATATTAATAAAATTTGAATCAGAAATCAGAAACCCTAGATCTTTTGTAAGTAAACAGCAAAACTAATCAAATTAAAATAACCAAAAAAATCGAAAAAAGAAAACCCTAATTACACAGCGATCCCTACTGCTAATCAATGCATTGCACTAAAGAGACGAGATTAATATATATAAAAAAAAACAAACAAACAAATAGTATGCAAAAAAAAAAAAAAAAAAAAAAAAAAAAAAAAAAAAAAAAAAAAAAAAGCTCTGAAAAAAGGGAAAAAAAATCATAAACCCTTACTTTAAAGAAAATATTAATAAAATTTGAATCAGGAAATCAGAAACCCTAGATCTTTTGTAAGTAAACAGCAAAACTAATCAAATTAAAATAACCAAAAAAATCGAAAAAAGAAAACCCTAATTACACAGCGATCCCTACTGCTAATCAATGCATTGCACTAAAGAGACGAGATTAATATATTAAAAAAAAAAACAAATAGTGTGCAAAAAAATAAAGAAGAAAAATTAGCTCTGAAAAAAGTCATAAACCCTTTAAAGAAAATGTTAATCAAATTCGAATCAGAAATCAGAAACCCTAGATCTTTTGTAAGTAAACAGCAAAATTAATCAAATTATAAAAAAGAAAACCCTAATTAAACAGCGATCCCTACTGCTAATCAATGCATTGCACTACAGCGATGAGATTTATGTGAAGAAAAAATCAAAGAAAAAAGGAGGGGAAAAAAAAAAACTTTACCTCGTAGAATTAAGAGCGAAGTAGATTTCGCGAAAAATCGAAAAAACTGCTTTTTGGTGGGACGTAGGGCACAATTTATAGGGCAAAGGGGATCCGTCCGTTACATCGCTTGGTCGGTTTTTAAGTTTTTTTAAAGTTTTCAGTAAGATCCTACGGCTGGGATTCGCCTATCAAGTTGTCCCTCGGATTGCTTGTGCTGGATCCTAGCTTACCATTGGTTGTAGTGTCTTCTCGCGGATCATGAGAGTATAATGTGTGTTTTTAAACATACGGTCGATCAACCCCATTAAATTTAATTTAAAACATTTAAAATATTTTAAAAATAAATTTAATAGTTTGTTGATATCATTTATTTTATAATAAAAGATAAATAAAATTAATAATTTTAATTATTAGAATAAATTGTTTATAAATTTGCGATATAAAAATATTTAAATTATATTAAATTTTGATATAAAATTTTTTATTTTCAATATAAATTAAGATTATTATTTTTGTATTTAAAATTTTAATATTATATTTATATTATTATTTTTATAAAAATTTTATTTTAATTCGTTGATTTTAAAATATTATATTATTAGATAAATATAATAAATTATTATAAAATTATTTTTAAAATATTTTAATATATTAAATTAAGTTTGATGAAACGATCATCGATCTAAAAATTTTAGTATCAAAAATAATATAATAGTACGAAAATCATTTTCTTTCTGAAAACACACAAGGTAGATTAATTTTTACATACTCACTTTAACCAAACACAAGACTCAAAGTTTATATGAATTAATTAATTTTTACATACTTAAATTCTAATTTCTATCTACTAAAAAATTGGCCTAACAAATTTCAAAATTTAAAGAAAAATTGAAACTAAATTGGAAAAATTCCACTTTCTAAGAAAATATAATTAAAAATAAATTATTTAAAATTTTAAGGTTCACTTTAACCAAACACAAAACTCAAAGTTTAAATGAATATTTTACATGCTTAATTTCCAATTTTTATCTAAAATAAAAAAAAATAAAACTTGGCCTAACAAATTTCAAAATTTCAAGAAAAATCGAAACTGAATTTGAAAATTCCAATTTTTTAAAAGATTAAGTAATTAAATAATTTAAAATTTGAAGGTTCACTTTAACCAGACACAAAACTCAAAGCTTAACCGAATTTCTACATGCTCAATTTCCAATTTCCATCTAAAATTAAAAAAGTTTTAAAATTTGGCCAAACACATTTCAAGAAAAATCGAAACTGAATTGGAAAAATTCTACTATTTATTTAAAAGAAATTAAAATTAAAATTAAAATTAAATAATTTAAAATTTGAGGGTTCACTTTAACACGACACGAAACTCAAAGTGGAATTTAACTTTAAAATTCGGTTAAGTTTTAAAGTGAACCTTCAAATTTTAAATTATTTAACTTTAATTTTATTTTTTTTAAAAAAAAATTCCATGCTCAGTTTTGAGTTAAAAAAAAAAAAGTTTTGAGTTTAAAAATTCGGTTCACTTTAACCAAATTTTTTACATGCTCAATTTTCAATTTCCATCTAAAATAATTTTTTAAAAATTTTTTGCCTAACCATAAATTGTGAGAAAGGAAGGCTTCTGAAATTTGTATAGATCAGGATTTTTTTCCCTCTAGTAAGTATGGCTGCTGCTCGACCTTTCGAACGAACTGATCATGATGTATGTTCGTATTGACATGAGAAGCTCGTTCGCCCCTACTTAGTCTTACCTAGAAAGTCGAAAATACATTCCCTTGTTGTTTACTATCTGATTATTGGATGCCTATTCTGATATGGAGGGACCGGTACCCGCTCCTTCTGTTTAGAATTCCTGACCTTACTAAACGCTTCCTTTCACAAATCATTCCTTTTACCGTTGAAAAATAGCAGTATTCCGAAGGAAGACTGGCAACACATCATCACCAGGATTGAACAAAGAATTACAGGGTGACAAACAAAACTACTCTCACAAAGTGGGAGGCTTACCCTGGTTAACTCAGTGCTCTCGAATCTACCCCTCTACTACTTCTCAGTCTTCAGAGCACCTGTCTGGGTCCTTAGAAGAATCGACTCGCTTCGGAGAGCCTTCTTTTGGAAAGGACGAAGCTCCGTGTCCAGGGGCAACTGCCTGGTTAGCTGGAAAACGGTCTATAGAAACAAAAGGGACGGGGGATTAGGTATCATGAACTTGGAAAGCATCAACACCGCTCTACTGGTGAAGTGGTGGTGGAGATACTTCTCAGCAGAAGCGACCCCTTGGGGATCTCTCCTCAAGGGACTCTACTACCTACGCAGAAGACCCCTGAACGAAGAGTCCTCGTTCAAACCCTTTTCTCAGTGGTGGAGGAGTGTGCTAGGCACGAGGGAGCTCTTCAAATGCGGCACGACCCACTCGGTGGGAAATGGAGATTTGACAGGCTTCTGGTCAGATATTTGGATAGGGAATTCGCCTCTATCGACCCAATTTCCAAGCATCTTCGACTTGGCTTGCAACAAAAATCTTCGTGTGAAAGACTGTGTTGGACGGAACGGCTGAAACTGGGTGAAAATCCTGGAGGGCTTAGGGAATGGCCTCACAGGTCTCGACGATTTAATTCGGAACTTGAAGGCGACCACCTCTAGCCTGTCCCTCATAAACAGTAAAGACGAGTTTCTCTGGCGTTGGACCAAATCTAGACTCTTCTCAGTTAAGTCTATGTACCGCTTCTTACAAGACAGCGGGAAAGTTGACTCCCGCTTCGATAAACTTTGGAGCATCAAGTTACCGCTGAAAGTTAAAATTTTTGTTTGGCTGGTACTTAGAATGAGGGTTCTGACTAGGGACATCTTACAGAAAAGGAACTGAAGCGGGCCTAGCTGTTGTGTCATCCGCCTAGGCCCCGAGGAAACAGCGGATCACCTTTTTGTTTCCTGTACCTCCGCAAAAACGCTGCTGGATGTCTTGCTGCCAAACAAACTGGAGATCCGTAACAGTACAACCGTTGACAGACTGTGGGAGGCGAGCGCTCTCAAGAAGGGTGCTTTGGGAAAAAGGACTCTAACCACCATCGCGACCACCTGGTGGTACATTTGGTTCGAAAGAAACAAAAGAACTTTCGAAAACAAGAAACGTTGCCTAGGTGCGATCATCGCTGAAATCAGGCTCTCCGGTTCGTATTGGACTAGGTTTTGTGCCTAGGTTCGGTGCCCGTTTTTTTTTTTTTTTTTTTTTTTTTTGGGCCCGGCTGCTCTACTGCAGATGCCGGCTGCCCAATTGCTTAATTCATTTACGCCATGAATGAAGCGGAGCATGCTGCCATACTCTCAAAAAAAAAAAAATTGGCCTAACAAAATTCAAAATTTCAAAGAAAAGTGAATGAATTGGAAAATTTTCACTTATTTTACATGCTCAATTTCCAATTTCCATCTAAGATAATTTTTTTAAAAAATTTTGCCTAACAAAATTCAAAATTTTAAAGAAAAGTGAATGAATTGGAAAATTTTCACTTATTTTTAAAAAATTTAAAATTTAAAATAATTTTAGAACCCATGAAAATATATGAGATGCGCGGGGTATCTACCTCTCGCATGCTAGCGTGCGCACTACCATCTGAGCTACAGCCCTCTTCGATTATAAATGTAATTTTTTATATGAAAATATATATTAAATTTAAATAAACGGTCGAGATTAAACGCACGAAAATTGAAGCGCTACGTCTTCTTCCTCGCAGCAGTATATAAAGGTCCTGTCGCAATCCCTCCGAAAATTTCGAAGAGAAACCCTAATAGCCGCTTCTCCCTCCCTCGGCGATCTCCTCCTCCTCCTCCTCGGCCTCTTCTCCCTCCGATCGGCTCCGCGATCCGCGATGAAGGTAACGATCTCCTCTAATCGCCCATTTGCCGAAGCGATTCTCGTGTTATTTTGATTTTGTTCGTTTCCAGGTGGAATTGGTTCGATTTTTTCGTGATTTTTGTGCAGTTTAATATCGCGAATCCGACTACAGGGTGCCAGAAGAAGCTCGAGATTGATGACGACCAGAAACTGTGAGTTTTATTGGAATTTCCTTTTTGTTTCCGAGCTAAATTTGAATCGATCTAAGGGAGCGTTGTATGCTTTCTATTGTCTGATGTTTGATACGATCCTCTTCTTTTCTTCAAATTGACCTCTGTTTTGAGTTTCCAAATGTCTTAAAGTAGAATGTAATGGTTGTTGATCTCCAGTTTGGTAATGTCTAGTAAAATTGTCAAAATTTTGCATCTCTGAGCTTCAAAAAGAAGCTCTAAAGTGTTCAAACTACTCCTAAATGCTTCTTACCAGCAAATAGGAGTTTGCAATATAATTTTAGCTTAAAAAAGTACTTAATATGGACTATTGATATGTTTTGGGAAAAATTGTAGGATTTCAAGTTGACTAATATACCGTTTTGGGGTTCTGGACTTTGTGGATTCATTTGTGATATCCAGTTCTCAGCTAGGCAGCTTGCAAAGCTCTGAGTAGTCCACCAAATCTAGTTATTGTCCTCTTTTAGTTTACCGAATAATTGCGGAATAACCTTAACCTGAACTCATTCTGATTCTCATGGAAGGCAAGACTAAGGAGGTGTTTGGACTGATGAAGTTGTTATTCGGCTATATATCAAAATTATTTAGAGTAGTAACATTAGTCTTGCCGTCCATCATGAAAACACTGAGAGGATCCTGGAGGTAACTAGGTAGCCATGGGCTTAAGTTAATAAAAAGACCCAAAAGCTAGCCTACGACTAGACGGTGTATCTCCCTGCATTATTCTAGTTGATATACCGAACTACAATATGTCGAACCAAATGTCCCCTAAGAGTAAGTAAATCTCAATGTAGCAAGTAGTAACTGTGTGAGTCCATTGTATCTTGTCTTTTGTTGAACTAATTAGATGTAGAAGACTGGTTTGATAGCTCATAATCGCATCAGTATGAAATTCAAGTGTCTCTATCTCTCCATGCTGTTGCAATAGCTTCAGTTTATTTGTCACATTTTTGTCTTCTTGATTGAGGTATAATTTTTTGGTCTGAAGGGATTTTCAGAAACATAGTTGTGAGGGTTCATGATCTAATTTGACAGTCCACTTTCTGTTGATTAATTTTCTTTTCTTCCACTTATGCTAAGAAGCTTACTCAATGAGTTTGAGACATTTTGCAGTCGTGCTTTCTTCGACAAAAGGATCTCTCAGGAGGTCAGTGGGGATGCTCTCGGTGAGGTAAAGCATAAGCACAATTTATTTGCCGGAAACCGTTTTTTCAACAATTCCCATTAGGGCATTGATTGATCTCTTTTGTTTCTTTTTCTAACAGGAGTTCAAGGGCTATGTTTTCAAAATCATGGGAGGCTGCGACAAGCAGGGCTTTCCAATGAAGCAGGGTGTCCTTACCCCTGGACGTGTCCGCTTGTTGCTTCATAGAGGTAACCTTGTGTACCGCTATTTACCTTTCTACACTTGATTTCCTGTTCTCCTCTTTGGATGGGTTTAGGGTAGCTTTGCTAACAAGTCATTTTATAATTTCTCTCTCTTGTGAAGATGTCTATTTGTCCCTTGAACTCTTTTCTCTTACCAATTAATTCACTAATATTTTGTTCTTTTGTGTCAAGTAGATGTGCATTCGACATATTGTAGTTCGGTATATCTACTAGAATGTATAAGTATGCCACATTCGAATAAAAACACTTAAACTTAGTAGATCAAAACTAAAGTAACAAACACTTCATTTTGCCGGAATGGATGAATTTGGCTAATTATTAAAATGTGACCGAGTTCAGTGACCAATGTGTTTTTATAATTCACATGAGGTCTGTTGTTACTGTTAACACTAATGCATTTTTATGGAAGAGATTTCCCATACATGTTCGATTCTCATATTCTCCAATCTGCCATTCCTTCCCAGGAACTCCTTGCTTCCGTGGGTATGGGAGACGTAACGGAGAACGGAGGAGGAAGTCCGTCCGCGGGTGTATCGTCAGTCCCGACCTCTCTGTTCTGAACTTGGTTATTGTTAAGAAAGGGGAGAATGATCTCCCTGGCCTGACCGACATCGAGAAACCCAGAATGAGGGGACCCAAAAGGGCTTCTAAGATCCGGAAGCTGTTCAACCTCTCCAAGGAGGATGATGTCCGTAAATATGTTAACACATACCGCCGCACCTTTACCACCAAATCAGGTAGGTTTCTGTGCAATTTTGCGATTTTGTCTGGATTTATATCATTATGTACTAATATTTAGTGCCTTTTACATTTACATCCCTGCAAAAATGAGCTATTTTGTATTTTATACTGTCAACTAGGCTGCTTTGTTATACTTTTGGGCTGCGACAATGGATAATGATTTATTATTAAATTTTTTTTGCATAAGTTTTTGTCTTATTGAAAGCTTTTTGGTTTCAATTTTGGCAGCCATTATTTCTGCTTCTTAACTCCTATATTTTGGTGCTTTATATTTGAGTACTTACTGTTTTTCCATTTTGCCTTACCTCATTTGCTGATTCTTTGTTTTTTTTTTGTCAATCTGCAGGGAAGAAGTGTAGCAAGGCGCCGAAGATCCAGAGGCTGGTGACGCCACTGACGCTGCAGAGGAAGAGGGCTCGTGTTGCGGAGAAGAAGAAGAGGATTGCCAAGGCCAAGGCGGAGGCCGCCGAGTACCAGAAGCTCCTTGCCACCCGTCTCAAGGAGCAGCGTGAGCGCCGCAGCGAGAGCCTCGCCAAGCGCCGGTCCAAGCTCTCAGCCGCCGCGTCCAAGGCATCAGCCACCGCCGCTTGAAACCTTAGGTCCTGCCCTCCGCCCTCTCTCTTTCTCTCTCTCTCTCTAGTTTTTTATTGATGAGATTTTGATTTTTGGACCGATGATTGCTTATTGATTGTTGGATTTCACAGATTTTTTAATAAGGTGTTTCACTCGAGTCGGCATTGATGATGATTTTTTCATAGATTTGTTTTGAATTAAAATATTTCTGCTTCTTCGGGGAATGTGTTGATTATCAGCTAGATGCAGTTTCATAGGCGGTTTTTTTTGTTGTTGATTATTGACTAGTATTAAATTAAGTATATTTGTATTTTGCATCACACAGTAAACTGGCTGTTTAGTCTAAGGGACTTGTTTCAGGCTTTTTGCAGCTCCTGGAGCACTCAAAAAGGAGGGTTCTGGAAGGAGTTTTGTTCTAAAACGTACTAGCAATTTTCTCATTGAAATTCTCTGGCTAGCCTTTTGCTGCAACATAAGCTAATAATAAATTGGAGCTTTTATTTTTACTATGTATGTGTAAGGCTATTTAGATTCACGTGATTGTAGTAGGTCAAAGTTAGTGCGGGATGAACGAGTATAGGCCATTTCAAAACAAAATAGATCCATGTCAAAATAGAAAAGCTATTTCAAAAGCCAGCCAAATGTTCAGATGAATGGTCATTCCCTGTTCATCTCGTCTGCGTAATGGATATAGCATATGAAGGCGATCTAAAATATTATTAGACCCATTGTCACTTGTATGTTTGCATTTGCAACCCTATATATATATATATATATATATATATATATATAAAATCACCTCTTTTAATCTCAACTCACACCAGTTAGCAGTGTATAAAGATTTCAACCAGGATCCACAAGAAGTAGAATTTGAATACATGAACAAAACTAGGTAACTTCGAATCACACCCGTATCACGAATTTAACTCCACATCAAGCTTTAAAATTTCTAGAATGCGAAAAGGAGGGGGTACAAGAGAAAGAAACTTACGAACTTTGGCAGCAGGCCTTACTCTTCGGTATCTCCTGCGCTGGCCCTGGCACGATGATCTTCTTCCCTGCGATCGGCGCGCTCCCATTTCCGTTACTCTGAGAATCAGAGGCAAGGTTCTTCTTGTTGACGGTATTGAATATCTCGGTTAAAACGGTTTGGAAAGCGTTCTCGACGTTGGTGGCTTCGAGCGCCGACGTCTCGAGGAAGAAGAGGTTCTCCTTTTCGGCGAACTCTCGGGCGTCCTCCGTGGGCACGGTCCTCTGGTCCACGAGGTCGGTCTTGTTGCCCACCAGCATGATGACGATGTTCTTGTCGGCGTGGGCACGCAGCTCGTCCAGCCACCGCGGTATGTGGTCGAATGTCTGCCGCCTGATTATGTCGTAGACCAGCAGAGCCCCCACGGCGCCCCGGTAGTACGCGCTCGTCACCGCCCTGTACCTGTTACGTAAAATCGAAAACATTGAACACAGTTAATGCGGATACAACAAAAATTCGGCATGTGAACTACTATCGAGTGGTAGTTTTGAGTAGTAAGAAATAATTGGAAATTTAGAGAGAAAAAAAAACATATGGGATTAATAAGAAGCTATAGGAATATTAGATATAAATATTAAGCCATTTATATAGATAGTAAAGTTTTACAAGTGTTAAAAATTGTGTTTGAACATTAATTGATTATGTGCTACATGCATAAAACATGTTTATACATTCCAAAAGCCTTCAGAAAAAAAAACCACGGAAATGGAGAAAAATACTCATTTATACGTTCGACATTGAATGATGCGGGAATTATTTGAGAATTTACTAAGAGAGACATTGAAAAGGAAGGTACTAAGATTGCACTAGAGTGATACAATGTTTTTTTGGCGATAAATGTATTTGGATGGTCAAAGATCTAAATTTCATAGACCAATACTTCTATACTACTTTTTTTTTTTTTATTACCTTCTATTTATTTCTATTCAACAGACCAGATTTAATTATTTTTTAGTTGTGACCTACAATAACAGGTTTGCCAGATACTCAAAAAAAAAAAATATTTTAGTCTTTCCATTCAGTAATAATTAAATAATTTTATTCAGAGTTTTTTATTTTCGTAAATATTATAAATTTTAAATATTTTAATTTATAGGGAGTTTTTATTTTTGGAAAGATAATAAATTTTAAATATTTTAATTTAATTATGATCTTAAATGATATTTTTTTAATTCTCTTTGTTTAATTGTTTATTTATTGTAAATGATTTTAATTTCAGAAAGCTGCATTAAAATTTAGATTATTTTTAATGATCAAAACTTTCATTATATGTTGAATTTAAATATTTATCCACTTTCAAATTTTTTAGAATAGTGATACAAAATTAATTTCTAAAATAGAAAAATTCTAAAATTCTTTATACATATTAAATATGTTGAATTTTATTAAACCTATGTCAAATTTTTTTAAAATATTGATATAAATTAATGACTAAATTGTAATTCCAATACTCCTTCAATTAATTAATATTTAAATTATAATTTTAAAACTCTATAAATTAATAACTAAATATTTATCCACTTTCAAATTTTTTAGAATAGTGATACAAAATTAATTTCTAAAATAGAAAAATTCTAAAATTCTTTATACATATTAAATATGTTGAATTTTATTAAACCTATGTCAAATTTTTTTAAAATATTGATATAAATTAATGACTAAATTGTAATTCCAATACTCCTTCAATTAATTAATATTTAAATTATAATTTTAAAACTCTATAAATTAATAACTAAATTGTAATTCTAAAACATTTTAAATAAAATGTTTTAAATTAATGTCTAAATTGTAATTCTAAAACTCTTTAAATTAATGCCTAAATTGTATTTTAAAACTCTTTAAATTAATGCCAAAATTGCAATTCAAATTTTTTTAAAACTAATACCTAAATTAGTGCAAAATTAATGTCCAAATTTGTGAAAAGTATGCGAATCAAAACTTTCATTATATGTTGAATTTAAATATTTATCCACTTTTAATTTTTTTAAAATAGTGATACAAAATTAATATCTAAATTAGAGAAATTCTAAAATTTTTTTAACATATTAAACATGTTGAATTTGAATACTAACCAACGTTTAATTTTTTAAAAAATATTAATATAAATTAATGACTAAATTGTAATTCTAAAACTTTTTAAATAAAACTCCTTAAATTAATGTCAAAATTCTAATTCTAAATTTTTTTAAATTAATGTCTAACTTGTAATTTTAAAACTTTTTAAATTAATGCTTAAATTAGTGCAAAATTAATGACTAAACTAAAAAATTCTAAAATTATTTAAATATATTAAATATGTTGGGTTTGAATATTAACTTGTGTTTAAATTTTATTAAAATATTAATATAAATTAATGACTAAATTATAATTCTAAAATTTTTAAATTAATATTTAAATTGTAATTCTAAAATTCTTTAAATTAATGTCTAAATTGTAATTTTAAAACTTTATAAATTAAATTTCTTAAATTAATGCCTAAATTCTAATTCTAAACTTTTTAAATTAATACGTAAATTGTAATTCAATTTTTTTTTTAAAATTAAACTCTTTAAATTAGTGCAAAATTGTTAGCTAAATTTATGGAGGGTATTTTAATTAAATTTGTTCTTTAAATTTTGCGATGTTTAATTACGAAAATGTCCTCTTTATGAAGTTATATTTTAAGCTGTTAACATATAAAATTACACTTTTATCTTTTATCAATCAACGATTAAGATTTTTTTAAAAACTTATAAAAGTAAGTACCGAAGTATTACTCAATTTCATAACTATTGACATCTTTGAGAAGATACCAACTTCTAATCATTTCTGACCTTCCTCAGTTGTTGTTTCTCTCCGACATAAATTTTCGCAATACAAAGTTACAAACACATGCTAAAACAGCATGTGTTTGTATTTGGAGAAAAAAAAACATGGAAATGGAGAAAAGTACTCATTTATACATTGGACATTGAATGATTCCGGAATTATTCGAGAATTTACTAAAAAGGAAGGTACTAAGATTGCACTCGAGTGATACAATGTTTTTTGGCCATAAATGTATTTGGATAGTTAAAGAAGATCTGAATTTCATAACTATTAACATCTATAAGAAGAAACCAACTTCTAATAATTTCTGACCTTCCTCAGTTGTTTCTCTCCTGCATAAATTTTCAGGATACAAACACATGCTAAAACAGCAAACAACCAACATTTTAACAACAATTCATCGATAGAAAAGGTAGTGGACAAAAGGGTAGATTCAGAGATTAAAACTGGTTTCAACACCCCCAAAGAGTACGCAAATGGATTAAACAGAGCCAACCAAATGCTACACTTGCCACTACAATGCTGAAAAGTATAATCTATTATACGGTGCAGAGGTTTAACAAGAGAGCATCTGGGAATCAATATAACCTAATAAACATAAGAACAGAGAAAAATCTAGCAAAAATCACACAAGCATAAAAATAATCTAGAAGCAGAAATCTAACAGTCAGATCTATCTAAATCCACAAGACATTACTACAGAATCCAAGTAGAATGGGATCAGATTTGATAAAGAAAACGGTTTAGCAACTCTCTTGAACAATTTGGAAGCGCACTAAGCAGAAAAATAAAAATGAGAAAAACCTAGCAAAGTAGCATCAAAATAAGCTAGGTTTAGTGATCTGAAGCAAAATTCGAGATCTACAGGCCATTACTATCAAATCCGAGAAGAAGGGTGATGAATGGGATCAAGAAGATAAGGGATTAGTACAAAACAAGGAAAAAAACTACCTAAAATAGCATAAAAAACACTGATCTGAAACTAAACTGGAAATCTATGGGCCATTGCCATCAAATTCACAACGAATCGGATCAGATCGGATTGGAGAGTAAGGATAGAGGAAAACATAGCAAAATAGCATCAAGATAGGCTACGAGCAGTGATCTGGAGCTAAACTCGTAATCCGATTACTTGTCAAGTCCGAGCAATTAGAAGCCTACTAGTCAGAAAGAAAACAGGACATAACCAGCAAAAGAGCATCAGAAGAAACTACGAACACCCATAAGCGATTACTATCAAATCCCAGCATTAAAATAAGCTACGAACATCGATCTGAAGCGAAACATCGAGATCTACTAGCAATTACTACCAAGCACAATAAACAGAAGAATGCAGAGGAAAACCTAGGAAAACAGCATTAAAATAAGCTACGAACACCGATCTGAAGCGAAACATCGAGATCTACTAGCAATTACTACCAAATCCAAGACGAATGGTGGAGGATCGGATCGAAAAGAAATGGGGTTACTGTAAAACATAGGAAAACCTAGCAAAAATAGCATTAAAAACACTCATCTGAAGCTAAACTCGAAATCCACAAGCAATGAACAGCAAATCCGAGCAGGTAGAAGCCTAATAAGCATAAAAAACAGAGAAAAAACTAGCAAAAATTTCACCAAAAACGCTGATGTGAAGCCAAACATCGAACTCTACTAGTACCGAAAAAAAAAAATCGGAGACGAACGGGAATGGGATCTGATTCGAGAGGAGCAGGGGCTAACGGGGTACCTCTCTTGTCCCGCGGTGTCCCAGATCTGGGCCTTGACGCTCTTGTGGTCGATGACGAGGGTCCGCGTCTGGAACTCGACCCCGATCGTGGCCTTGGAGTCGAGGGCGAACTCGTTCCGCGCGAACCGCGCCAGGATCTGCGACTTCCCCACCGCCGAGTCCCCGATGAGCACCACCTTGAACACGTAGTCGACTCTGTCCCCCATGGCCTCGCCGAAGAGGTCACGATCGAGGAAGAAGAGGCCGAGATCGAGATCTACGAGGAGCAGCAGCAGCAGCAACAGCAGGAGGAGGAGGAGGAGGAGGAGGTGAGGGGATCCTCCGCTAGGGCAAAATCGCAACGCAGGAGAAAAGAGCGAGTAGTCGGTGGAGAGTGCAGTGAGGTAGTAGTGTCGGAGAAAGTACGAAATGAACAGGGACTACGTTCGTCGGGGGTTTATATATAGTATTGAAAGGAGAAAATGTCCTGATACCCCCTCATCTATGGACGTTTTTTGATATTGCCCCTAAAAACGTATAGAATTTATCTTTCAAACTTTTAATTTCACTTCCTACTATTTTAATTTAAAATTTAAAATTTAAATATATCTTCAAAATATCGTTAATAGACTAAAATTAAATAAATTAAAAGTTTGGATATTAAGATAGTAAAAAGTTTAAAAATTTTATCAAATTTATTGATGCTTAATCAAATTTAACAATCTTAACAACTAATAAAATAGAAATTTTATTTTACCTTTAACTGAAGTAACTAGAAAAATTCAATTTGGAAAAACAAAAGTTAAAAGAGATCTCCGGTTAAAAAAATTTAAAAGTAACGGGGCGCATTTCAAAACAACCGTATCATTTAGGGGGTGGTCGTACATTTTTTACCTTTAATCTTTTAATTTAAATTAGGAAAATGCTTGTTAAATTTGCTGATCTTGTTAAAATGCTTGTTAATCTTTAAATTATTCTAAATAGTTAAATTGGTGGCTCTATTAGTTAAACTTGAGGGGTTGTTTTGAAATATCCTGTAGTTGAGGGGGTCAGCCATAAGAGGGACGCTTTCGGTGGAACGGATATATATCACGGTTTTTAACTGATGTGCGGGGCCCACCGATATGGTGTAACGGTTGTATACAGCGTACGTGGAATGGAATCTAAAGGTGGGGCCCACACGCTCGTGCGTGGGGCCACGTGTCACGCTCTGGGCGAACCTACAATGTAACCGTTGAGATAACGCGCTACTATGGGGTACACAAAGGACGTAACAAAACTTTAGGAAAGGATCGATAAAATATTCCCTAAACCCGGTGTATCCGCATGCCTCGTACACTGCATTCTAAATATATATTTAAATAAAAAATTAATTTCGTATAAATCTCGATAAACATATCAAATAGCATATATATATATATATATATATATATATATATATATATATATATATATATATATATATATATATATATATATATATATATATATTTATTTATTTATTTATTTATTTATTTATTTATAAAATTTAACTATTTATATTTATTTTTTAAAAAATTCTAAGTTATTTATATATATTTCTCTGATTTATTATTATTAGCTTATTATTTATTCTTAACTGAATATAAGTAAAATGTTAATTTATGATTAACTATATTTTTTAGCGTATATCGACGGTAGAAAAATATATAATCAACTTAATATTTTTTAAGACAAATGCTAAGACATAAATATCAAAAGTTGAATTTTATATGGATTTATTTAGTATTCGATATATTTACAGGAACGGTATGAAATTAATCTAAAAATTTACAAAGATATATTTGAATAAAATTTATCTCCACTATTTTCTATTTTGATTTCGTTATCTAATTTTTTTTAAGTTTACCATCTGATTTTTAAATTATTTAATGTGAGCTAGTTAATTACTCTTTTACTTTAAAATTTAAATATAGTATTTATTTTCATACAGATCATGTAACTATAAATTTATTAAATTAAATAATTAACTTAATTTTGTATCTGAAAAAATTTTAAATTATTTTAAAGCAAGCAAATTAGAAGTAAATTTTGAAAATTTGGATAGTGGAATTTAAATAGTTTATAGTCCAAAAAAATTTTATATATTTTTATTAAAAAAGTATAAAATTTTTTAAATTTATGAGTAAGAGTAATAGTATCAAAAATAACATCCAAATTTTATAATTTAGTATTAAGATCAACACTTTTAAAAAAATATTTTAGAATATTTAATAAATTAGATATTAATTTTGAGGACCGTGTTTTTAGATATATGTATACACCCGGTGCAGGAAAGAATTTAAGGTAAAGAGTCACTGTTTCTCTTTTTTCCAATTAATATTTGTGCAGGTCAAAAGCTGTTCTCTCGAATGTCGAAAAATTAATGCTCCGTGCGGGGCGTTGGGTGCGTCGGTTGGAAATATTGCTTGCACCTGGTGCACCACATCATCCGTGAACCACCATAATATATTTGTTTCATATGAAAAATGCTAATTGTACATTTCAAATGGGTTGTACATCTTACACTCATCCTATTCTGGGGTGGAATAAATTTTACTCATCACATCGATATGACGAATGGAGGAATACCCACCTCAAGATGGGATGGGTGTAGAATGTACACCTCATTTGGGATGTACATCTAGTATTTATAAACTTATGAATTGGCAACCTTTTGGAAGTTTCTCCGCATTTCTCGGATATGCTGTGTGTTGGTGGTGGGGCCTGCTCCTCATTGAGGCTGGGTGTTGGCAACCTTTTGGAGGCTTCACCGCATTTTTCGAATATGTTGTGTGTTGGTGGTGGGGCCTGCTGCTCATTGAGGCTGGGGTGTACTGTTGGGTAGGTAGTGGGGCTTGCTGCTCATTGAGGTTGGGTGTATTGTTGGGCTGCCCTGCTGCTCATTGAGGCTGGGTGTATTGTTGGGCTATCTATTGGCAACCCTTTAAGGTCTTGGTCTGTGTATATACTACTGCACATATAGGGCACATTAAATGCGCAACAGAAAGTTGGGTTTCTCCGCGTTTCCCGGGTGTACCGTGTGTTGCTTAGCCTTCTATTACGCATTTAATGTGCGCATTTAATGTGCGCATTGAATGCATACCTGCTCCGTTTGTGGTTCCGTGGGGGTTCCGTTTTTTTATTTTCGCCATTCTCTCCTCCTTTTGTTTGTTCGTCGTCGGGCGGAGACCGCCCGTCGTCCTTCTATGTCCTCTCGCTGGCTGGGGTGATGAGGCAGGTGTTGTCCTCGGGCTGGGTATGATAGCAAGCCGCCCGTCCTCCTCGGAACGTGGCGTGCTGCGACTCGCCGCGCCACGGCGAATCGATCGTCGCTTCTGTGGATGTTACGGCCTTTCCGTGGCCGTCCTCTTACTGGCTGGGAGGGGGGCTGTCTGAGATGATAAGGCACCCGTCCTCCTCCACTACGTGGCGTGCTGTCAGTTGCGGAGCCGCAGTGAATCCGATCCCCGTTCCTGTGTATGGTACGCCAGTGACCGCCTCCGTCCTCCTTCTGGTTGGTTGCTGAGGCAGGCGTTGTCCAGTTGATGATTGGGGCGATCAGGCGCCCGTCCTCTTCGGTGACGTGGCGTTCTGTCGTTTGCCGGGCCGCGCTGAATCTGATCACCGTTGCTGTTGGATGTACGGCCCGAGCCCCTTGATGGTTGTATGCTGAGGTGGGCGTTGTCCTCCCGACGGTTGTGACCCTATGTTATTTTGGGCCCTGTTTACTTCGATGGGGTCTCTTCGATCAGGTCTCCGGTTTGTTATATATATATAGTTGCCCCCGCTATTTTTCGCCCCTTTTTTTGTTGTGTGCGTCTTTTTTCTTCCTCATCTGTTCTTCTCCTTTGCTCTTCATCTTCCTGCTCGTTTGTTCCTCTGGTCTTCTTAGTATACATACATGCATATTCCTTCTTCGTATCTTTCAAAAAAATATGTGCCACTTTTTTTAAAGTAGTCTGCTTTTTAAAACACACACATATATAGATCTTCTTTGTTCTTTGTATATTTAAAAAATTGACTGATTCGATTTCTTTTTTCCTCTTATTTTCCTCTTCTCATTCTGTTGCTTATTCTTTCTGGTGGAATTACTTTTCTTGGCTGATGGCGATCATGGTGATGGTTTGGAAGGTATTTCGGGTATCGTGTGCCGACTAAGGATTTAATAGCTTGCAAGGTAACAATTTTTTTTATTTTTTATTTTATTATTTTTTTTTTTTATTGTTTGATTTTAAAAAAACAGACGTATATAGTTCATCTTTGTTCTTTGTATATTTTAAAAATTGACTGACTCAGATTCTTTTTTTTACCTCTTTTTTGCCTCTTCTCATTCTGTTGGTTATTCTGGCGATTTATATGGTGGAATTTTATTGCTTGGCTGATGGCGATGATGATGATGGTTTGGAAGATATTTTAGAATAGGGCTTTGCTACCCATACACCCCAAAAGGGGGTGTATGATGCACACCCCACCCATCCAAGGGTGGGGCTTCCTCCACTGGTCACTTCGATGTGACTAGTGGAATTCACCCCACCCTAGGATGGGTGGGGTGTAAGATGTACACCCCGTCAGGGGTGTACACTTATATTTACCCTTTATCAACTATTTTTATTCTTATGAGAGATTATATTCTATATGCGATAATTTATTAAGCTAACGTTATTAATTTTCTTGCAGAAAAAAGTAAAGAATATTTAGAGAAAACAACATAATCTTTTTTTAACTTAAAATGTTATTACTTATACTGAGTAACTAAATTAGGAAAAAAGTACCTACTATAGTTTTTACCAACACATTCTACCCTAATAAAACAATCACCTAACTATATATATATATAGTATTAAAAAAATAAAAAAAAAATCGATTATAACTCTTAAATAAAAAATATATGTTGGATGGAGAGTCAAAAAAAAAACAAAAAAACGCTAGAAACAAAAATATAAAAAAAAATTAATGATGAGTTTGTTTTCTCCTCAAAAAGTGGTTATATTAATATAATATAAAGTTTGAGAAAAAGTATATTAGAAATAATTCAAATATATTCACAGTAGGGTAGTAAAAAAAAAAAAAAAAAAAAAGTTAACGTCCCGTTTGGCGTTGGTGTTGATTTTTTGTTTTTTTAATAAAAAATTTATATAAAATAGTATAAAAAGAAATTATGAATTGTTTGTAATTTTTTTTTTATCTAAGATATTTATTTGGCAATAAAATAAAATAAAATTTAAACGTAATTATTTTTTTTTACTTTTAAATTTTTTATTAAAAATTATTATTATTATTATTATTTTTACCAGAATTGTCCCAAACTATGTAAACAACGGTTCTCTTTTCTGCTCATTTTTTTTTTAGCATATTGAGATGAATCTAAAACAGATTGAATTTTATTTATTTATTTATTTTTATTTATCTTTCCATTTGGGCACCACGATGAGAGCAATATTTTTGTGAATCAGAATAAATAAATAAATAGATAAAAATATTCTGTTTCTGGCTCTATTTCTTAACCGATCATAATAAATTCAAAATAAATTATTATTATTATTATTATTATTATTATTATTATTATTAAAAATTAAATACTATTCATGTGGTTCAATGCCTTTTCACTTATGATGCGTTTGGTTGGCTCTAAAATATAATAAAAATTATTTTTTAATTTAAAAAAATATTTTTTTTGTATTTTTTTTAGTCGTATATATTTTTTTTTTTTGAAAAATTATTTTTTTGGATTTGAGAAAAATAACTTATTTTCGTTTTCCGCCAAAAATCGGCGAAAAATAAAACCTTAAGCTCCAAAACTTTTCTTCATTTATTTTCTTACAACGAACCAAACAAATTTAAACTTTTTTCTTTTCAACCAAACAAATGTTGATGAAATTTTCTTTTTTTCCTTGTAAACCAAACACTATAAAATATAAAATATTTTTTCTACTGAAATTTTTATTTTATGATTTGACGTGCAACAAAACACCCCTTATGTATTTTGTGATTTAAAGTTTATCACTTTACTATTATATGCTTTCGTGTTTCTCTTTTCATTATCACTTCAGTTAATTTTTTTTATTAAATTAGTGAGAAGTTGGGTAAATTATATGGTACTAAAGTGAATATTCCATAAGCGAAATAGATGTATCTAAAGATTTTTCTATATATTTATGACACTAAATTGAAAGAACGCAAAACCACAGGCGCTATTTGAAAATTTTCCTTATTTTTAAAAGGGATAATTGCCTGTGTACCCCTGAAATATGAAGAAATATCTGATTTACCCCTCTTATTTTTTTCTTTCCAATATACCCCTCATACGTTCCACCGTTATTAAAAATGCCCCTACCGTTTCCCTTTGTTAAGTTAACTAGGGTTAAACTAGAGTTAAATAATAATCGGAGTTGAAAACTATCAGATATACCTATTTTGCCCCGGTTTAGGGTTTAGGGTTTAGGGTTTAGGATTTTTTAGGGTTTTAGGGTTTAGGGTTTAGAGTTTTAGGGTTTAGGATTTAGGATTTTTTAGGGTTCTAGGGTTTAGGGTTTAGGGTTTTAGGGTTTAGTGTTTAGGATTTTTTAGGGTTTTAGAGGGTTTAGGGTTTTTGGGTTTAAGGTTTAGGGTTTTAGGGTTTAGGGGTTTAGGGTTTTAGGGTTTTAGGGTTTAGGGTTTAGGGTATATTTGAAAGGCAAAATAGTAATTACACACCGATAACGGTAGTTTCAAACGGTACACTAACAGAGTTTAACTTCAGGGGTATTTTGGAAAAAAATTGGAACGTAAGAAGGGTAGTTTTAATATTAGCCTTCTAAGAGGGGTAAATCTGAAAACAGGAAAATTTTTAGGGGTACATAGGAAATTGCCCCTTTTTAAAAATAAAACTCCACTCATATTACAGACGGGTCGGAGCGGAGGAATCTCAGCTCCGCAAACCCGGATCTTTTTTGCACCGCTAACTTATAAATCCTTCGCACAAAAAACTCGCGCCTTTTTTTTTTGTGCTTCTACTCCCGAGTCCCGAGTCCCGAGTCATGGTCACCCTCTCCATCCCCCATGTCCCCTCCTTCTCTTCCTCTTCCTCTTCTTCCTCCTCCTCCTCTCCCCACGCCCCCGCCACCATTATCGCACCGTGGAGCTCGAGCGCTGGTGACGCCCATGGCGCCCTAGCCCTCTTCCGTGGCCGCTCCATCTCCGCCGTCCTTCGTAGCTGCGACGCGCTCCGTGCCGTCAAATCGGGCGGGGAGGCGCACGCCTTCGCGCTCCGCCACAGCGCCTTCGGTGTGCTGACGCACCGCACTGAAACCTCCGTCGCCTCCTCCTACGCCCGCCGTGGCCTCCTCTCGCTCGCGCGGAACCTGTTCGATCAAATGCCTTGCAGAGATGTAGTTGCGTGGACCGCCATGTTAATGGCATATTCCGATGAAAATGACAGAATTGACGAAACGGGTTTGCTGTTTGTTGAGATGTTGCGTAGTAGCGTTGATCCCAATCCCCACACTCTCACCGTTATGTTGCGTTCGGCTACACTTCGATTCGGGAAGCAGCTACATTGCTATGTAATGAAGAGGAGATGGGGCTCTGATCCATTCGTCGGGAGCTCGTTGATCGATATGTATGCTCAAAATGGGATTTTGGATGATGCCCATTTGGTTTTAAGTGCAATTGAGCACAAAGATGTCGTTTGTTTCAATTGCTTGATATCAGGTTATGGCCGAATTGGGTCTTTGGACATGCTCTTCTACCTGTTCGATGAAATGGGTGTGTCGGGATTTGAACCGAATCAGTCTACGTTAGTGTCATTTCTCAGCGGATGTGCAAATTCCGGATTTATAGGTCCTTCGATGCAATTCCATGCTCAAGCGATCGTAAGGGGATTTGGTTCCGACGAAATGGTTCAAGGCGTTATCGTCGACATGTATGCCAAATGTGGTGATCTTAATGCAGCTCGCCTCGCCTTTGATAGAATAGGTAGTACAACAAACACCGTCATTTGGAATTCGATGATCTGTGGGTGCGGTAAGCATGGGCGAACAAATGAAGCTCTTCGAATCTTTGAATCGATGGAATTTGCTCGGGTTCGACCCGATTACATCACATTCATATGCCTCTTGTCGGCTTGTAGCCACTCGGGTTTGATCGAAGAAGGTTGGAGATTATTCGACTTGATGATCGAAGTCTATAAGATAGCTCCTAGAAGCGAGCATTTATGTTGCATGGTTGATCTGTTGGGTCGAGCCGGATTGGTTTTCGAGGCTTTTGAGTTCATACACAAATTTAAGTGCGAGCCAACTCCTTCAATGTGGGGGGCTTTGTTAAGTGCTTCTAGGGTACACGGCAATGTCGAGATCGGAGAAATTGCTTCTAAGAAGCTCTTTGAGTTGGAGAGGGAATGCTCGGCGTCTTATGTAGCAATGTCGAGTATCTACGCGGGAAATGGACGGTGGGATGAAGCCAATGAAGTTAGGGATTTGATGGATGATAAGAAGGTGAGGAAAGAGGCAGGGTGTAGTTTGATTGAAGTTGGTGGTGTTGTGCATAAATTTAGGGCAGGAGAGAGTGAGCATAGGGAGTGATAAGTTAGAGGAGGTGTATATGATGTGCAATAAGTTGAATTTGTGTATATATGATCAGTTATTTGTGATTTAAAAAGCATAGTGCCTAAAGTGTGAGAGCTTGTTTGATCAGCTGGAGCTTTTGCAGACGTTTCATTCGAGTAAAACTGTTCAAAGAAGCATTGTAAGTATTTGTGGATGTACAAATCTTCTTCGGTAGTTTCAAGGACCGAGTATGTTGTGATTCATATAATTATTTGTAGTCTTATAATTCATTTAATTCATGCAAAATTGATAGCTGATGTGATACCCCCAATAGTTCCACATCGGATGTGGATGAAATTGTGATTGGGTTTATATGAGACATGGACACTAGTAATAATAATTGGGCTTAAGCATTTTGGGCAGTGGTTTGAGCCCAACGAGTTATTATTGCTAGTGGGCCGGGTCGTTACATTTGGTATCAGAGTCAATAACCAGCCGGAAGTGTGTGGCAAGTCTCGGCTGAGTCTGGGTCTAGATGACAGGGCTAGCGAGACGAATCTCACATCGCCTGGTGATCTTGGGCTGTTGTGTGTGTGTTTGGGCTGACGAGGACGTCAGGCCTAAACGGGAAGAAGTCTGTGACACCCCCAATAGTCCCACATCGGATGTGGATGAAATTGTGATTGGGTTTATATGAGACATGGACACTAGTAATAATAATTGGGCTTAAGCATTTTGGGCTGTGGTTTGGGCCCAACGAGTTATTATTGCTAGTGGGCCGGATCGTTACAGCTGAAGAAGATTTACCTGTAGAAGTATATTGAAGTCTCAAAAGAAGTGGTAGTGATTGGCACTTCTCTTCTCTCCATTTGACTTATTGGGAATGACTCGCAAGAAGATCCACTTGCAATATGAGTTAGTTCGAAGTTATGCCGCATAAGAGCGAATGGTTTCGACTAAGGCGGTGTAAAGAGAACCCTATCAAAAAGACAATAGTATGAAGAAAGGTGAGAACTCAATGATAAGAAGCAGAAATTACTCAAAAAGTTTTTTTGAGGTCTAACTAAACGAATAATCTACATGCTTGGATCCATAAGCAACCTACAAGAACAGAATAATCTAACTAAAGGAATACCATTTCAAGACAAGTATCACAAAAATATATCAATGAAAAGATATTACCTTCAAATGTGGTAGTACAGTGCAACGGTTCGCTCTGATTGCTACGACAGATCAGAGGTGCATGCAGCAGAAGCATCAAAGCCACCTTTTCAGTTTAGAACAGCATTTTCTACATATTAGTGGAACTAAATTTACATATCAACTAATAGATGAAGCAAAGTACCAAACAATATATAGCAAGTTACCTTGAAACCATTCTCTCGAAAACGAAGCTCTTACGAGGTCTTGCTTATTGTAAGCAATAACAATCCACTCACATCAAGTAATGGGTGTACTGTCCTTTGTATCAAAATTAGTTCCTTTCGAAATCTTTTCAGATAGTTCGGAAGCAAGGGAATATCTATTGTTCTCATAGCATCCATTGACAAATGCAATATAAGTTACGCGGTCAACAACGCAATCTTCACTCAACAATTTATTAAGGAACGAATATGCTATCTCGACTTTTCCCGCACAACTTAACTTTCTAACAAGTATATTACCGGTGCGAGCTTTTTGCTTCTTCTCTAGCTTCTCCAAGATGGACATAGAAATGCTCTCCTTCTCTCTCTTACAGTACTCGAACGCTAGTGTAATTCGGGTCACTTCACATGGAACTAAACCCTTATCTAGCATGCCCTCGTATAAAGCTCGTGCCTCCTCTAGTCTCGACTCTTTGCAAAGCCCGCTTATAAGAGCGCCGTACGTTACAGCATCAGCAACACATCCGTCTTTCATCATCTTCTCAAAGACCCTCAAAGCCGAACTCGACCTCCCAATTTGACAGTATCCCCCTATCATTGATGTGTATGTTTGTTTTGTAAGTGCTAATTCCATTGTTAGACACTTCTTCAATAGTTTCTCACACTCCTCCATTTTCCTCTGCCTACTATATGCAGCAATTAGAGATGTATACGTCTTGACGTCAGAGTCGCAACCAGATTGCGACATTTGATCAAATAATTGCAGAGCATGCGACATTTGGCCCTTTTTACAATGCTCACTAATGAGTGTAGTATAAGTAAACTTATCGAGTCGCAAACCTTCTAGTGAGCACATTTGAAGCAACCTGTAAGCCTTATCAACCCTTCCTTTCTTGCACAACCCATTAATGAGTACATTATATGTACAAATATTAGGGAGAAAGCTTTCTCTTTCCATAATCTCCAACAACTCAAACGCCCGATCCAAATTTCCCTCTTTACAATGCCCGTCGATGAGAGTAGTGTAAGTGTGCGTATTCGGAACCAACCCTTGTTCACGCATCCTCGCCAGCAACATCTCAGCTCGAGAAACCTTACCCTCCCGACAATACCCTCCGATCATAGCAGTGTAGGTATTAACGTTCGGCTTATAAGAATCGCTTCTCACGAGCTTCAAAAAGAGCCTAAAAGCCCTTTCCGTCCATCCGATCTTACATAGCCCACCGATCAATGTGGTGTGCGTATAAACGTTCGGCTTTATCCCTCGTTCGACCATTTCCTCGAGCACCTGGAAAGCTTGCTTCACACTGCCCTTCTTGCACAATCCATCGATAAGAGCGGTGTAATTAATCACATTCGGCGACAAACCCATATCACACATCTTCCTAAAAGCACCGAACGCTTTATTAAGCGAGCGCTTCTTGGCAAACGCATTCAGTATCAAAGTGCACGTCGAATTGTCGACGCAAAAGCCTCTCTCTTCCATCGCCTTAAACAACTTGTCAATCTCATCCACAAAGCCTCCTCTACAATAACCGGCGATCATAGTCTTAAAACCGCACGAATCGGGATAGACTCCATTAAGAGGCATTTCATCGAACAGCTTCCGAGCATACCCTACATCACCCAATTCAACAGCCACCCTTAGAACCCAATTCATGGTGTGGACACTAAACGGTAAACCATTGCTCCTCATCTCGAAAACCATCTCTACGGCCTCCTTCAACCTCCCGATCTCCGAGAAGCTCTTCGCCATGCACCTCATCACCTCCTGGGCCTTCTCCAAATTGCCCCTGTTGGTCAAACAAATCGCGGTGGTGATGTAAAACCTCATCAAATACCTGAATTGGGGGCGGGAAATCGCCCAGTGGAAGAAGCTCATGGCAATTGCCGACCCTTCGTTCTCGTCGAGGAGAGAGGCGATGGACACCGCTTCTTCGGGGCTTACATTGATTTGGAGGGATCGAAGGGCTCGGTCGCCGTCCTCGTAGGCGTGGGAGATGAGGCTACATACCTTGTGGAGCGGAAGAGGAGGGGAACGGGGATTGGAAATGGTTGGATCGGGGAATTGGGGAGGGGTGGGATCTTCGGAGGAGGCGGAGGAGAAGGGTGTAGGGGTGATAATGGCGATGTGGGAGGAGAGAGAGGGAAGGAGGCGGCGGAGGAGGGGCGGCGCCGCCGCGACCGGTGGCGGTGGCATCGTCGGCGGCGGCGGAGGATTCCGGCGAAGTAGTGGGAAGAGAAAGAGAGAAAGAGTGGGGAGGGGGGGGCGGTATGCTAATTTTTGGTATCTCAAATTAAATTTGAATTTGAATTTTTTTTTTCTTTTAAAAATTAGCTTAGAAAGCTAAAGCTAATTGTTGAGTTTTAAAATATAAGATCTATTTAAATAAAATTACTCAAACTTTAGCAATGTGGTTTGTTATTTTGTATCTATACAATTTTTTTTACTCTTTGACCCACTTTTACCTCTGCTTTTAGTAATAATTATTTACAACCAAGAATTTAACAATAGAAATTTCCAGAGCTTTTATTGTAATGAAAAACAAACATAAAGAATAGAAAGAGCATGTGATTTAATCCAAGCTAGTGAATCAATCAGGTTACATGAATAAAAAAAATAATAAAACAAAACAAATCTTCAACATTTTTGTGAAAAGAAACAAGATTGCTAAAAAGAAGAAAGGATTTAGATCAAGAGGCTCTCAAAATACAGTTTTTAAAGATTTCGATCAAGGGAAAAAAGAAGTTGAAGAACACAAAAGAAAAGGAAAGAAAAAAAAGAAGGAAACACAGTTTTTAAAGATTACACAGAGTTCACCAAAAATCTGGAAAGGGGAGGGGGCAAATATACACCAATCTATAAAATGTACAGCAGTATATAAAAACGAAAAATTCATATGCAAAAGTAAAATCGAACCTTCGGATGCAGCTCTGAGATAGCAAAAGATATTCGGAACACACACACACACACACACACACACACACACAGAGATATATATATATATATATACCATAAGAGTGAATTCAAAACAAAATTCACGAGAAGTACAGTAATTAAACTTTACAAACACATGTAACACGAAAGACAACTAGCTAGACAACACGATATTACAACAGAAGCAAAAAAAAAAGCAAAGTAACTCCAAAATTTGCTTATTTCTACAACTCCATACCTAATCACATTTTGAGCTTTTCAAAACCCAAATTTAGAAAAAGCAGAGCTCTTAAGAGCTATAGTAAACATGGAAGAACCACGACATGGCGTCACTTCTTTGGAAGGATTCGTGCAAAGATGCGCTTACAATAGGGGCTGGTTCGGAGCATCGTCGCATGTGGAAGGATGGCCTGGACCAGTGCAGCATGAAGAGCACCCTGTGAAAGAAAAAAAAAAAAAAAAAAAAAAAAAAAAAAAAAAAAATCGTTAAGATCGTATTAAAACCCATATTATTTGAAACGTTTCAAAGGAAACTCCATATGGAGAATTGGACTTGATGACGATGTTACATGCTTAATAATACTTTAGCATCAAATCAAACTCGACAGGCCCAAATGCAATCGTAAAAACTTTAGTTGGTGGGCCTTTGAGATTCTAACCAGGAAAGAAATTACGAAGAGAGATTAAAAAATCTCAAAATATAAGATGCTCGAATTTTCTGAGAGTTTCTCTGATGATATTTTTACCTTGGTATTCTGAATAGCAGAGTAGATTACATAGTTTGCATAAGGGTCTTGAAGTAGTTGTTCAAAGTGAGATACGGAGAGTAGCTCGAATATTATAGTTGCCCTGTCATCATCTCCAAAAACCTTAAGGCATTTCTCCACCACATTACTGCTGAATTTTTGCGTCGAGAGCAGGACATATTTTCCCTCAAATTGAGATACCAAGTTCTCAATTACCGATGGGATTTTGAAGTCCAGAACAAATTGAACAACATAGTTTCTGGGAAGGGGAAAAAAAAGGAGAATTAGAAGTCTAGGTCGATTGAATGGCGTTGAGAACTTAATTATCATATTAATATTTAAAGGACAGAATAAAGCCAGTAGTTAGATTTTATAGAACTTAAAGACTGAATAATAAAGGGAATTTTGTATACAGCAAAGAAAAGCCTACTGTGACTATCATGTAGATTTAATATGAAGTTTTCCAAAATCGTCCTTAATAAACTATTTGAGGAGGCAACGTAGAATTAAAAGGTGAATCGGAAAATCTTTAACATCGGAGAAATTCATAGATGTGCCTCGAACACATGAAATTCCACAGAGAAACCACAAACCACTCAAATGCGGCTTAGTGGAATCTAAAAACTAACTTAATATGATACCTTCAGTTGGATCAAAAACATCAATAAGTAGACCTACTCTGGAAGTTACGCAAATTGCAACATTATGAAAATGTTCGACTCAAAAACTGATATATGTTTACATCCATCAACACGCAGTACTGCATTAGAAATACATTACTATTGATGTTTCGTTCACAGTATTAACTTAGTATAGGTTAAAGTGGGAATTAGTGCAAAGGTGGCCAAGAATTTTCAAGAACATGACAACAGAGCAAAGTAAAGGCAATAATAACAAATAGAAACAACCATGAGCAATTGAAATGATACTTCACTTGAGAGGTCCTTATATTTTATAGAGTCAATTCTATCATTTACATAAAAATGTAACAATAAATAAGAGCTCATGAATGATCTAACAGATGGAAACTTTGATATTGAGTCAATTCCGTCGTTTAACAGCAATACATGCTTTGCGAAGGCATATATACCTCTAATTTTGGAGGACATAATAGAATATAGAAAATTAGCTAATTATCTTCAGAAAAACATCGTCTATAATGTTGAGCATCTATAACAATATTGAAATTGTACCATGTGGTTATAAAATACAAATGTGGTCCCTATCACACAACTATTAATGTTAGCTGGTTTTGAATAGCTGCATCATGGACAGTTGGCACAAGCACAGTGCCGAGATCATGGTGCTTATTTGGTTTTGCTTTTAGAATAGCTTCTCTACTCCAAAAAATAGCAGTCAAGCAACAAAAAACAAAACTTCCGGAGCTTTCGCTGGGCAAGAAGCTATACTCCAAGGCTCCAAAAGCAAAAGCTCCAATTTTGAAGCTTCAGCATCGGCCGCAGGGAAAACTTCCCAATGCAGATGTTCAAACCAAGAAAAACAGACCCTTAAGAATATAAGTTTCGAAGTCATGATTGGTACTGCAATGATTAGCTAAATTAAAATGACTAGTTCGGAAAAGAAATAAACCAAAACAGACTTCAAAAGAGCATAAAAACAGGATTTCTTTCTTGCCCTGTTAGTTTTGTGCAACCTCTAGAGAAAGCTATATCAAAGTTAGACTTAGTAATTAAAGCAAATATAGGTGGCATAATTCCCTGGACAAAAAAGTAGCTTTTAGTTTGATAAACACTTTTACCCATATGCATCTTGAGCTAGTTGAAATCCATTAGCAGAAACTTTTTCAACCAACGCCAATCGTTCTTTACCAGTAGAATGAGCTATGCATCGCTGCAGGACACAACAGCCGTGACGTTGTGTCGCAATATCGACACAGTGAATTGCAGCAGCATCGAAAATAAACTGCAATTTGCAAGTTAGGCCAAACATAGAGTATGTGAAGAAACAAAAGGAACAAGTAAAATAACCACATGAGAAGTAAAAACATGAATGAGTAATCCATTGTAAATTCACATTCTTGTATCAGACCTTATTACTTACTAATTGAACAATTACAGAAGATGAAACAATATAAATATTATATCATAAAAATAAATTATAAACCTTGTTGTTAATGTCTTATTAGTTCACTTCCATGCAGTTGTATTAAATATCTCACATTGTGGGACCATTCAGCAAGCATATAATTAGATCAAATAAACCAATGTAATATAATTAGATCAAATAAACCAATGTACCATTTCCTATGCACTTTGAATAACGATGAGATGTGCATTAGCTTAAAAGCATCTATCCGACTGAACAGTGAGAGCTCTGTTAGGGCAAGGTCAGCTAGGACTTCTGCAGAAGTGCTTCTGAGGTTTGAAGCAGAGCTAACATTTTTTAATTAAAATATCATAGAAACTTCAGATAGGAGCTTTTGCCTTTTGGGGCTGAAAATGTTATTTAAGATTTTCCAACACAGCAAATGCTCCAGACAAGCACCTCGTGCCTGGAAGCTTTTGCTTTCTGTAGTAGTAAAGCTTATATCAAAATCCAAAGCAAATGGGCACTTAAGAGTTGAGTTATATACCTTATTATCCTCTGGCAAAAAACGTTCCAGGCAACGTTGTAACACATGATTGCCGTTAAGATCTTTGATGAGATCTAGAAAACCCGGCCTCAAGGCCGAAACAACCAGAAAAATCTGTTGCTTGATTTTAATAGTGTCTATCAGCTTCTGCACTGCTCTTGTCCTGAAAAATACAGCATATAATAAAGCTGGTTAAAGGAATAATCATATTACAAATTCAAATTCTCTTCAACTATGATGCCTACTAATCACCAACTATAAATAAAGAAAAAAAAGGGCTACATTACAAAAAAACAGCCTTGAATTTCCCACTTTCTCAATTACCACTCTACAACTTCCAACTGATACAATTTGAATCTTGCCTTTTGCTCTCATCTCTAGTGAGTCCAAAACAATTGGAACAACATATTAAATTCTGATGCAAAACTAAACGAAACTGAATTGGCAGACAATGTAAGTTATATATATGAATTCTAAGTTACTCCAAAATAGAAGATCCAAAGTCCAAAAGAAAATAAATATACTTCTCCACCAGGCCTATATTTCGTTCACGTATTCCTTTTTTATTATATAATATAATCCAGGGCATCTACCAACTCATCCTCGGAAGCGTTGAATTCTAATTTTTAGACTCCAAAAGGGCAAAATTAAGAGGCAGTTAAAAAAGAGGAAACAACATATGTTAGAAGGAAATTTATCCGAAAATAAAAGAAGAGTACCCATGTATATTAAGAGAGATTCCAACAAGATTGATAGGATTTTTTGTCAGTGCAACTACGATGCTCATCCTTTGTTCTACATCACAAACATCCAGGAGCTTCTGCATGAGATAATTCCCAAACTGGTCCACCATGAGCTCCACCACATGATCAGCAATCCCGCGAAATATCACATCCACCAGCGCTTTCCCT
>CM054939.1:22601473-22673973 GCA_029168755.2 Tillandsia fasciculata | reverse complement strand
TGATTAAAAAAAAAAAAATTAACCGTCTTTAACGCAAGTGATAAAGAGTTTCGAGTTCAAAATTTAGTTGCTTCATATGAATCATATTTCCAGCTAAATTTATTTCAAAATAAACTAAACGAATAATATGCTATTTTTTTTTTCAAAAAATTAAAAACTGATCCTACAAAAAAGGAATGATAGTTTAGAACTTTTAAATAAGATATTTTATTCCATAATAAGCGTTAGGCTGTTATAATATCGATAACATTCAAAATTTGGTGTTACCAAATTTTCTGCCGCTATATCTATTTATTGTTATTATTATTTTTAATTATTTTTATTTTATAAATCATAAAATTATTATTATTCTAATTGTATAATTTTTATTATCTATGGATCAAAATACTTTATTTAATAGTATAACAGTGTAGCTCGCATAACAAAATTTATATAAAAATAACTAAAAAAAGTATGTAAGGATTTTACGGACTTTTTTTTCTAAATAATCTTAAAATATTTTATAATTAGATAAATAATTTTATTAAAATTATATTTGATAAAATAATTATCTTTTGCTAAATTCAGCCTGATGTAAAATAATCCTTCTTTTACTCTCTCCTTTTATATTAATTAACGAATGATAACAAGTTAACAACTCAAATATTTTTAAATTTTTTTTTATCTTTTTTTTCTTTATCTTATATTATTTTACCAATAATAACAATCTAAATATATTAAAATCATACTTAATAAAAAATAACAATCTAAATTTTTTAAAAATTTGATTTGATTTATATTTTTATTTTATCTTGGTAAATTCTTTACTGTCTATAAAACGTTGGTAAATGATTGAGTTGACAAAATAAAAATTACTTTATAAAATATATTCTAAATAGAATTATTTACTAAATTATAAAATTTTTAAAAATTATTTGAAAAAAATATTTAAAAATTTCGAAACAGTATTATAGGCACCGGTTTCACAGATAGGACAGTTGGTGGTTGCTGTAAAATGATCAAAATACCCCTCAATTATTTTCTTTTCATTTTTTAAAGCGCTGGCACATCACATCAATAATTAAATTGATGTGGCACTAAATTGTTTCGAAAATTTATCCTAAGTTATTTATAAGTGACGGCCATAAAAATTATATACATACTGATACATAATAATATAAAATATTTATTTTTTTTTTATCATAAATTTTTTAAATTTTTTATTATATATTTTTATTATTTTTTAAAAATTTTATTAAAAAAATTATTTAGTAATTAAAAAAATATATTTTTTCAAGAATGTGAAAACCTATTTTTCAGAAAAAAATGCACTATATATATATATATATATATATATATATATATAGAGTTGTGCTGGAATGCTATTGATAGCACCAGCCCAATTTTACCATCCATTTTGTAGTCCTTGGATCACATTGAGATTCGTGCAAGTCCTTTAATTAAAAAAAAAACTTTTTATTTTTTTTTCTTTTTTTCATTAAAGAACCTGCACGAATCTCAATGCGATCCAAGCGCTACAAAATGGGTGGCAAAGTTGAGCTGGTGCTATCAATAGCATTCCAGCCCAACTCTATATATATATATATATATATATATATATATAGTGCATATATAGTGCATTTCGAACTGGATACTTGTACATATAAAATTTGGATGAGAATTTGGATTCTGAAATGTTTGATTTCTCAAAAAAACATGAAAAATTAAGTTTTAAGCAAAATATTTTTCTGAAAAATATTATTCTCTATGAATTTTGTTTTTCTGATAAAAAAAATTCAGAAAACGAAGTACTATTTTCTTTTCATAAAATCTGAAAAAACAAAACTTTACCCAGAAACATATGAGCTTACAAACAACTACAGCAACGTATTTTCCTTCCATTTGAATTATTTGTACCGAGTAATTCACCAAAACTCCACAAAAATTTACAAACATGATGAAAATGTAGCTACATCACATTCATTATGACTAGATTCCCACATTTTTATACGCTGCGCGCGCAATCTCATGTTTTTTCTTCACATCTTCATATGTTTTCAAAGAGGCCTCCGAGAACTTCGCCAACTTGTCGAACACCTTCGCTAAGCTCGCCTGCAAGCTAACTAACATGGCGTGATTTTCGATCTTCTCGGTTTCGTCGATCTCTGCCGTTTCTTCTTTCCTTTTCTTATCCTCTTCTACCGACTTTTCGATGAAGTCGTGGAGGAGGGTGGTGAGTTCTTTAACACAATTGCGAAGGAGTTCGTGTGGGACCACTCTTATCCCCGTGAGCCAATCGCTGCAGAGAACGAATATCGGAGGAGAGAGCGCTTGTCGAGGGGGGAAGATGGCTCTCCTCCTTCCCTTTCGGCTTTCTTGCGGTTGGAGGACGCACTTCTGGAGCCACGAGTTGAGCGCCACGATGTAGGATTCAAGCGCGTCGACCCAGTTTGTGAAGCTCGAGCTGAAGAACTCCAGCTCGTTCTTTAGGTGCAACAAGGCCTGCTGGCGGTGCCCGTCTCGTGAGGGAGCCGTCGAGGTTGCTGAGCTTTTAGGATGGTAGGCTAAGGAGATTGTGATGAATTGAGAATGGTGGCATTCAAGCATGTTTTTCCACATCCTGATTAACCTGCGGAGAGATATTTTCAGATATACACCTTGAAATGCGTTTGAATTTAGTAACATACCCCTGAATGAGCTCGACGAGTTGAGGGAGCAATTCCTCATCCCTCATCCTTTCGATTCGTTTAGATATCGAATCGACCGCTTGAATGGCGACGCATAATCGCGAATGCAGATCCTTTACAACTGCTCGCGTTTTATCGATCAAATGTGCGCTGAGATCTTGGGCGAATTGGTGTCTGAGCTGAGTACACTTCTGATCATAGGCCTTCCGAATACATTCGCTAGCCTATTCAGATTAAATAGTCGTCAAAATTGATCATCACGTAAAATACGTGAAAAGAGAATAGCAAATACACTGAAGAAATATATCTTTTCTATGCTCTAATGCTATGGTGTATCACCGAAGACATGTTTACAAATAAAATCAACGACGCCATATATCCTGCATTTTTTTTTTTTTTTGAGAAAATAGCCTACATTATTGAGATAACATAGACTAAAAAAGAAAGATCAAATTTGTTAAGAATTTCTCGAGTGACGAGCAAATGTTCTGAAAAGCAGAAACATTTCACGCGCAATCACGGTAGGAGAGTTGAGACACCCATTGAAAAGAATTTGCTTTTCAGTAAGGAAGCTGCATCACAAAAAACAAGTCGCAAAATTCGTATTTTGTTTCTATTAGCTTCGACAAACAAATTACGTTGAAGCATACAAATAAAAAATTGGTAACTACTAACCAACTCCGGGGAATGAATGATCCTCTCATTCTATCATATAGAGGAATTCTACAAAATATATGGCAGAACTCGATTTCGCAGAATAAATATGTAGCATCCTCACTTCAAAGAAGGTGCAAACCTTGATAAGTTATTATAAGTTATGTGCAAAACAATGAATAAGCGTGCCATGCATGTTAATACTAAGCACCTTGATTTCATCGTAAAGTTTTCTTTCCCATGCGTATAGCCTGTCCAGCGTGGAAGAATGGCTTCCCGAAATCATGGAAAATTCCTCAATAAAATCACTACTACTATCGCCGCCATCATCTCTTGCCGTTGATGTAAGAGGGTTCTTGGACGATGATGACAGGGACGAGACTGAACGATTCCAAGTCACGACCTTCATAGCATTTTGTGTAGATTCTGTAGTAAAACTAACAATTAGATATCTATAGCAATTTGTAAAAACAAAAGCATAATATATTCTATATAATTTAAATGTTATATAATTACAACATAAGAATCAGAGCACCTTGATTAAGAGGAGTCTCCCCATTGCAGCAAACTCGATGAAACGCTGTGAGAAATCTTGAAGTAGGTGGTTTGCCTATAGAATCAAGAGCTTGATAAAGACATAAAGACTAGAAAATGAATCGCTTCTCTAGTTCAAAAAGTAGAAGCTTCGAAATGAGGCCATTGCAAAACATCAAAGAGCTAAAATGAGTTTTGGCGCTCCAAGAACAGAAGCTCCAACCAATTAGGAGCTTCTACTACTCCATTGATACTTCTTTCAACAACTCTACTCAAGCAGCTCTTCTGGAAAAAGCTCTAGCATGCCGAAAGAAGAAAATCAAAAAACGAGAAAAAGGGTATGGCTTATCACTAGAACAATTACCTGATAAATCAGAACAAACACTTAGCCTGATTTTGTTAGTCTCGAGCATTCTCGACATCTCATTCCCCGCTTCTGCTGCCCTAAGAAACCGGTGTTCAATGTCCCTCATGCTAGAAAGAAAATCTTTGGCCCTATGCGTAATGTACTCAGCAGCATCCTCCCTTTCTGCTAAAACTTCTTCCTCCCCCTCATCCCCTAAAGCTCCATTCAACCCAGTAGCTTCATCAACGATACTCCGATACATGTCGACCACCTCCTCTTGCATTTCATGGGACTTTTTCACTTCCTCTTCGATTAAAGGAACCACTTCGGCTTCTCTTACTTGTCTCAACCCCTTCAATCTACTACCAAAACTTATCGCATCGATAGGATCAAAGAAGTCCCATGAGGAATTAGATTCAAGAGGCGGAGGCGGCGGCAGCGGCGGCGGTCGGGGGAAGCTGAGGGATTCATGCTCAACAAAGTGAGCTTCACCTCGCCCCACCGTCACCGTTACAGAAGCACTCTTCGCCGCTCGCATGTAGCTCGCATTCGCGAGCTGAGGAGAAGCGGCGGCATGCTCATGCTCGTGCTCGTGCTCGTGCTCGTGCTCGTGCTCGTGCTCGTGCTCGTGCTCGCAGGAAGGCGACGGGGATGCATAGGAAGAGTGAGTTGGGGATTTCTCTACTTCGGAGGCCGAGATCGACGATTCGACCAAAGGATCAGGCTCGGCGTATCGCCGCAGAGCATTTCCGGCGGTGCGAAGGGACCGGATGTACAGCAAATGCGCCGCCGACAGAGAATTCCGGGCGTCGATCGCGTGTTTGATGTAATGCATTCTCTCTTTGCAGAGAACCAACGCTTCATTGCTGGTGGAGGGTTTAGAGCTTGAAGATCCCATCAAGATCCTACTTTTTTCTCTAGCAAATTTTTAAACAACTTCAAGGGACACTAAGTTCATCAAAAACCCTAGTGAAGTGAAGTAATGGGATCTTCTTACTCTCACAAATTCTACAACTATTCCTGCTAAGATCTCTACTTTTTTAGGATTTAGAACACACTTCAGAAAAAAGGTAGCAGCAGCATTAAACCAAATGATGAAAACCCCAGAAACATACAAGAAAAGAAAAGTAAAAAAAAAAAAAAAGAGTTAGTTAGTTACCTCTCTCCACTTCAAATCAGCAAGCAAAAACCCTAAGAACACATTTGAGTTCTTGCTCCGGACACTGATGAAAGACACCGGCTTTTCACAAATTCCTCCCAGAAAAACATAGAAAAAGGAGGAGAAAACGAATCAAAATGGGAAAATTCCTCCTCTTCTCCGCCCCCTCTCTCTCTCTACCGCCCCTTTCTAAAGAACATCAAAAGTAAGAGAGAGAGAGAGAGAGAGATGAGATAAATGGGAACAGCAAGGAATCCACAGAGACGCATATAAAGAGTAAGACCAGAGAGAGAGAGAGAAAACCCGGAGCCTAAAAAGTGTGAGAGAAGAGAGAGAAAGAGAAGGAATCCTTTCTCTCTCTCTCTCCTCCCTCCAGTGCTCTCTACAATTTTATTGTTAAATTTTTATTTATTATAATTTATAATTTAAATTTTTGATGTTATTATAAATTAAATTCAGAGGGAGGCTAGGTGTACATTTTTGTAGGAATGTACATTTTACACTTTACGTTATTTTAGAGTGGGTATTATTTTATTCATCACATTGAGGAACGAATAAAATTTATTCTACCTTAAAATGGGATGGGATATAAAATATACATCCTAAAGAGATGTATATTTATATATACTTTTAAATTTTATAGTATAGAACAATTTTATTAGTTGAATGATGATATACAAAAATCTAAATAGTTTCTATTAAAACCAAACAAAAGTTGATATGACAGGTAATAAAATTATAATTTTTGAAAGTGAAGGGTATAAAATATACATATCATTTTAAGATGTATAAGTAGCAGTATTTTTTATTTAATTATTATATTTTAATAAATATTTTAATAAATATGAGATATGGGATTCCATATTGGACTACAAAAGCACTTTTTTGCAGACGCAGTATGGGGTTTCTTATCTAGTAGGAGGATTTTGCTGATTACTTAGAAATGGGCCATATGGGGACAGAGAATGAGATGGGACACCAAAAGTGAGCTTGCAACGGCTATTTTTTAAGTTTGTAGGGTTTTGGAAAAGTGGGCCATCTCATGAAAGGGGAGGAGTCGAATAGAAAAATAATTTAGGCTAAATTACAGAAAATCCTCCTCTAATATCCCGCTTTTTCACTTTACCCTTCTGTCTTTTAAAAGTCGACAATCTGCCCCCTTGTAATTACCGAAATATGCATTTAGCCCCCTGCCAGATATGAAAGTCCATTCATGAGCCTCTAATTGATGCATTTACCCTTTCCCCCCTGCCAGATATGAATTGGTTTCTTATCAATTTGTTACAAGCAATTGGCTCATTAGAGACTCATGGATGCACTTTCATATCTGGCAGGAGGGTAAATGCATATTTCGGTAATTACGAGGGGGCAGGTTGTCGATTTTTAAAAGACAGGGGGGTAAAGTGGAAAAGCGGGATATTAGAGGGGGGTTTTCTGTAATTTAGCCAATAATTTATTTAGATCAAACATGAGAGGATAAAAAGAGAATAATTTTTTTTATCTCTCAATTTTTACTAAATAAAAAAAAAATATATAGAGATAAAAGTTTAAAATATTTTTAGCTCTATATTTACTAAAATATACTATTACTAATTATATTTACTAATTTTATATAATAAAATATGCTATAAAATATAAAAAATTATTTTATATTTTATTTACTAATTACGTTTACTAATTTTGTTTACTAATTATTATTTACTAAAATATGCTATAAAATATAAAAAATTATTTTATTTAGATAAGATATAATTTATTAACAATTAAATTATCATTTTAATTAATTTATAATAATTAAAATTAATTTATATATATATAAGATAAAGATAAAATTAGTATTTTGATAAAAAATCTATCATATTTTTCTACTATTCTCTATTATCCCATAATTTTAACCAAACATAAATTTTTTTATTCCAGAAAATACCAACTTTTGAACCAAATGCAATTTAACTTTTATACTTGATTATCCCGAGATAGCAAACTATTCCAGATATAAAAAAATTTATACCTCTTAAATTTATACCCGAACCAAACGGGACTTAGAGATTATCTGCAGTTGCTATACCAAATTTATCCTTTACCATTATTCCTTTACCATTATTGCAGTCTTTGTATTTTCAACCCCCAACACCAGAGGAGGCAAAGTAGCATTCTGCAGCCTTCAGTGTCAGCAGATGCTGCGCCAAGAAGCCCGGATGTTCCCTGCGACTGCAACTGCGACTGCGACGGAATCTGAAACCTCCCATTCTAAGAACGGAGCCATCACCGCTGCGTCAAGAACACTGCAGTGCAGAGTTCTCCATGCTGCTACATGGCGCATGTAAGTACATCTGATGGATAAAACAGATCAAATCAAAATCGTGTTTCAACCCACCACGCAGCATCGATGAAATGATTTCTTTTCCACTGCTGCTGCTGCTGCTGCTGCTGCTGCCGCCATTCTTATGTGCAGTCTGACAAAAATATTAAACCAAAAGTAAAAGTTTGTAAATATACTGCAGCTACAGTAGATTGCTCGCATACAACTCTGCCGTGTTTTGGTGCAAACATGTCAGCACTCAATACATCAATTGTTTAAATTTGCTTAAACCAAAGCTGCACTTCGATCACGATTAAGTTTCTCAAATTAGTGAACGGATATTACAACGAGGTAAGGTTTTGTAGAGAGAAAAAGAAGCGGCTTCATATTGCTGCTCAATCTGAATCAGAATCCTCAACTGTTGAGGATCTAACGCTCCTGTTTCTACGATGATCTGTGTGGTCGTTTTCGTCTTCATCGCCGTCGTCTCCTTTTCTTTCGTCGATGATACCTAAAATATCAAACACGGGTATGATGCCTGATTTGTAATAAAAGTGCAGAAAAGGAAGGGGCTGATTAGAAAAGTGTGTTCCCAGAGCTTCAGATTGAGGATGAAAACTAAAATCACAGTTAAACTTCAGAGGCTAAGCTGTTACAATTGAAAGAGGACGCAATCGAAAGCGGGCAAAATTGCAACAGAGGTCAAACTTCAGGGACTAAATTCATAATTAATGCAAAAAAAAAAAAAAAACCCCAAAAAAACACCTTTCTTTTTAAGAAGGTTCTCTAAAGCTCTTGTGGTGAAATCATCTTTGCTGCCGAGATCCTGAAATCCAACCAGCCTGTCGAAGGCTATGCCGTTCCTGGAAAAGTGTCATCGAATTCTTCAAGCGAGTTTGGCAAAGAAATTAGTTCATCTAAGTGCCTTAGTCGAGAATCATCTTTAGACCAAAATGATGAATCCAAAAAATTAATGAAATAGTACTATATGATCGTGTGGCCTGTCTTCTGGAACATGAGCTTTTGTGCTATAAAAGCAAAAGTTCCAATTCGAAGCTTCAGCTTCTAGCCGACATGAATTTTTTCAGAGAAAATTTTTATTTTTTTTACTCAAATAGCACTTTTGGAGAAGTTGTAACCGGGCCATAAGGCCACAAGACATTATGATCATACCGATATCATTACGAAGGAATGTTAATGTGTTACTCTGGATGTTAAGTTTGCCGTAAAGAAAACAAATCAACAGCTCTCACCTGAACAGTACGATGCAAGGCAACGTCTTAATGGTTAGTTTCGTCACAAAAAACGGCGCATTCTGCATCAAGTACCATAAAGGGATTAGATTCGATCTTCTGAAACACAACAGCAAAAGCCCAAAGGTCAATGAATACTAACTTCAGCGTCGATCTTGACGAACTTCGTGTCGAAGTGCAGTGGTGCTAGAGCCTTCAGATGCTTATCCATTATCCTAAAATAGAAACCGATAAACTACCTCAATAGTGGAACTTTCAATCAATCGCAAATTAGTGTAAATTGCACAACTGGCCGCCAATCTTTTCAAATAATTGCAGTTTCTTTTTCCAAACTCTCAAATTTTACACTCGCATCCCTATCCTTCATGCCTTTCAGTTAAATTCCTTAAACTACAATGTAAGCAACTTCGAACTTCTCATATGGCAATTATGTTGAGTATCTAGATCCAATTAAACCGAGAGATTAATTAAAACGCTAAGAATGCAACTACTTGCAACAAATGAAAGGTTGGGGAGCCCTGGTGAGATCAATTACTTGCAACGATAAAATTCTCGGTGGTAGAAATGGCACACGACTTTTTCACTACCAGTGACCTCTCCAAGGAAGTCACCTTCGGAAATTTCTCTACACTCCCCATGCCCTTGCCTCTTTAGGACATCTCGCTTCTCGACCTCTTTCTGTTGATTCAGACAAATTCATGAGGCCTATCTGCTGAATAAAGGAAAATTATTACACCAGTTTCTACCTTGAGAGCGGCTAACCTCTCTGCGTGCAATTTCTCCAGTTCTGGGTCCTTCATTTGTCGTAAGCAAATAGAATATTAATATTACTATCGGGTTAAATTCAATATAAACTATAAAATTCGAGGAGAAAAGAAATGCTCGTTTGGTATATTAACTTACATCCAACAATTCGTCAAGATCGACTTCCGGATTGGAAGCAGAGGTTGCTGGAGCCTTCTCTTTAGCTAGAATTTCCTATACAATCAGCTTTATTTTATAAGATGTAATTTGAATGAATAAGAGAGAAGAGTTGTATGACATGATAGTCATGAAGTTTCGCAACATCAAAGCATGGCACAAAAGAGCTGTAACGACCCGACCCACTAGCAATAATAACTCGTTGGGCCTAAACCACAGCCCAAAATACTTAAGCCCAGTTATTATTACTAGTGTCCATATCTCATATAAACCCAATCACAAACTATTGGGGGCGTCACAGACTCCCCCCGTTTAGGCCTGACGTCCTCGTCAGCCCAAACACACACACAACAACCCAAGATCACCAGGCGATGTGAGGAGACTCGTCTCGCTAGCCCTGTCATCTAGACCCAGACTCAGCCGAGACTCGCCACACATTCCGGCTGGTTATTGGCTCTGATACCAAATATAACGGCCCGACCCACTAGCAATAATAACTCGTTGGGCCTAAACCACAGCCCAAAATACTTAAGCCCAGTTATTATTACTAGTGTCCATATCTCATATAAACCCAATCACAATTCCATCCACATCCGATGTGGGACTATTGGGGGCGTCACAAGAGCACCGACAAGCGTATATAACTAAAAATCAGAAAATCATTACCGAACCAAGAGAAACAAAGAGAAGGAAAAAAAAGAAAATATCTGAACACAGAGGTTGGATAATCCACTCTGATTTTCCTGGAGAAACAAATAATAACATTGCGGAAATAATCATCTATGTTCACTCCATAAGCCAATAGTGCAATCTCAAAGTATAGATGTGTTTCCAGTTAAATAAACGTCGCCGAGAGCTACAAGCACCGCAATAAGATAGAGGCGCAGGATGGGAAAAAAGAAGTCCCTAAACCAATCTTTCGCGCTCGTAAATCCAATAAGATGACTCATTTACAAGAGCAAACAAACCTTAAATTTTGTATATGAAACTACTAGTTTGAGGAAAATTGCGAATAGCCAATGATTATTGCAGTTTAGCTGAGCTGTTTTGGAGCAGCTTCTCACTCTGAACAGCAGCAGGTAGGCATTAGCAAATTAATATTCCGAATCCATTTTCAAATGAGTTTTCGAGGGGCAGATGCAGAAGCTCTAGTTTGAAACTTTTCCTTTTACTCGCCACAACTCAAACTTTCTTTCTCTCTCTCTCTCTCTTTTGCCTAAGATAGCAATAGATCATCACACATAAAATTCTATTACTTCCTCTTTTTAAATTCCAAAAGCAAAATTAATCAAACATTAATGTATCGTAATCATCAGTCCCATGAAAAGGTCAAAGATTAGATCTTTCACAGATGACAAAAAAATAAAATCCCCATTTCCTCATTTTCTGAACAAGCAACAGCAGATCAGATCAAGTAGCCACAGCCCACCCAATCTATCTCCCTAAAAACCAATAACCTAACCAATTTCCACAAGAATCAAATCAAAACATGGGTTTTGATGGGTCTCTCGCCACAGTTAAAAAAAAAAACCCAATACACATCAAAATTACGCAAGGGTAAAGGATTCAGATCCGTGGAAAAGGGGGCTAAAGAGGAGTGGATTTGGGGATAAAAATCGCACCTTTTGGTAGTCCCTCGCGGCCGCGGCCATTACATTGCCGAATGCGAGGCCCGAGAGCGTGGATCGAACCGAATCCGGATCCATCTATGGCTCGATCTCGCACCTCCCCTTCTCTCGTTTACGCTCTCTCTTTAGTAGGAGACGAGATCTCAAGAGAGAGAGAGAGAGAGAGAGAGAGATTTTGGGGGTTTCGAGTTTTATTATGGTGGGGTGTGAGAGCGAGCGCAAAGCGAGCGAGGAAGAAGAAGAGCAAAATTTCAGAAAAGACCCTGTGGCTTAGCGTATTTACAATTTTCTATTCACCGATTTTTAAACATAAACTTTTGCTTAATTTTTCATTATATCCAAAAATCATCAAAAAAAAAAAAAAAAAAAAATCTTTCTTGAATCTAATTCTATTTGGTAAATCTTCGGAGTAAAATGGTAATATTTGATTTTTAAAAAAAAATTATAAAAATATTTTGATTTTTAACATTTTGAAAAATATATTAGATATTATTTTAAAAACATTATATTACATTACTTATATTAATAAAGGAAAAAATGTTGTTTTTGTCTTGGTGCAGCAAAGTATAATATTTTATAGATTACATAATAGTCAAATAAAAAATTATATTGTGGAAATAGTGACTTTTGGTGGTAAAACTTTATAATGGTAAAACGTTTTTTTTTTTTTTTTTTTTTTTTTTTTTTTTTTGCCGTAGCTTATGATAATTTTTAGAAGAACGAAAATTTAATCGAAAATTCAGCAAGATCTAGAATTTTCTTAAATAGAAAAATTAAAAGGTAGTTTTGTTGGAGCTGAAAGAATCGTAACCGAAAGGTTGGCCAACATAGTCATCCGACTCAAGCGAATCAAAAAATGACATGCGATGAAAAGATCAGTTAATTAGGTCAAACGATACCGACAAAATGGAAGGCGATACGTAATATACTAGGAGCTGAAAAAGTAATGTATGAATTTGAGCGAACTTCAGGCGAAAAACAATTGAAATCATGAACTGAACTTCAGACGAAAAACGGCTGAAATCATAGAGCGAGCATCGAGCGGAAAACAACTTAGATCATGGAAGGCAGATTCTATGGCCACATGACTCTGGTCCAAACACACGCCAAGGGATGTGCAGATGAATGCGTGGTAATGCCGAGTTACTCATCATTTTCTAAAATGACAAATAACCTCAGGACGAATCCGCATTAGTATAAATAAACATATTTTATCTCTAAAAAAAATTTCTTCTCCCGTTAAACGAAGCGACCACTATATTTTAAATTTATTTAATTCCAATATTTACTAGTCTAAGTTTACACTTTTTTTATAGCGTTTCTAGTGTAACTTCCGAACTTTCATAGGAGTAGTTTAATCTTGTAACTCGTTCCCTTCAAGTTAATACAAAAGCCAAGCCTCCTTCGGTTGGAATCCAAGTGTTGTGAATTCAGTCGAGCTAATTCCTTTTCAATCCGATCGCTTGATCTCGAGGCGCATTCAGAGAGTCAAATTAAAAGCCGATCAACCACCAGACGCACTCAACGGTCCAACTTCGATTCAGCCCAACAAGTTCATAAGTAGATAGTGAATTTTCGATATTATTTTTGTCGGTGATAGAAACTAATATTTCTGCACTTTCTAAACTATACTTCTATCCGAATTGCAGATAAATCTATCCAAATGACGATAAATATGAGAGGTTTTAAAAAAAAATCGTGAAATAAAGTATTTTTTATAATTTTTGTTAATAATTGTGTTTGAAATACGTCCATTATCGGTTTAAAATAAATTTTTTGAATCTAATCTGGTCCAAAAATCGTTATAGTTATTTAAAATCCAAGCACGATAAGAAATAATTGTTCCAAACTAGATAAAATCAGAAATTTTGAATCAGGCCATATCAAAATAAAGAAACTATAAACTGCAGAGAGGGGCTTCGAAACTATTAATTGTACATTAATATTTTTAATATTTTATTCTTTTTCTTAGCTTTTTTTTTTTTTCATAATTATTTATTTTGTCGATGATTTTGCTCTCCTTTTGCAGGGTATCTATTTTTGTTCATCTCATCTTTATTTTAAATTAAGTTAAATTACAGAAAACTTTCATGTAATATTCTGTTTTTTTACTTTACCTCTCTATTTTTTAAAAACTTATATTTTATCCTATCGTAATTACCGAATTGTCTTTAGGGGGCAACGGCGTTAACGGATGAGATAAATTGACGAAAATGCTCTTATCTTATATTGGAGAGAAAATGAATTTTAGTTTATTTTTCATTATTTTTGAAGGGTATTTTGGATATATATAATAATATTTTTAAAAAAATTGACGGTTCACTCACGGAATGATGACGGCGGAGGTAAATGCATATTTCGATAATTACGAGGAAGTAAAATGTAGACTTTTAAAATACAGGAGAACAAAATGAAAAAGCGAGATATTACATAAAGATTTTGTGTAATTTAGCCTTTAAATTATTCAAATTTCCACTTTATCAATGGAATGTTTAGGAATAATATTTTCAAAAAAATCAGTAAATATGATCAAATTAGGCTAATTTAGAAGTACAAATGATTATTACTATTTGTCCAAGTGTGAACAATATAAAAGCACCAAAGTCGTATGCTTATTTAAGGTAAGAATATGTTTAGTTTCACATAAAAATTGTTATAATATATATATATATATATATATATATATATATATATATATATATATATATATCTGTATAAAAATATATATTTTTTTGATATTTAAATTTACGTAAACATTTTTTTACATTTTTTTTATAAATTTAATGAAAAAACAAACATTTCACTTTTATAAATTTATAAATTATTTTTCACGTGTCACACTCATATTCCTTTGGACCACTAATCCATTATCTCTTACTCTAAATATATATAGAGAGAAAATTTATTATATATAATATATATTATATATTATATAAATAATACATAATGTTATTTATAAATATTTTTTATTATATAGTATTATATACATACTATTATAAATATTATAATATTATTCACTTATTAATTTATCATATAGTATAAATTCCATATATTTAATTTACAAATAATAATAATAATAAAAATAATAATAATAATAATAATAATAATTTTTATATATTTTTTATATAATCTATTATTTGAGAGTTTTTACACGCACGATGCGATGCACGCATGATACGTCACACATTCCCTCTCTACCCCACACACATTCTCTCCCTCTCTTTAATATGCTCCATCCTGTTTCTCTCTCTACTTTATATAAAGAGGACACAAAAGAAAATTTCGAACATAAAATAAAAAAATAAGAAAAATACTAAATATATATCCTAAATGTATTGTATATCATACTCTCACTCCATTTTAAAATGGAATAAATTTTACTCATCACATCGATGTGATAAGTGGATGAATACCCACTCTAGAATAGAATGGGTATAAGATTAGAATGTACACCTAGCATTGCTCTTCATCAGTATGATCGACGATAAAAATATCGTTATTTTTTAGCACCCATGCAAGACAAGTGCGTCAGTAGAAAAAAAAATAAATAATATATGCATTATGAGAAAAATATGTAAAAAAAATATAAATTTTCATAATAAATTAATATAAGAATATTCACTTTCAGAAATTAATATAACATAGTCAAAGAGAGATATGCTCGAAGTCTTAAACTTATCGCCATACAAAAAAAAAAAAAAAAAAAAAGGGAAAAAGATCAAAAATCTGATCAAGAAACAGCCAATCTCTCGGTATTTATTTTAATTCATTTATTTTGCAAATCCTACTGTCGAAGGCTTGGGCGGCGGTAACTTACATAAAATACGGAACTAGTAAAAAAGTGTTTGGACAGATTTAGTGAGAAGAGATTTTGTGTTTGGTATGAGATTGAGGAATAAGAGGAATAAAAAATTTTAATTGAGATAAATTATTTTTTTACACTCAAATTTTATTATGTAATAATAAGGTGGGAGGATATTTAAGAAAAAAGTAAGAGAATGGTTGAAAAGAGTGAGAACAGTATTCTCGCTTATTCTAGTTATACTGGAACAAACTATACCGATTGATTCCTGGTGTATTTAAGGCAATGTTTGGTTGGGGATAAAGGGGGAATAACCCCCTTTATCCCCCAATTCTTGCCAAACAGTATTATAAAATGACATGTGATAATTTTTTTTTTTATCCCTGACTTAACGGGTTATTCTTGAATAACCCGTTAAGCCTTATTCCTCTCCCCCCATGGAATAGGGTTTTATCCCTGGGGTAATGAATGGGCAAAGTTATAATTTATTATTTATAATTAAATTATAATATAAAATATAAAATATAAAATATAAAATATAAAATATAAAATATAAATTATAGTATAAAATATAAATTATAATATAAAATATTATAATATAAATTATAATATAAATATAAATTATAATATATAAATTATAATATAAATTATAATATAAATTATAAATTATAATATAAAATATAATATAAATTATAATATAAAATATATAAAATATAATATAAAATATAATTTATTATTTATATTCTTAAAATATAATATAAAATAAAAAATATTAATTTTTTAACATAATTTATTATTTATAATTAAATTGATTCAAATTTAATATAATAATTAAATTAATTTTTCTATAAAAAAAGCTAAGAGAAAAGTTGGTATTTTTATAAAAATTCTATCTTTTTTTTCCACTATTCTCTACTATTCCATAATTTTAACCAAACACAATTTTAACTATTCCAGAGAATACAAACTTTTCAACCAAACGCAATTTAACTTTTATACTTCATTATCCCGGAATAACAAGCTATCCCAGGTATAAAAAAATTTATACCTCTTAAATTTATCCCTGAACCAAACATTACCTAAAAGAATAAGAAGGATATCCCTCTTATTTCCTGTTCTATACCGATTCCAAAAAAAGAACAAACAATGAAACAAGTAACATAGGGGATAAAATTTTTTACTTTTTTTCTTAAATTTTTCTAGATTTTAATTATACATTTATTTTTTAAAATATTTTTTACGTATTTATTTTGTAAAATATTTTATAAGAGTCTAATTTATTTTTTATTCTCTTTTTGGAATTTTTTTTTAGAATTTTTCTTAAAATATCTTCTAAAAGTTTCATTAATAATTTACTTTTTTATATATTTATTTTGTAAAATATTTTTAAATAATTTAAGTAGCAAGTTATTTTTGCATTTTTTAAAAAATTTTCTAGTTTTTTTTTTATATTTATTTTACAAAATATTTTTAAAATTTTTAATTATTTTATTATTTGTGTGGTATAAGATATGATCTCTAAAAATTTACAATTTACTTATTATGCATTAGATTTTTAACTCACTACTTAAATTTTTAATTAATTATTCAAAATTTTTATTAGTAAGAGAAGTTGTGTGTTAAAATTTTATTTCAAAACATTTAAAAAATTTAAACGCGGTTTAAAAAAAAAATTGAACTCAGCTTTAAAAAATGTTAAATAATTATTTTCAATAAATTTGAACTCAGTTTTAAAAATTCTTAAAATTTGAACCCAATTTTAAAAAATTTAAAATTTTGAAGTCAATTGAATGAATATGATCTATAATTAAAATAATTTTTAATAAAATTTATTTCAAAACATAAGAAAAATTGAACTCAGTTTAAAAAAATCTTATTTTTTTAAAAAAAAATTAGATCAAAATAATTTAAGATTTTTAAATTGAATATTTTTTTGTATATGGAGATGTTTATGATAACTCATATGATTCACATATGCTGTAAATATTTATAGAGATGCCACATAATTACCTAAAATATAATTACCTAAAATAAAAATCAAAACCTTATTACTTTTGGGATATAAAATTTAAAAATTTTGGATGTGGAAAGTGTCTATATCTTAATACTAAAATAAAAGTATGTATTAAAAACAATTATGAATTTTTATTTTTTCTATTTATTAATAAAAATTTTCACAAGTATAAAATAACACTTCCAAATTTTAATCAGAATTTAAAAAACCATTACAGTCGCATCAAACAAGACACTTATTTTTTTGCTTTTTAAGAATATTTCTAAAATTTTCTTCTATATTTATTTTGTAAAATAATTTCTAAGATTTTAATTATCACATTTTTTTCTCATTTTTTTTTGTGTATTTTCTAATTTTTGTTCCTATATTTATTTTATAAAATATTTTTAATTATTTATAAAATATTTTCTAGTTTTTTTCCTATAATTATTTTATAAAGTATTTTTTATGTATTTTCTAATTTTTGTTATTATATTTATCTCCTCCAGTCCCCCAACTCTCTCTCACTCTCCCTAAATAATTTTTTTTATAATCTCTTAATCTCTCTCTCTCAATAAAATATTACATAATATGTTTTTTTATAATAAAATTTTATAGAATCTTTCTCTCTAACAATAAAATTTTACAGAAACTCTCTCTTAATATAATCTTACAGAATCTCATAAATTTTTCTCAATATTTTATAAAATTTTATAAAATTTTCTCAAAAACATTATAATATTTTCTCTACAAAAAAAAAAATACTTATAATTTTTTTCTCTATTAACCCAGATAGAAAGACAGCTCAAATATAAATTATATATATAATATAATAATTAATTAAAATTATTAATAATTATATATAATAAATAATTAAAATAATATTTAGATGAGAGATCTATCTATTTGTCTCTCTCTCTCTCTTATCTAGATAAGTCAATAAGTCTCTCTCTCCCTTTATCTCTCTATCTCATAATGGTGTCTAGATATTTCTCTCTTTTTTTTCCTGTCTCTCTCTCCTCCCCCTTTATAAAATTTATAAAAAAAAAAATAATAATAATTTTTTCTTCTATGTAATTATTATATTTTAGAATTCTAACTTTCACATTCACAATTCGCTCCTACAACACTCTTTATTTCTCTTTCTAAATCTTTTTATCATGTCTTATAAAATCTCACTAAATTTTTTATAATTTTTTCTCTATCAAAATTGTTATACTTTTTTTTCTTCTCTTTCTATCGATTTTATCTTTCCAAAAATTTTAATTTTTTTTCGCTCTATTAAAAAATAAAATTCTAATATTTTTTTTTTTCTCTTTACTCACATTAAAATTATAGAGGTAGGTTTGTGTGCTAATCATGTGTGCTTTTATAATTTATATATATAAATAATAAAGCTAGACGTGTGCGCTTTTAGAAGCACAGAATATTCTGTGCTTTCAAGTCGTTTTCGATATTGTGACTTTCAAATTGACGATCAATCTCGTTAAATTTGATTAAAAATATTTGAAAGGTTTAGAAATAAATTTTTATAATTTTTTAATATTATTTGCCTAGTGATTATAGAGACTCAAATTAAACATTTTAATGGTTGAGCCGCTTACAAGTTTAACGGTATATAAATATTCAAATAACGTAAAATTTTGATAAAATAAATTGTATACTTCATCTAAAATTTTAGTATTATTACTCTCAAAAAAAAAAAATTTAGTATTATATCATCATATTTTATAAAAATTTTATTTCCAGTCGTTAATTTTGAATCACTATATAAATAATATTAAAAATTATATAAAATTTATTTTTTAAATATTTTAAATAGATCAAAAAACTAAGAAGTACAAAAAAAAAACTCTGCACTTTAAAAAAAGACCAACCTAATCTAAATAATATATAATATATATAATAAAAAATTATATAATATTAATTTTTCAAATATGTCCGTAAATTAATTTTCTTTTCCCACAATATAAACACTAAAAAAACGTAAAAAAAAAAAAAAAGAAAAATAATAATTCGTCGATTTTTTTTTCCATAGTTTTATGTTAGAACCAAACGACCCCTAATTAAAACTTATAACAAAATTGGCCCTATTTTGGTAAAAAAATTATAAAAATCTCATTATATGTACTTTTCCATGAAGCCCAAGCTTCTAACTGGAGCTTTGGATTTCTTTTTGGAGCAAAAACAGCTCGTTTGGGTTTTTTTTTTTTTTTTTTTTTTTTTTTTTTCGGCTTCCTAAAAAATTTTATTCTTAAAAATAGTCCTAAAAAAATTAAATTTATAAAAATAGTTTTATGCTTGCCACGTGGACAGACAGAAAAAATTGAATACGATAAATGGTTCACCGTGTTCAACATATTTATTTAATTTCCGTCTTTTAAGATTGTTAGGATTTTAAATTTTATTTGTAAATTATTAAAAATTTTTAGATTGCTAGAATTTTTTAGATGGTTAGAGTAGTATGTGATTTGTTAAAATTTTTATGTAATTGTTAAAATTATATATGTTCAAAAAAAATGATACAATCTAAAAAAATCCTAACAAACTATCCAAAAAAATTATAGCAATCAAATATTATCTAATTCTGACATCTAAAAAATTATAACAACCTACCAATAAAATTCAAAATCCTAATAATCTAAAATACGAAAAATAATTTAAAATATAGAAAATAGATAAATAAAAATATTGAACACGATGAATGGTTCACCCTGTTTGAACACCCGTCCGTGTGGCGTGTTTGAATACGGTGAATTTCACCGTGTTCCCCTCCGTGTGGCGTGTTTGCACACAGTTCCCCTCCGTGCGGCGTGTTTGAATATGGTGAACCATTCATCGTGTTTCTGTCCGTATGTCACCGTGTTCCTGTCCGTATGGCCCTCCGTGCGGTGTGTTTCAACACGGTGAACCATTCATCGTGTTTCTGTCCGTGTGTCATGCTGTTCCTGTCTGTGTGGCGTGTTTGAATGTGTCACCCTATTCCTGTCTGTGTGGCGTGTTTGAACACGGTGAATAATTCATCGTGTTCCCGTCCGTGTGGCGCTTGCATGACGCACATGTAACACCTATAAGACTAATTTTGTAATTTAAAATTTTATAAAATTATTTTGAAAAATAAAAATTTTGAGACAAACATTTTCAAAAAAAAACCTTAATATGTTTCATGATAATTTTAAAATTTGTTGTTAATAAAAAACCTGATAATTAAAATAAAAATAATTAAATCTACGAAAAAATTTTAAGAATTAAATGTTAAAATTTTTTAGGATTAGGATGAGTTTTGGGTTTTGATTCACTGTGAATCTTAATTAACCCAAATCATAAGATTTTTTCGTGTCGGATTCGTATCTGATGATTTTTTTTGGACGAAAATTCAATACTGATTCGTAACAATATATATATATATATATATAGAGTTGTGCTGGAATGCTATTGATAGCACCAGCCCAATTTTGCCACCCATTTTGTAGCCTTTGGATCGCATTGAGATTCGTGCCGGCCCTTTAATTAAAAAAAAAAGTTTTTTACTTTTTACTTTTTCTTTTTACTTTTTCTTTTTTCTTTTTTTCATTAAAGAGATTGCACGAATCTCAATGCGATCCAAGGGCTACAAAATGGGTGGCAAAGTTGGGCTGGTGCTATCAATAGCATTCCAGCCCAACTCTCTCTCTCTCTCTCTCTCTATATATATATATATATATATAATTTTAATTTTATGTATATATATAATATAAGATGATAAATATTTTAATTTTTTAATAAATACATATAATTTTTTTGAACTAATATAAATAAATTATATATAATATTTTTTTTTATAAATATATAAATAATTTTTTTTTCGAATTAAAAATATAACAATAATTTATTAAAATTTAATATTTTATATATAATAATAAATATATATTATTATATTAATAATATTATATTTTATTATTTTTATTTGTGTTGTCCCCATATTCCGTATATTCACAACTTTAGTTCACATATAAAAACAAGTTCTAAACAAAGGTTACAAAAAAAAAAAAAAAAAAAAAACATAAAAATTCGTCCCCAATCATGTAATTTGAGATTCCCAATAAGCCGTACCCAAAAAAAAAAACAAAAAAAAGAAACTGCTCTAAAAAACAAAAACAAAACAAACATAATAGATCACAAAATCCAAGATGCACACACACACACATATGTTACTCTCTCTTCACACACACACACACACACACACACACACACACACACATACACATACAAAAAAAGGAAAAAAAAATATTTACATGGAGTTTTGTACATATAAAATTACAATAATAAACTCATGAGGCCTCGCGGGTGACCTGATTCGCCGCCGCCGCCGCCGCCATCGCCGTTGCCGTTGCCGTTGTTATAATCGGATACAATTTTTCATTAAACTCCCTCTTCTTTCTCTTATTCTCCTCTTTGATTCTCTTCTTAATCCTCTCGTTGCATTGCTCTTGTTGCACATGTACTTGTGCATAACTAAATCCCACAGAAAACATGATAACTGAAGGGGAAAAAATAAAAATAAAAAAAAGAGAGAATTGTGGAGAATATAAAAAAGCTATTGTTGGAGTGAGATTTTTTATTTGGGGGGTTGGGGGTATAAATATGGAGGAATTGCAGTGGCATTTTGGAAAATTTGTTGAGACCCTAACCTTATCTTTGCTTTGGGTAAGGTCTATAGGTGGCAGGTGCCATTTTGTTGCCATATATTAATAAGCACTTTTTTTTTTTTTGAAAAGAAAAAATATCTTAAAAAGGGGAAATTGTATAGGGTCCAAGTGGCAAAAGTTAGGCACTTGAAATTGGCCCAGATTTTTTTGGTCTGAAATTTATTACGCGAAATAGTAAGAATGCGTTGCCACAGAAAGTCTAATTAAATCGAGTCACGTTCGAAATAGTAAAAAATCAGATTCAATCGTATCTTGTTCGAATTGAAGATTCGTGAATATACTTGTACATCTTAAATAAATTAGTTGTATATTTTTAATATCTTAGCTTTTAAAATTATTAATTAGCGCCCACTATTCGACACAAGAGACGAGATAAGCATTTGCTTGTTTTACCTGAAGATAAGTTTAGAATAGAATAGATTTCCAAATTAAAGTTATTTTATTTCTGTTATTTTTTTTTTTGGTCGAAAGTGAAAAATAAATTAATATTTTATTTTTTTATTTATTTTTTATCATAATTAACTAACAGACCAAAGACAATTAAAATATTTTAATAAATCAAATAATAAAAACAGACATTTACCACTAAAAATTATTTAATCTAATCTCTCTTCACTTTCAGTCAAACAAATATACCTAGAAGTGTGAATCTGACTCCGGTCAAAACCGCGTTAGGTGATGGGTATGAGCTTTTTTGGGTTCAAAACGTTGGGCTAAAACTAGGGGCTAAGATAATTAAATCTGGAGTTGATGTGAATGATAGAGCAATACTATTTTAGTTGCAACTGTACGAAAATGCTTAAAATTACATCTAAATTTATCCAAGTTTCAACTGCTGCACTTGAAGAGAGTAATTTTAAACGAAGATAAATTACTTATCGTCCTAATAATCTTTGAAATAGATTTATTCTTCTTCTTAATCTTATCATTCTATGAATAAAATGATAGAATTTTATAAATACGGTAAATGTATTTTACTGTAATCAACCAAATAAAATATATAAAATTATAATTGTTATATTTTTAACTGCACATATTTTAAACTATACTGTATATATAATAATTACATCAAATCAAACGGCGTGTTAGTTTTCGCTCCAACTGGAGACAGAGGAAAATGGTAACAGGTTCACTTGTCTAGTGCAAAGTGGGTAGGCATGGTCTTTACCCCAAACTGGGCCTAACCTTATTTTGAACCATTCTTTTTTGTCAAAAAAGTTTTTTTTTTTTTTTTTTTTTTTCTTTATTTAGTTTATATATGTTAATGGATAGAACTGTTGAGAGGTTGATTGGGACAAGTAGGTTTGGATTAGGTTCAGCGCACTACCAAGTGCAGGAAAGCAACATAAAAATTAGGCATCAATGCAAAAAAAAACTAGTCTCAGAGCTTCGACAACTAGCTCGCTGAACATTCAATTTTGAGAATTAAATTTTTAAAATTTTATTAAATAGTTAAATATCTTTTTTCATTTGATAGAATTTAGAAAACTAGTTACGCATGGATAACTCAATCCGAACAAGAATATCCTAATCCAAACCAAACACGATCGAAATGTGATTCAAACACAACACAATGTATGCAAATGTGTCATTTGTGCTTCATGCTGATTAAAAAGAATGGAAACCAGAACAGCAAACAAAGAGAACAGTAATAAAACTGATGCAGCACTTCACAGCATGAGCATAGCTCAAGAGATTGCGAAAAGCGCCATGCCAATTTAAAAGTGTTTCACAGCAAATTCGAATTTTAAACTCAAAATTATTATGGCAACTTTCGAGACACTGATTATCGAGATTTCCGAGGTAAGGTGCTCGTTTCGCAATACACTGTTCCTTCAATAGAGAACAAGTTATTTGCCGAACAGAGTATTCAAAGGACATTTTGCGAAGCTCAGAATTAAGTGCCATGAGTTTATCAGAATACACTCACAATGGTAAGGTGCTCATTTCACAATACACTGTTCCTTCAAACGAACTCTTACAATGGTATCATCATTGTGTACAAGGTATTTACGAACACAGCATTCAAAGTACATTTTGTGAAGCTCAGAATTAAGTGCAACGAGTTTACGAGAATAGAGGTTATAAGAGACCGAGAGCCCTAAGCTGATGAACATGCTCCGGGGGAAGTGGCGGCGGGCACCAATTTGTTCCCTCGCCGTCGACATCCTCAACTACATACTCCTGTACAAAGTATAACATTTCAATGCCACTAGTTAAAATGAGTGGATACATCTAAAACATCAATGATAATTTTGATAACGTAAATTAGAGTAAACGTTGTCCCTGAAATCCTCTAATTAGTTTTGCTTTAGTCTCATATCTTTAAATTTAAGGCATTCGACTCCCTGAGAGTCATCCTCTCTTAGTTTTCTATCATGTCTAATGTAATTGGTAGCAAAGTTCGTATTCTCACATGACGAGGAGTACCTTTTGTTATTGAATAGAAAATCAATGATTAAGACTCCTCACCTGATTTCAATAGATATTGGAGACTGAAGCGAATGCCGAGCGTACCATACAGAGTACCCATGTTAACATTTTTGTCGCTCCCGGCGGTAGTAAGAGTTGATGAGGACTATAACGAAACTATTATATTTAAACCAAAGTTTTAAGTATCCATCGGCACGGACCATATCTACCGTGCCGTACCGTGCCAACAAGATACCGGCACGATATAGCTCCCGTGCCGATGACACAGTTCAAAACCCTTTTTTCTTAAAATTACTAAGTAATTTTCTTAATAAAGTTCAAAATATTTGATAAAGATACATAATAAGCAATTAAAAAATTTTGTTGCTAAAGAAATTAAATATTTCATGCCATTATGTGTCGGCACACATGTATTTTTTGTGACCGGCACTCATCGGAACGGCTCGGCACGCACCGTGCCGTACCGTGCCGGCAAGTTTTCGGCACGACCCCGTGCCACGGCACTTAAATCCTTAATTTAAACTAGTTGAGGAGTCAAATGCTTCACTTAAAAGACCAACAAAATAAAGTGAAACCTCAGGACTTAAGGGGACAGCGTTAAAATTTACATGAATAAATAATTTTTAAAAATAGACTAGCCAAATGCAGGTAGAGTATTAGGTTTGATCTCTCAGCAAACAAATAGTAAAAGATAATAGCAGACATCCATTATAGAAACTGTTATTGTAGGTAGGGAAATCAATATTTTTGAAGTTCGAGTGTCCATATCAAAATTAAGATGCAATGCTGTAAAGATCTATACATTATTTACTTTAATTTATAATAAAAGCTCGTGCTTACTTTTGTTAGCATCCGTTTAGCAAGAATGTGATAATGCCGCTGCCAGATCCGCTGGCCGACCATTGTTGCCACGAGGACGCTATAAAATATGCCGATAACTGTGAATAATCCAAGCACAATTATTCCGATTATAAGCAGCAGGGGCAGGCCAGCCTCCCCGGCCCCAGTTAAGCAACCACCGCATTCGCCTGCGGTGCCCGCACAACCTTCGAAGCATGCGGTGCAGTCAGTCCACATGCAGAGCGTGCCGGGTAGATGGCAATCTGCACACATTCTAAAACAACACAAAGAAAGTCATTTGGTACTCAGATAAGGTACAAGCAGATTGTCCTTGCCTGAACTACATAGTACATTTTCAAATGGGTATCTGAACTTCATGCGAATTTGTTTTGCAAACCAATCACTTTGTCAAAAGTTAACAGTATGTATAACCTTTCTTACAGTATATTCTGTAACCTAACAGAATATGCTGTTATTTGATGCCTGGTTGGTGGAATATCCTGTACCTTTTATGATGGAAACCATTAATTTCTAATTAGACTTAACAAAATTTCTCTGAAATCAAAAGTAATGAAAGGTTGGTGGTAAAATGAAATTTTCAAATTTAAATACCCATCTCAAGCTATAGGTCATGGTAGTTCTGTATGTTTTTACCCATAACAAAATAACGAAATGAAGGGGTACTTATTGATTCAACTACAACTGTGTTTTAGTGCAAGGGCTTGTTTGCCCCGGTTGGAGCTGTTTTATGAAGCAGTAATAACAATTTTTCAATACAGTCCACCCAATAGCATCCAGTTGCAGCTAAAGCAAGTGCTTCTAATTAGAGTTTCTGTTCTTAGGATTTAGGAGCACATTTTGATTGATTTTCTGCCACAGCAAAAGTTCTTTTTCTTTTTTTTTTTGCCAAACACTCGGCTCATGCTTCTAGAGAATTTCTCTACTTTGAAAAGTAGAAAATATATGGTTAGCAAATAAAAATGAACTTCTAGGTCCCAAAATCAGAAGCTCCAAAATTGAGCTTCGGCTTTCGTTATAGCAGGAAACTGTTGGCTACTCTAATGAATATTAGTGTGGCAACTATACTTAAATAGCACTTCTTTAGAAGCCTCTAGCTAGGACAAGCAGGCCCTATAGCTTTGCATAGAGGTGCTTAAGAAGAAAACCATGTTATTTATGAATCAACAATCAAACCAAAGGTAAACAAAAGTTGGTTCAGTTTGTACCCTGGGTGGCAGCAACAGAGACATAATTCTCTACAAGGCTGAGCCAAATCATTCCGCACTCTTCGATCATAACAAGTTATGAAGCATCCAGAAAACCCAAGCAGGGCAAAAAACAAAAGTGCCCCTGAAAGATTGGTGTCCATGTTAAAGTATTGTCAATCTGAAAATAGTAGACATCTAATCTACAACTTCTGAAACACAAGAATACATTAAAGGAAAATGTAATCTAGGCAGAACTTGACAGTTTTAAGTCTTCGCATGACTTCAAAGGACAATATAGCTGACATTTTAATACAGTGGCTGATAGATAGCAATCTTCTTAAAGAGAATCCTATTTAATATATTATAGTGTAAATAAATTATGTTAAAGCACTATGATGCAGAGCAAGCCTGACGCTATGTTGATCGGATTAAACTGATTTAGTTTATTGTCTTTTAAATTAGATTAGATTAGTTGATCATATCTTTTAGTTAGTTTAAAAACCATTTGTAGCTAGCTCTATTTATTTTAAGATTTTTATTGTTTGGTTAATCTTTAGATAAAGACCCCATATTCCATCCTACATCACACTATTTCTCTGGTACGGAGAATTTACTCTCTTTTTTTTTTTTTTCCATACAAGGATATCGCATAACTAAATTTTTCTGAGGCATGTATTCCAGAAAATTTAGAACACTTCTCATGTAGATTATCGCTGCTCACAAACATATTACCATTCCATAACTCAATTCCAACATAAACATGCGATGCATAGAGGTAGTAGAGAGTATCAAAAGAACTTTGCGATTAAGAACTTCACCGCATATATAGTAGAAACTAACTTCACTGTCGAAGCCCCATGCCAGACGCAACCAGTATTGCTGATAACCATCAATTAAATATACCAGATAGGCCAATGATGAGATTACCTGAATTTGAGGCATAAAGATTCACACTAGGCAGGAGGGAGAAATGCTATATTTTAATTAAGAAGAGATCATTTGTAGCAAGAAGTTGGATCCCTGACTTACAAGTTGAACTACTATGAAGATGAATAGTATGTCTCTAGTTACAAAGAAACGGAACTTCAAAGTTCTCCATTTCCTATCAGTGTGAACTTGAACCCTCAAATAGTAAGGAGCCTTGCAGGTTGTGCAATGGGAAAATGCAAACCCTTCCTGGAATGTAAAGACACAATGAGAAGTGTAATATTTTTAAGCTATAAGAAAAAAAATCTCCCATAACAATACAGAAAATGAGAAGAAAACAGGAAACCAAATCCATGCCAATGAAAAAGAAGTGGAGTCCTTGAGAAGAAAAAGGGGGGAAATTTATCTGACTTCTCGAGAAGAAAATTTCTCGGTACGAATTTCAATCTCTGTATCAAAACCTTTCACTACAATGCACTGTTTTCTCTCCTATGAGCATGAGTTGCTTTTATTTCTCCAAAATTGTAAAATTTATTTACACATTAAATCGCTGTTGGAGTGCCTAATCTTACAGACCATTTCATCTAGATTTCCAAAATTCCGACAAGCTTGATCCATCAGAATTTTGCCACAATCATCAGATTGAAGCACCACCCAATTGCAACACAGAGACAAATCAAATTTGCCATTTCATCTAGAGTTATTGCAATATAGTCAATAGAATGAGTAAAATTTGCATGAATTTGGGTTCCCCAACCTCATTTCAGATTCTTGCTGCAGCAAAAGCTCCAGCATTTTCTGATCACCAAACGTGAAAGTAGCTGCAGTTCAAAGCAGAAGCAGAAGCAGAAGCTCACATACCTTTACAGATCGCCAGTGATCAAGGCACTCGCGGTGAACGTACTTTGAAGTCCCCTTACACTTGCACGGCGCTATGAAATCCCTACCTATAACCACACAAAACACTCAATCCCACCACCTAGATCATCAAAAATGATAGCGAAAAAACCACAAACCAAAAAGGAAACATCCCAATTCCAAATTCACCAAATCCTCTCCAAATGAAACGAAAAGGGAAAGAGGGAAGGGTCCGAACCATCGGTTTCGAGGCAGATTCGGCATTGGAACTGCTCCCCGGCGCCGGATTCGAGGTCGATCTCGTCGCCGGGCTCCGCCACCGCCGCCGGGGCTGTGAGCGGGGAGGAGCTCCGGGGATCGGCCATGGCGATCAGGGAGCGGTGGGATCAACGAGGAGAGATCCAATCTCAAGGGAGATATCGTGGAGGGAGAGAGAGTTGGTATGTACATAAATCAAAACCCTAGAAACTCTTCCTCGTCGTCTTCGTCGTTCTCCTCTCTCTACTCTACTCTACTCTTTCTCTCTCTACATCTCTAGAGAGAGAGTTTTTGTTATAACCCAGCTATACTACACTCTACGCTCATTTTACATTTCACTTCTTTTTTTTTTCTTTTATATATATATATATATATATATATATATATATATATATATATATATATATATAATATACCGCATAGTTTATTTTTAAAATAAATTTAGCTGAAAATATAAAGCAACTGAGCTTATTGAAAAACAAAATACTTATTGTACATCAAAAATCTGGTGTTTATTTTACATTCTATTTATTCTGAAATGCGATAAATTTTACTAATCATTTCGAAGTTGCAAGTGGATAAGTCTCCGTCCAAAGATGAGTGGAATGTATATCGTACATCCGATTTCGAATGTACTGGTAGCATTGCTCAATTGAAAAATACTACTGTTTATAAATTTGTGAATATAGAATTTTATATTATCGATAGTATCCCACCCCATTCTGGGATGGGGTGAATTTCCAATTTCACTCGTCACTCGATGTTACGAGTGGAGGTATAACCATCCCAGGATGGAGTGGGGTAAGGAGTGGGATGTAAGATGTACACACCAAAAGAAATGTACATCTAGTATTGCCCATTTATAGTTGTTATATTTTTAACTATATATATATATATATATATATATATATATATATATATATATATATATATATATATATATATATATATAAGTATATTATATTTTTAATTATATTCTGGCGTAGGGTGTAGGATGTACATCCCAAAAGGAGTGTACATCTAGCATTGCACTTTAAAAATATACATCTTAATTATATACAACTAAATAAATTATTTATAGTTGTAATACTTTTTACTGCATCTAATCAATTTATAGTTGTTATATTTTTAACTATATGTATATGTAATTATATTGTATTTTTAATTATATCTTACCAAATGGTCTATTTTTAAAACTAAAATAATTAAGCATTGGTGGGTGGTTAATAAAATTATTATATTTAAAACTATTTTTAACTTAATAACTAAAATATTTTTATTTTAAAAAACTAGAGAATTCTCATGTGTCAATTAGAGTAGTAAAATTAAAGAGCGTATTACAAAATCATCGCCGTGAAGATAATATTGCTTTGCGTATGTTACAATAATTTAGTTACGATATTTTTTTGATAATAAAATAAAATTGACCGTATCATATATATATATATATATATATATATATATATATATATATATATATATAGTAATAATTAAGTTATAATATATTTTCTGCCATAAAAAAACATTAGCATTTTAAAAGATGTTAAATATAAAATTAAGGACCTACCTCAAAATAATCTAATATTGAGGCAATCACCGTACATTTTTGCATAAAATAAAAATAAATAAATGTGTCTCAAAACTAGCCATTAAAAAGATTCCAGGAGTAAATTTGGGTCTATTGGATATATTCCAGGAACTATAAAAAAATACTAAATGTAAAATTGAGGAGCCTATTTCAAAATAGCCTAATGCTGAGGAAGTGACCATATACATTTTACATGAAATAAAATAAAATAAATTAATGTACTTGAAAATTAACTGTTAAGATGATGCTAGATGTAAGATCGAGTGATCTATCTCTAAAAGTCCTATTGTTGAGGGAGTCAGCACACATTTTTACATAAAATATAGCAAATTGAGGGATCTATTTCAAAAAGTCAAAGTATTGAGGAATGAGGAATCTATTCTTAACTTCAAAAAAGACAAAAAAATACAAAAAATTGAGGGTTATATAACAACTTCAGGGATCTATTTCAAAAATTCAAAAAATTGAGGGATCTATTCTCAATTTCAAAAAGACAAATTGAGGGATCTATTTCAAATTTCAAAAAAATGTCTGAGCCCGGGTTCGAACCGGGGACCTCTAGTGTGTGAGACTAGCGTGATAACCAACTACACCACCCAGACACTTACATGTTAAATTTTGAACAAAATTATTATAAATAACTACTTTTTAAAAATATTTTTTTTGACTAAAATTTTAAATCTTTATTTCATTTAATCTGAAATTAGATTGTGTTTTATCAATGCATATGGAAATTCAAAAGCTTTTTTGGTGAATATGCAGCTTTTGTGAAAATGTTTTTAAATAAAACTATCAGTTTTATTTTTATATCTTTTGGAGCAATATTTTATGCTGATTAGAAGTTTCGATTTGAAGATTCAAAAAACATATTTCAGCTCTTGCGACAATAATGCGGGAGCCCAAACGGACGAGTCAAGCTGATTTGTATGGCGAATTTGATTCTTAATCCGGTTCAGTGGTCAACTGTTCGAACTCCGGTTGTAATAATGATTGATTGAACAATTGATTGAATTGGTTAAATCTTAAATGGAGCATTTTAAAACAATAGTATTGTTTTAAATTTTGCTATATAGATATTTACTGTTTGAATGAGCATCGGTGAGGTCGGTTTGATTTGATCTCTATTTTATTTTATTTTTTTCTTGAGGCTAAAATCAAATTATGAAATAAACTAAACCAATGAGAGTAAAATAATTTAATTTGTTGATCTATACAAGTTAATATCCATTTTTTTTCTTGGACAAATGGAATGCTCACCTGCGAGGTCTCGGCTGAGGTTGTATCAAAAATTGGCATGCTCAGATTCTGATTTTGCTGTAACAATTGCTGCTACTGCTGCTGCTGCAACAATTGCTGCTGCTGCTGCTGCAACAATTGCTGCTGCTGCTGCTGCAACAACTACTCTTCTTGATCCAGCATGACAGTTTGATCCTCCTTGCTTTCGACATAATGCGCGATCAGAGTTCTCGCTGCTGCCTTTGACCTTTTGCTTTGTCGGCCGATTGGCTTGCAGTTAAAACTGCAATGTCCACTTATAATTAGTATTCGAATTGATATTACAAATTCCATTCCATATTCTGCGAATGCTATTGCAAGAATGATGATGATGATAATGAAGGTTGTGGCTCCATTAGATATCATCTTCCGAATTATTATGTATCTGGAATATCATTATTATTATTTTTTATTACGTACTTTCAAGTACTTTTTTACAAATTCTTTATAATTTTCTGAATTAGATTACAATTTTGTTTTAGAAAAAAATAACATGACCTATGAGGAAACTATTATTATATAAGATAACATAATGTTTTTTTTTAAAAAAAAAATCATTGTACATTTTCATCTCATTAACTACACAGCCTAAATTGACTTTTAGAAACGGGATAATTATTCATTCAAAGATATATATAAAATTTGTATTTGTTAAGGCAAAATAGCAGAAAGAACAAATATGAATGTATCAAAATTTTTAAAGAAATATATTTACAAATCAATTTGAAGGAATAAATCTGATCACTGGTGGGATGGTCTCTGTTGAAAACCCTAATCTCAATGATTTGAATGTAGATACAAAATCAGAATGATGAAGATTGTAATTCTTACTACAGTAAATTTCGCACCTGCTATGGCAACACAAGAAAAATCCCTTACAGAAGTGGACAAACCCAAAAAAAAATGGGCAAAATTCATATAAATTCCACTGCTACAATAAAGAGAGAATAGGATTACAAATGGGTGACTAAAGGGAGGAGAGAATTTTCGATCTAGGACGCAGGCTCCGAGAGTAGGTAAGTGAAAACCGATACAGCTTCTTGTAAGTACGCGGCGCGGTGTTCTTCGGGAATCGGGGCGGTGAGCATCGTGTCGAAGGAGCTCATCTGTACTTCCGAAGTTGACTTTTCCCCCGAAGTGGACATCAGGAGTGTGCAGAGCTCCTCCGCCATCTTCGAGTATGTTGCCCTGTTGACAATGGATCAAAGTTAAGGCTCATCTAGGAAAGAAGACACTGTGTTTCACACATACAAAACCCCGTGAATTTACAAAAAAGCGCAAATACTGGAACACTTGCTAAAAGCGCACTATACACTGCTGGCAGGGAAACGAATTCATATATTTTTCGGAGGCATGAGCAAAGATACCAACTTTGCAAGAGAATCACACAATCTTGCATGTTCATAGGGGTATGTATGCAAAAGATCTGAGGAGAATATACAACGCATTAGCGATAGCTGATTAGCAACAACTAGCAACAGACTAAGATTGTAATCGCCTCGCCAGTCTAACGTGGCGAGTAAAGAGTAAAGTTAATCTGACACAGCACAAATTCCAATGTAAGTATAAATTTCTAACTTAAAATGCAAATGCAGTTAGGATCATTTCGACACCCTCGGAAAAAATTATTTTGGAAAACTCTTGGTTTTTGGGCTATCCAAATAAAAGATTACCTACAAACATCCTGCCTAATCCCAATTGTACAGTGACTTGCATTCTCTGAGATGCAGTTCTTACATACCTTGATATAAATATGTCCCTGGAATCAACCGTAAGGCGAAATTTCATATACAAACATATATTTTTTCTTCACAAACCATATGAGCTAGCAAATTAGTCGATAGAAATTGAATTCTAGGAGTGTGGCATTTTGTTTTGATATGAATACAAAGTGATGCCATGGTTATTTGGCCAAGTAGCAGAAGCACAGTTTTTGGCAAGCAAAAATTTTCGAGCTGTTGCCATAAAGGGAAGATAAAATAAGGTTTTCGACCAAAAAAAACACAAGCTCTAAAGCTGAACCTTTTGTTTCCACTGCAAAGAAGATCTCAGATGGGTTTCCATTAAAGCCAAAAAAAGAAAAGAAAAGAAAAAGCAACAGATTGCACTTTCAAATAATTCTTCTGTAGAAGTTCTAGCCAGGCCATAGAAAACTAACTGAATGAGAGGAACTAGAACAGCCCACATTTTTTATGTCAGCTCAGGTAAAACTTACACAACAGTTTAATGTGATAGAATACTTATTTGTATATGTCAAGATTTATATATTGCAGAGCTTAAAAAAGAGTAACATTTCTACCTTGCTTCAACAGTTAATCTGCTTCCCCAGACCAGTAACGAATCATTCAAGCGACCAAAGAAATTCTTACACATTTCATTTTTACTCTCCAGCTTGTCCTGAAAGGGAAAACAATGTTTTTAGTCGAATGAAGTCAAATCATGCTGAAGTGAAAAAGAATATAGGGCTCATAGTAGATACACCTTCGCCGAATAATAAAAAATAATTTAGGTAATTCTTCCAAAGGGCTTTTAAATCTCTATATTTGTATATATTCCTAGAAAATATGAAATTTGGATAATATATAACACTTTTGAATGCAAATTCAGTTGGCGAGTCATCGAATTGATGGGTGAAGTTGTTTATGCATTACAAAAAGCTCTTCAGTGATAGGCATCTTGGTAAGTAACAGTAATATATACGCAAATCAAGTTTTGAAGGGCACTTATGAAACTTCAAAATTTTGCAGAGATGCATGCGCAAATATATTTTAGTCAAATTATGCAAAACATACTAGAGATGTAGTTCTTACCGAGTCGCTCATGACATTTTCTTCTTGGAAAGAGCTTCTTAATATGTAAAAATCAATATAAATGCCTGCACCCACGTCCCAATCAGCAATTTCCGACTTGTGCTCTTCTATGGAACTTGTTATCCGCCATATCTCTGAATGTTTCACTGAGTGGATGTTTTAAAAAGGCTAATAAGTTACATTTTCTCTGGAGGTTTATGCGTATTTTATAAATTCAACCATAATAAATTAAGAAAGCAGAAGTATTAGGAATACAATTATCATCGATCAGTTATTTGTGCACTATAGGACTTCATTACAAAATTGAAAGACAAATAGAATCCAATTCATTTGATCCTCTTTTGTGCGTCTTGTCTCTCTCACACTAAGTATTTGCCGTCTACTCGATGATAAGTTACATCACAATTTGGTGCTAATCGACTAAAAGCCACTCCATTATGATCCTTGAATTAATCATTAATTTCATTCATAGGTCATCTGATAAGACGGCTAAATGCATGTTAGCATATATTTTGCATGTATATATTATATTACATATATAACGAGACATATATAGTATATGCTATATTCTATATATATTATAAGGTTATATGGTAATAAAGATTGTCATGTATACACCTCTTGTAATTATATATTCACAACAATGAAACCCTAAAGGGTAAAACTCTTTAGCCTATCTTTCAATGCATAGCAATATGATTTGTCTATAGAAAAATAGAATATCTGCACACGAAACTCCTGATATGATTCATTTTGTAAAAATCAAATGAAAGCACAACATATAGATGCGATGAAGTGAGAGGCAACTAAATGAAAGTAACCTTAACCAATAGAACAATATGTACATACATGCCAAAAACAGAGGTGGAGCTGCAGATGTCACGAAAATTGAGTGCGCTTTTTGCCAGTTAGCGCTTTCAATGAAATGCTCGAGTGCTTTTGACTGATCACCATAGTACTGAAAATATATCGCCTGCAATAAATACGTATTCCTATCAATCATCAATGGCAAGATACTGGAACTTAAAGATACAACATCTGCAAAACTTTCAAATTATTAACTAGCTCTATAATCATGCAGAACACCCCTGCAAAATCATTTATTTACATATATTTCCCAGAAATTTTGAAATGTTCATATGCAAGTTTGAAAATGCTTTGCAAAAATATCTTTATCTGAAATTGGTGAATCATTCAATTAGCAGGCGCAAAGAGGAAGGGATGTTGAGTAGGTTGTGTTAGAAGAAGGTTTTGAAGAGGGTCATTTTGTATGTAAATGGGTGTGTGTGTGTGTGTGTGTGTAAATTGAGGACTTTGCAGGGTATATATGCAAACATCTCGATATCAAAAGTTCAGAGCACGGTAGCTACCAAAGCCTCATGCATCCATGATGTTGGTACACCAAGTTCCTCAATAAACTGCTGCTGTTTCTCTTCCCTACACCATGACTCGCAGTACTGTAGCAATATTTCCTTTATAATATTTGCTTGAATAGATGGAAAATCCTCAAGGTACGGCATATGAAGTACAACATAAATGGCCCAGTGGCACTGTCCAACACAAAGTAATTGATATACAAAGCTCATATCAAGCACATGAAGATCGTTCGAACTAAACACACCAATAGCTTCCAAAATCGAACGTTGATGCCAAATCATGTGGTAGTCAAGTGGATCATAAGAGGACGAATAAGCACTAAACATGGTTTTGAGTAGACTAGAAGACGAAGTCTCCTCAGCATTAGCATGAAGAAGCATAAGATAATACAATATATCGAACCGATGACCTGAATTCCACTCCGGTGCTTCATCAAGAGGTCCTTCATCTATATAAACAGGAACTGGATATGGAACCTTTCTTTCACTAACTAGCTGTTGGTAAGTATGAATAATAACACTTAATGATGTATCAGGCGGCAAGTGGTACCACATTAACAAACCCAAATATCTTTTCCAATCAATAGAATGATCTTGAGCAGCAATTTGAATATTACCCGCTAGCATTTCATACAACTTCAACCTTTCTTTCTCAATGAGACTAAAGTCGAGCCCGTTAGTTCTCCATAAATCTAGTTGCTGTGCCACATCAGCACGGTTGATCATCGATCCACCAGCTTGACTTAGCAAGATAGCGAGCCTAACATCTCCTTTTGAAGAAGCCATTTCCACAGCTTCATCCAACTGGCGTCCTGTTAAAAGTAGAAGAATATTCTCCAAGTAATTTGACTCATTTAGGCTGCTAATGTCTCCTTGTATTTTATGGCAAACACTCTCTTGTAGCCAAAAACTAAAACCAGCTCTTCGAACAAGTGGGTATGCTTCAAAATCTATATCAGAAGAGCTATCTTTCTTATCCAACATCATATCCTCCCTATCTTCATTATATGTGATATTTAGCTCCCCATTTCCATTTCTGACCCTCTCTGAGAACAAAACCTTTATGAGTTCCCAAACCGTGACTTGATGCATCAATAGTACACGATAAGAAGTGGACAATTCATCAACTTCAAGCTGTTTTTCAATAATCTCTATAAAAGTCCTGCAAATCTCCGATAACATAGAACGATTTGTCACAACCTTTTGAAGCTTTAGCCCAAAGGACCCAACTTCGATTTCATTATATTCCCGGTCAAGTGACTTGTGAAGAAACAAGGGTGAAGAGAAACACAAATCAATGAGATCTTCTCTCAATTTATTCTTTTCATCTCTCACGGCTCGATCAACTGCAACTTTTTCTACATTAACAATAGAAGATAATCCGCTGTTAGGGTTTCGCACTGGGCTACCGGAGTGAACAAGAACACCATTCGGGCCCCACCCTACACGAAATGATCTACCCATAAATAATGCAGCATCGACAATGCAATTAGAGTATTTTACACCAACGGGAGATGAGTATTTACCCTCCAATTTAAACCCCTCAATCTTAGCCCTTTTTACAGCTAAGCCCTTGCTTTGTCCAGACAAAAGAATATTATTCATTGGGCTTAATTCAGAACTGCTTGTATGGTATTCCAATAAAGCTTGTGGTGGTCTCTTTGGAATTGGACTATTTTTATTGTGGAACTTCCTTGTCATCGGAGAATCCACTTTCATAGCTTCTTTACTAGTGTATCTTTTATCAGGGAAAAGGTTCTGCTCAGTATCATCGTCATTGTCATCCTCTGCAGTAAACAGCAACATCCTCATTTCTTGCACTTTTGCTGGATCGAGGCCTAGATGGGCTGGTAGCGAACGGGACAGCTCAAGCCCATTAGAACTTATTTGACTATCTTTGACCTCAGAACTCGGCTGAACTGCCGCATCGTCCATCGCGGCATCCTCTTCTTCATCATCGTCCAATCCAAATCGACTAAAATGTTCGACGAAAAATTTCCACTCCCCATTAGATGGCTCAAATGAAAGAAATTTAGCACCTTGTTCCAAGCAGATCCTCCCCAACTTATTCAGCAACCTATTACTCTCCAAACAATCTAAACTTTTCGATCGTAAACAAAGGATAAGTGTTACTTCAGCAGCCTTATTAAGACCGTAGCCTACAGGGGGCTTATCAGCTTCATCGACGTAAACCGTCACGGAATTACGATCAAACTTTACAATTTTATCCAAATTGATCCACCTAATGTCAGTATTGCCGATAAATTTAACGTACCCATAACCTACTTTCCCGACGACGAAATTGGGAACTCTACTGCAGTAACCGGAATCAATAGCTTCTATTTTAGCCAGTTCATCAAGAGAAGGCTCTGTATAATAGCTCGGAGAATGCAAACTGGGCAAAGAAGCTTCTATATCCATGTTAAGAGAAAACCTTTAGGTCTCGGAACGAGCTAATGTAGAACAAACTCAGATCCCCAAATTAGAGATGTCCCTTTTTGTTTTGGAGGTGAACCATTTCTCGACCTGCTTGCGAAGAGATTAATTAAATTAGCAATTCAGGATCAAATATCACTTCAGAGAAGAAATTAAGAACTAAAAAATTGTCTCTATTTTTTTCTCCAAGGCAAGTAAATTTGTGTCAACAGAATGAAAAAACAAATATATCATAAAAGGATAAATAAAAGACAAATACTCACAAAAGTATTAGCACAAAAATCAAAGTAGTTAGGATCAAATAATATAACTTCATAGTAGTTATTAAGCACAAAAAAACAGTGTTTTTTTTTTTTTTATCAATTCAACTAAATTAGGGCCAATAAAATTAAAAAAGAAACAAAGAAACAATCATAAATGAGGAACTAACTAAAGAACAACCATTCACAAGCATATATGCATAAAAAGCAGTGGTTAGGTCAAATATCGTTCATAGAAGCAATTGAGCACTACAAAGATGGGGTTTTTTCCACTTTTTTCTTTCTTTCTATTTTTTCCTCCCCAAAGCAACTAAAATTGTGTCAATAGTGCGAAAAAAAGAAAAGATCATGAAATAACTATCGAAGAAACGCAAATACTCACCAAAAAATTGCACGAAAAATATAGTAATTGATAACGGAGTTCAAATTTTACCCAAAAACCTCGAAAAAAAATCGAGGGAGAGAGAGAGAAAAGGGGATTTAGCAGCAGGGATAAGAGACGAGGTAGGTGCCATGGCCACTGCGAAGCAAAGAGATCAAGAGAATGGCGAATAGGTAGCGTGGCGGGGAACTAGCTCTAGGGTTAGGGTTTTAGTGTGTTGGAGACGATGGAGTAGAGAACGGTGGAAATAGGGAGGAGGGAAACGAGAGACTGTGTGTGTGCGTGCAACGTAAAGAGACCACAACCGGTTCAGTTGAACCGGACCGGGACGAAGCTCACCGGCTGGGTTGAATCCGACCCGTTCGGAGACGTGACCCGATCCACCGTTCGCAAATAAATTTTATAAAAAATTTATTGTTGAATCCGACCCGTTCAGTGATGCGACCCAATCCACCCCGTTCGCAAATAAATTTAAAAAAAGAAAACAGAATCCGTTTTGAAATTTTGGGGACTTTTGAACCCGACGTGAATCGAACACGCAACCTTCTGATCTGGAGTCAGACGCGCTACCATTGCGCCACGGATCCCCGTTATGAAGAGTGGTTTATTTTTTATTATTTATATTAAAATTATTATTAAAAAATTTAATTTAAAATCCATTCAAATATCACATTTCTTAAACTCCAGGGCCAAACATGCTCCTTAGAAGATATGAGAAATGAAGGAAAAGGAACCCAAAAAAATAAAAAATAAATAATAAAAAATCGGGGCTTACGCGATGAATATTCTCTCCTTTTTTTTTTCCATTTTGTCCTTCATTCTTTTCTTGAATTTTTAACCAAATAAGATTGAGAAGATTGAGATCATCCCCCCACCCCCTCACCTTTTTTTTTTTTTTTTTTTTTTTTTCTATCTTCTATTTCTTTTTTTTTTTTGAGAGAAAGGTAGCATGCTACCGCTTCGTTTATTTTTTAAATAAACTTAGCTGAAAATATGAAGCAACTAGGCTTCGAACCCGGGTCTCGAGTATCAACCACCAAGCCCTTTGCCACTTGCACTAGGGACGGTTGATCTCTTCTATTTCTCTTTTATTACTAATATACAGAGACACCCGAACTTTTGAGATCGCATATGAGCTTAAGTTTAGGACTCGTGCCTTGTGGACATTCCAGCAGAATAAATATCCCAATCAAAATCATCTAATAAAAAAAGAGCTAATTGTTACATAAAACACAAATATGGCTACAAACATTCCACACTGTGCTTCTTGAAGCAGCTAATAAATGCCAGGGGATACTTAAAAGTGCAAAAGAAAAAAGAAAAAAACACAATTATTTCATGGTTAACACCCCCTAGATTGATCAAACAAGAACAAACAGATATTACAGCATCAACCTATATGTGACAAGGGCTACAACTGATTTTTTCTTTTTCTTTTTCTTTTTCTTTTTCCGCCCAAATTTCCACTGCGTAAACAACTTAGTGCTGAGATTAGCAACTAAAACCATGGAATAATCTAAATTACGAAAATACATTCAACAAGCGCAATCCCTATTTATGTACAAACTCCCATCTCCTTCACTACTAGGTACAAATTTGTTCATCAGATTCCGAGTAATTGAATAGTACTAACTTTGTTCTTTATAAGGAGTCCAGATCAGCTTGCCGACGTCGACCTCGAGGCCTCCGCGGCCTGCAGCCTTTAAATGGCGGTCGAGGACCTTTGGATCGGCGCAGATTACGTGCTGCCCCTTCCTGTATTGTATCAAATCGAGACTTTGCAATGTGCTTAATATGTCGTCTGCTTTTATCGCGGTCATATCACTGAGTTCCTGCATATGAAGATGAAAGATCAGCATTTAGATTTACTCGGAATTAGACAAGTTAAACAGTTCTGAATAATTTAGATACATGAGTTTTGAGAAACCCAAATAGGAATTCATTTTCAAAATCACTTGACGGCGTAGATAACGAGATAATGAAGTTGATAAAAAGAGGTGAAATTGCAGATGACACACTAAAAAATTAGTTGCCCCAAAATATTACAACCTATATGTATTACCTTCCTCTTTTACTGTTTAATTCCAAAGAAGAGATTCATAGATATTTCTTCATGCAGACTCATTTCATTTCAAAGCTTTGAAACTCTGATCTTCGAATTTTTTTAAGTATTATTGATAGTCCCGGGGTAAGAAGAGAAATCAATGAAACATCTGCAAACTTTAATTCCAATTTTTTATCTAATATCTAACTTACTCCCAATTAAACCTAGTGGTGGAAAAATGAAGCTAATGATTAACACTTAAAGCCAAGATTGCTGATATTACTGTCGTATAGGAAATTAACTTAAATTTCGAAAGAGCTTTCTTTTTCTCGGTAGGATCATTAACTTTACATGTATACAACGATTAATGATGCACCAGAAGACGAAACGAGAGAAGCAACAGAGTGAATGGAAGTGGCATATAGTATTTACCTTGATGGATATGTTGCTTTTGTGCTTTTTCAGGATTTCTAGAAGAACTCTTGTCCAATAGCCTCGGTAGCTTAATAAACCAAGATCAGAAAGTGGGCGCTCGGGTGTCCCCACTTTGCCTTCCTTCTTCGAAAGTTCATAGGCTGCTCAAAAATAGTAAATAATTTAAAAGCAAAAGAGAATGATGTCATTGCACGAATGCACTACCTTCACAAAAAAAAATATATATATTATAAATCACACTTTTGTGCATTAGTTTACAGCATCACGTAGATTTCCTTGACAAAACGAATGCTCATATAGAATTCAGAAAGCCAAGAAAAGCAACACTATTTCACAAAATTGCATAAAAAAGTCACTTGGAAACACCAAATTGGAAGGTTAGAGTACGATGCATTATACTTGTGGTATTGAAACATCAGCGGAGTTCTAAAGAGGCTGTCAAAGTTCGAAAAAGCATTTCAGCCAAGTCTTAAAAAAAAAATGGTAAGGTCTAATCTGAATGAAAGTTGCCTTTACGAAATGCAGAGAACAACCTAAGTGGAAGCGACAAATATCATATAAGAAAGTAGTCCAGCTACAATCCTCTTATGAGGACATGAATAGTGAATACTATAGACTTTTTAGCTCTTGGATGCATAAGATTTAGTGAGGGTCGGTGGAATAATATTTAATCTAAGGGCTAAAAAGTCTATAATATGCACTATTCATGTTCTAATAAAAAGACCACAGCTGGACTCATATAAAAGGTTATACACTTATACACAAACTTGACAGCCAACAACCAAGAAGAAGAATATATAGCCAAATTATGAAGCTCACAGAATGCAATCAGAAATTTGCCATATCCTTTCCGCTGATATGGAGGAAGAGTAAGAATGCATGCCAAATTATAGGACTCCTCTGAATGTTTCTCCTGCATCAGAAGCAAAAGCAAATTAAGAAATTTAACATGCATGCCAAATAAGTTGGTGGCTTTATTTATATCCTATCATGAAAGGCAATCTTAAAAATCATGGTAAAGCATTTCTAGAGTGGTAATCAGATAGGTTGGGTCAGCCTTGGGTCAACTCGATTCGGGTGTTATTTGGATTCAGATTGTATCAGGTTTGGTTTTCTTGGGTTTAGGATCACTTGGGTCTTGAGTAGTTTCAGGTTTGGAGAAATTATAGCCTGGACCTGGTCTAACAAGGACTAGTCTCCTAAACCCAATCAATGAGGTCTTAAGTGAAAATTTGAACTACTGGATATGATCTACAAGACATAAAAGGTCTACATATTTAAAAACAATAAATTTTGAAATTATATTTCTCAATGCAGCAAACAATAGCTCTTTTCAGCTTTTGCCATCTCAAAACATTTTCTAGTTCTCTAATGGATGAGCATTAAAACTTATTACCTTCGAGAAATAACCAACCATGTGGCACCCTCGATCATCACATTCACAAAGGACATAAAACAAAAACAAATCAACATCATAGTACAGTGTCTTATGGTCCAGGAAAAGCTTCGCCAAATAGCAGAGGTTCTGCCCATAAACCTTGTTCTTCTTACCATCAACCTGTTACATGTATTTCATAACGTAACCACAATAGAGGTAACACTAAATGAAAATTAATATTGCAGGAGAAAGAAAAGAAAAAACATGCAGAACAAAAGAGTTAATGCAGATATCTCAAAGTTATATATTAAATAAAAGTAAAGATGCAAATAGATGATTTTGCAGAAATCTGTTTGTAAAATCCCCTTGCTTGAACAAAAACAAAGAACGCCGCACAAGTTGAGAAGCTTATTGTATCAGTGAACTTTACCCAACTAAAATATCTGAAGCTGGTGTGTGGAGGACAAAATGAACAACCTAATTGGCTGAGAGGGAAAATCAATGGTTACCTCAAACATAGATAGTGTGCCACTTCGATAGATCTCATCACCAGGGGGATGCTTGAGGTCACACTTCCTCTACATGGAAAGAACAGAGAAAATATTTATCAACCTCTATGGCTTAATAACAATGATAACTGTTTTATACATAATTATACAAAAACTGCACCACAGAAGAGCGAAACAATGACCATATTGATCACAAACTGTTTTAATAACAAATTGTTCTTTAGCACTAGAAACATCCAATTTCAGGCACTAATATGTGGGAGCTTCTAAAAATAATCAACCTAATTATATAGAGATATAGCATACTAACAAAGCAAGTATAAAAACAAAGAAGGCCGATATCAGTTTTGCTAAGTTTTGATTACACAATAGTATATATATAACTTGTCTTACTGAGTTGAGCTTAAGTAAACTACAAGTCCTAAAGCAAAGAAGAAAATAATTTTGTACATACAGGTGTGAATCATACAAATCTTGTTCAATTAAAGCAAAATAGATTCAGTCCATAGTGTCTTAAATAAATTGCCAGGCCAAAGCCCAACTAAAGGAAAAGAAATAGCTGTCACTTACCATATGCCTCTGAAGCTGTTCTTTGCGCTTCATGAAATTGAGGCAAAACTCACAGAAATAGAGCTTCGGAGAGTCATTGTATTCTGGTGGGAAAGGGGAGAAGTACCATGTGTCAATCTCATATCGCCCAAGCTCTATCTTTGCAATGTTTTTCACTTTTGTGAACTCCTCATGTTCGCGCAAACTAGCAGCATCAAGCTCCTCATGACCTTGCTGAACAAAAATTAAGCTTGACAAGTATTAGTGTCATAGAATATTCATTGGCCCATATCTTCTAGAATGAAAAAAGGGGAAGAATTTCTTTTACATTAAACTACTTATTCACTACGAGCTTTACCTGAAAAAGTTATAAGTCATATCAATATGACTTAAGAAAGTAGTACAATAACATAAAAAAGCATTTTATCAATCATAATAATCAACATACCTCCACATGTGTTTCATCAATTTTCCGCTTTTGGTGTCTCGTCATTTTCAAGCTTGTTGCCTGAAACAGAATTATGTGTAAGCCTCTTTCCCTGAAAATATCATGTTATCTGAGGAACATTGTTACATATAAAAATTTAGGCAGTTGGAAAATAAGCAAGCTCTATTTTGTATAATCTAAAAAGTTTCCAGTACATCAAAAAAATTGTACAGGATCAAGACCTAACGATTAGATTTCTACTTTAGCACTAGAAAGTTACTTCAGCATGTGTTATACCTTGTCTTCCACCTTTTCATCGATGTCACTCTCCACCGTATCGAGATCCAGTTGCTCTAGCTTAACCCACTCATCGAGCCTCCTGTTAACTACAAAGAACAATCAAGTGGTAAAATTAATAATAAAAACACCAAACTAGATTGAAAATACACCGACCATACATTTCAAATCGAACATTTGACATCAATATGATAATGTTAAATAAGTAATGATGAGATATTCACAGACATCTCTCAGAATATATATAATAAGATCTCCAAATGGTAGGCCACAGTAGCATGAATTCCAGAACCCGACTTGTTAATCACACAGAATTCCAGATCAACAAATAATGAATAGAACATTGCTCGTAACCAACAAGTTAGAAGAACTAAAGGAACAACAGATGAAAATTCGAGAGCTCCAGTAATAACAGGTAAAAGTTTTACAATTGCCTAATCGAAAGCACGCAGGAAATTAACCTACAGGAATAAGGTTTTAGTTCTTCGAGTTGTCCCTCTTGTGCTTAGTTACAGAGTAATAAACTGGGGTAAAGACCTCCAACGGGGAAAGCAAAATTCCACCATAATCCTATGAAGTTGCTATCTGCGGGGATAAACTTGCTGTGGGGATATACTTTCTATCCAATTACACGCGAGAACGTATATATAACCACTATATTTGGAGGAATAGTGGGATATCTATCTCTATCCCCACTATGTTCTGAATCAAACACTACCTGAAGCTCCTTCACTAATACAAAAACAATAATCATGTAACTATAGGCCAAAAGTTAAAAATGTGTGAATATTCCCCAAACTATAGGGCCTTAAAAACTCCAAACTTTCAAATGTTTTAATTTGAACTATTCTCTTAAATCTAATTCAAGGTTCATTTAAACTAGAAGCTACATTAGCTATCCTACAGAAACTCACAGTTTCATCAGTAAATTCAACAAAAATGTCTAACTTAATCGACGAAAACAATTTGTATCAAAAGAATCAAAATTTTAGGGGCAATGTCTACCAACAGAGAAAATTTGAAGAGGACTATTTGAAAACTGCCTATAATTTAGGGGGTTCCCGGTGCAAATTTACCAAGCCAAAACCCTAGCTCCACCAATCGGCTATTCCCATCCCGATCAACTTCAATCCTCCCAGATACCCAAATCCCCCGTCCTTGCCCCCAAAACATTCGAGCCCTAACCCTAACTCTAACCCTAACCATCCCTAGTGACCCCAAATTCGGCTATTTCCATCCCAATCAACCTCAATCCTCCCATATACCGAACTCACCCGTCCTTTGCCCCAAATCATACAAACCCTAACCCTAACCCTAGAAGCTATCGTGGGAGTGTTGGGAGAGCTCACACTCCGTGTAGTGGACGTAGTACTCGTAGTCGTTGGCCCCCCCGGAGGCGATCTTGCGGCGCTCGATGACCTTGACGGGGTGGAGCTTCTGGTCCCTCCACCGACACATCACCTTCGTCCCCACCTCCAGCGGCAGCCCCGCCACCCCCGCCCCCGCCGCTGAAGCCTTACCCCGCCGCCCCACGTTTTCGCCGCCGCCGCCGCCGTTGCACGCCACCACCGCCACGGCGGCGCCGCCGCCGTTCTCCGCCTTCGCCCCCTCCATGGACCCCATCGCGCGGGTCGAGCGAAACACACCCCCCTCCACCCTTCGCGGAGATGGTGAAATGAGAAAACCGGTCGAATTGAACCGGGAGAGTTTGTGTTTATATATCCTTCCAGTTGGGACCGGACCGGGTTCGACGGGACCGCGTTTTAGAGATCCATCGCTACACATAAATAAATACTTTAATTCTTACACATTAAAAAAAAATTCTTTTTATAAAATAATTTCATGATTTTTTTTTATTATTATTTTTTTGTAATGAGCCATTCATTTTAATTTTTTACTTTATTATAAATATAATTAAATATTATTTGATAATAAAAAGTCTGATTTTTTATAATAATCCTAAATTTAAGAGTAATATGCATAAAAAATTAGTAACTATTTAAACTGAAACAACCAAAAATATATTTGTGTATTTCAGATAATCATTAAAGAAAAGCTTCTTGAAATTTATTATTCCATCAACTACCCTGATAGCTAAATTTACCAAAATTTTAAATTTAATTGCTAAAGTCATTTTTTTAGTAAATTCGATAAAAGTATTTAATAATTTTTTTAAAATTCACTAATTTAATGAAAAAAAGTATTCAGAAAAATTATTTTTTAAAAACTATTATTTTAAGTAACTTTTTTATAATTTAAAGGCTAAATTACAGAAAACCCCCCTCTAATATCCCGCTTTTCCATTTTACCCTCCTGTCTTTTAAAAGTCGACAACCTGCCCCCTCGTAATTACCGAAATATGCATTTACCCCCCTACCAGATATGAAAGTCCATCCATGAGCCTCTAATGGATGCATTTACCCTTCCCCCTGCCAGATATGAATTGGTTTCTTACCAATTTGTTACAAGTAATTGGCTCATTAGAGGCTCATGGATGGACTTTCATATCTGGCAGGGGGGTAAATGCATATTTCGGTAATTATGAGGGGGCAAGTTGTCGACTTTTAAAAGACAGGGAGGTAAAGTGAAAAAGCGGGATAATAAAGGGAGGTTTGCTGTAATTTAGCCTAATTTAAATTTAGAAAAAAATTAAATACAAATTTTTGAACCCGACGTGAATCGAACACGCAACCTTCTGATCTGGAGTCAGACGCGCTACCATTGCGCCACGGATCCACATATTTTGATTTGCAAATTTTAAATATTTAATTTAAAATAATATTTTATTTGTTGATTATTTTATGTGATTTTATGTAATTAAGATTAGATTAAGACCAAAATTCTCTCTTTTAAAATTTTAAGCTATTTTGTTTATTTATTTTGAGAGGTGGGGATGGGTAATTTATGTTAAAAAAGATCTCTCTCTCTCTTTTTTTTTTTTTTTTTTTTTGGCTGTTTTGTTCTTTATTGGGAGGAATTTATTGGTAACTTATTAATGTAATTTAGTTGGTTTTAATTTAGAGCTCTTTTTTGAAGGAGTAATTCGGTGGAAAATGATGGGTTTGTAAAAGTAACTTATTTTAATTTGGTTAATTGCAAAAAATTATTTCAATTTCCATGCAAAGAATTTTAAACTTTTAATTTATCCAAATTTTTAAATATATTATTACTATCTTTCATAGTAAAGTAGATGTGGAAAGCTATGTCAAATGGAGTATTAGAATTTAGGATTAATTGCATGCTCTCCGTAAACATATCGAATAGCAGATATATTCTTACAAAATTTAACTTTTTTATATTTATTTCTTCAAAAATTCTAAGTTATTCATATATATCTTTTCGATTTATTATTGTTAGTTAATTATTTATTTTTTAACTGACTATGTGTGAAATGACAGTTTGGTCCTTTAAAAAATGTCCTTTCAAAAGTTTCAACTGTTAAAATAATATAAAAATATCTGAAAGGGTAAAAAGATAAATTTATCTCACTAACTAACTATGATTAAGTATTTAATCTATGATTAACTAGATTTTTCTAACAGAGATAGACGTAAAGATATATATGAATAACGTTAGATTTTTGAAAAGATAAATATAAAAAATTAAACTTTATAAAAATATATCTGCTATATTTATATATTTATATGGAACCGTATGCAATTAATCCTAGAATTTAGAAACATTTCATGCCTTAAAAAGTGGGAATGCAAATGTGGATCCGGATTGATGGTGATCTCCCTCCTATCTGTTCTGAATAAGACAGTAAGTACTGGATCTGTCCAATCTGCTAGTAAGTAGATGAAGCGGATTCTTAATCTGCCTCGATTTTTTAAAAATTCATCAAAAATTCGCTGCCGAAGAGCAGTAAGTGGAGGCAAAGAAAATAAAATAAAAATTAAGACTGTCTCAATTGGAAAATGAAGGCATTTTAAGCTACAATCCTCATCAATTCGTCACAACATTTTTGCTTACTAGTACATTTTTGCTTACTAGTATTGAGAGGAACTACATAGTAAAATATTTGAAACATTCAAATTCATATGCATGTTGTGTTAGGCACTCTCACATTTGACAAAGTAAGAAAACCTCAAAGAAAAAAAACGAATTCATGAGAGCAAATTTCTCCGGTGAAGAAGCGATTAATTTCTTGATAAGCACTTTTGTAAACAAAGTGTCAAAGAGCAATCTCAAATCTCGATTCCTCTGTTTGGCTATGAACACAACTCAGCATTGTAACTTCACTTTGAACAATTGAACTTGAGCTAGCTAGTCTTTTTCGACTGCCTCGCCTTGAAACCGCTGACGCGGCCGCCCTGTCGATCGACTAAGGTGTAGGGCATGTGGGTGCCCATCACCTTGCCCCAAAAGGGAGAGAATGGTTGCGAGTAATTGTACTTGGACCTCCGGAGCGAGTGATGGATATCATGGTAAGCTGAACTGTTCTCGAAGAAAATGTGGAAAAGATTTCCGGGCAGCAGCATGCTGCAGCGCTCGTCAACGGTTCTGATCATTGAGAAGCAGAAGTACACAGCCGTCCTCAGCGTCATCTCCAACACGAGGAAAGATATGGCTCCCCCTAAGGTGTCTACGAAGAGTTCCTCCAGTGGATGGTTGTAGAGGGCGCCGACTGCGTAGGGAACGATCAGAAGGTGGTGGCGGGAGCGGATGTGGCAGTACAAGAACTTGTTCTCATGCATGTATCGGTGGATGAAGTATTGCCATGCGTCCGTCGCGTACATCACGACGAAGAATTGGACAAGTCGGACGAGAATTGGGGGTTGGGGCACTTCCTTTGTTGGACTAGATTCAAAAGTTAGCTACAATAATAAGAAAATAAAAACAGTATGTATTATTACTGTATATGAATAACATGCACGTAAAACAGTTGTAGATAGTGAGAAATTAGACTCTTACAAAGAAGAGAAGATGCACAACTATTGCTTGAAAAAGCTGCTGCAAGAGAACACCCTTCGCCACCGCTGGCAACTGCAACAAGTTCTTCTCCTCTTCTTCTTCCCGCGTGTGGAGCCGAAAGCGCTCCGACGACGACAGCTGCAATAGAAACAGGAGCTGGTACGCGCCGCCGTACACCCAGTACATGGCGATCGGAGCGACCATCCCCATCATCTCGTCGCTGATGTACCCTTCCCAAAACACCATCCTTCCACAATTGAATGAGAGTGAACACAGGAATCGATCCTTTTTGGTGGTCTCTCTGTCTGCAAATGACTTCAAGGACTTCCATATAGAAAATCAAACCAAACTATAGAGAGGGAGATTGAGGCTCTGATTTTCAATATAGAAATCCCCAAAGTTACTAATAGAGAGAGAGATTACACATTTCTGACAAAAAATAAAGCACAAGAGTCAAAACCAAATATAATACAAGCCATAGTACTTTACATGAAAAGCAATGCTCTAAGCATCTCAGGTTTCTAAAGAAAATTTGAAAAATTCAAATGCACATGGAAACTAGTCTTATATCAACATGGCGGTACGCGGTCTATATTTGATTAACAATTATAAATAATAAGAAAGTAACACTTGAACAGAAAGAGACTAAAAAAACAAAAGAGAGAGATTATGGTCAAAACTTGGAGCAAATTGAGTGCAAAGAATTCATAAATATTGGACAAACGTTTTCCAACTCAAGAATTAGCCACATGAAACCATAATTAATGAATTGTTGTCAAAAACCAAAATTCGAATCAAGTTGGAATCACTTCACATATTCAGATAAACTTCAAATGAAAAGCTCAACCCAAACACATCACTTCAGTGCGGATCAAAACTCGATCCAAAACCCAAAATGTATTCCAGTTACGATCTTTTTTGGAATTTTACACAATATGTCATGTTGTATGTACAGTAGCAGAAGCATGCGGGTTGTGTAATCATTTGAGAAATGATCTTACAATAATGTACAAGAAATTACGTTTTCATTAGCTTCTGTCTCTATTATGTACAATGTTTTTAAGCCCTTCGATCGTTAATTACATTGTCGATCTTCGATTTACACTAAATAATGGATGGTACTACTCATTTCCATCTCTTCGCGTTCTTCAATGCTTTCGACTTTGACTTTGCTTGTTGAAAAGCCATCATTTTCTGCTTCTTCCTCGCTTCTTTCTCCTCCTATTTTACAGCCCACTTTATTAGAAAATGTACGACGAAAAGGGCACAAAAATACAAAAGGAAATAAGAGAAAAAGGAAAAGGTAGAGAGCCATTCAAAAAGTCGTAATCACCTTTGACATCTTAGATTTTGCCTTCACTTTGGGAGCTTTTTCCTCGAGCTCAGCCTCGCGTTCAATTTCTCTTTCTCTAGCTTCAAGGTTCTTTTCAAGATAATACTGTTCAAATGATCAAAAAGAGATCCTTTGATATTAGTAATGTTTTCGACAAATAGTGTAATCTAATTTCAGAGTGGATTGATACACCAAAATTACAGTAACTAAGTGAATAAAAATTTGTCCAACATTAAAGAGTTGTTTGTCATTGTGGGAATTTCATCTTAAGATCCTTCAAATTTCAAATAAGGGGAAAGATTGTCACAAGAAAAGCACATGTTTATAATTATACTTGAAGTAAAATATGAGGCCACGGCTTACATTGTAATCGCCTGCATAGTCTTGTAGGGTTCTATCTTTCACCTCCACTACTCTATTTACTATTTGCCTTATGAAGTACCGATCGTGAGAAACAGTAATGACGGTACCCTTGTACTCTTGTATAGCCTCCTGTTAAACGACAAAAAGTTTCCAAAGAAGTCCAAGTTTCAGCGATTGCATATGATAAACCTAATACATAAACATAAAGCTGCTCAAATATCGAATTAAAATGAGTGCACTACCTCTAGCATCTCTTTTGAAGGGATATCCAAATGGTTGGTCGGTTCATCCAACACCAACAAGGTAGACGGCTTCACCATGAATTTGCAAAACGCTAGTCGTGCCTGTACACAATATATGTTAGATTAAACTAAAGCGTCATAAAGAGGCTTCAATATGTTCCCACAGAAAGTAAATAAGTGTTGAGTTAGGGAAGTTGGTCTTGAACTAGAAAAAGATTTCTTTAAGAGGAACACTTTCATTAATTTACAGAAAATGACGACCATATTGGCACAACACAAAGATTTGATGGAACCCAAGAAAAAAAAAAAAAAAGGAACGAAAGAATTGTGGGGAACTTTTTCCTTACCTTCTCTCCACCACTTAGAAGTGCAACTTTTCTATCTAGCATGTCGGCCTTAAAGTTACAGCGGCCGAGGAGACCTTTAATATCATCGATCCTCCAATCTTCCGCAGCTTCTTCAACTGTCTCCAGCACCGTTTTCTCCAAATCAAGCGCCTCTGCCTGAAACCAGAATTGCAATACTCGATTACTGTAAAAGGCAAAGTAATGTAAGAAAAAATTCACAATTCAAGTACTTCAAATAAATTGCTATAAAGAGCAGATGATCTGATCCTAAATATATATCCAGGTCTATATCACATAAAGTTAAAGGACTACTCAACTATAAACGGAACAGGATCACATAACTCAAAAAATCATCAATGTGTCAATAGCAAAACGTTTTTTTTTTTTTAAACTTGGTCCAAATTATAACCCATTTGGGCTTGCCTACTCGAGGAAGGAAAAAATGTGGCACTTGTCAAGCCGAAATTCTAGAGTTTTTGCCGTGCCAAATAATACAAAGGTAAAAAGAGCATCAAGTGGTTCTTCAAAAAACTCTACTTAAACAGCATTTCTGCAAAAGCTCAATGCGGGACCAAACAAGGCCTTAGTGGTATAAGAACAACAAACATCCACTTGCAAGTTGCAAGACATTAGAAGTGCAGCTTGTGTGTCGATGAATATAAAACTTAACATCATTAAAAAAATATATATGCATCTAACCAAAATTAATATACCTGGTTCTGCTCAAAATAGTTCGGCAAAACGTTATGCTCGCCAAGCAATACTTCACCTGCACGAGGCTTCTCCAAACCCATAGCAAGTTTAAGCAATGTACTCTTTCCGCATCCATTTGGGCCGATAATGGCTATTTTTTCACCTCTCTCAACTAAAAGATTTGCCTTCTTAAACAACACCTGGCATTGCATTTCGAAGGCATGAATTAGCAATTTCTTTGAAAAGTGAATAGCATGTCCTGTTTTTAAAGTGAAAAAGAATTTAAAATGTATGCATCCATTGTCAAAGTAATGTTCCAGAAAAGAACCTTTTGCATGTACTAGATATACTGACCTCATCACCATATCCAAATTCAAGATTCTTCATCATTAATACTGTTCTACCACTTCTTCCACGCTCGGGAAATCTGATCTTTAGTTGCTTCCTTTGGAAAGGTTTCTCGATTTTCCCTTCTTCTTGAAGCCTCTCTAATTTCTGCAAATTACAATAAGTTTAGGATACAACCAACAAATATAAATCAAATTACAACAATTAATAACTATTAAGAGCTCATTTGGCATTTCTGACTTTTTTTTTCCCACTTTATCTTGACCCCAAGTTCTGAGGTGCAAACTCTGCGTCTATAGGTTTTATTTGCCAATATATATATATATATATATATATATATATATATATATATAGTACATCTTATTTACATCTTTGTTTTTAGAAAGATGTTATTTGCAAACAATTTAACAATGAGAAGAATAAAGAAGTCTGATACTATGACTTTACTATTTATAACAAAACAAATTTGTCTAAAAACAAATAAGCTTAATTTTCCAGAAACTCAACAATAACCTTTTCCTCACTAGAAGCTCGCCCAGAATTAACCCCAGCTCCCAATCTGTTTATTAGCTCTTTAGTATGTTCAATCTCCTTCTGCTGCTTCTCCCAAGCCGCATTCTGGGCTTCTACCCAAGCTGCTTTTTGAAGGACATACTCCGAATAATTCCCCATAAAAGTCCTCGATACCCCCATATCGGTTTCTACGATTTTGGTGCATAGTTGATCGAGAAAAGCCCTGTCGTGAGATATGATGACCATCGGAACATCTTGCCTGTTCAGATACCCTTCTAGCCACTCAATTGTGTCCAGATCGAGATGGTTCGTTGGTTCATCAAGCAGCAGCAAATCCGGATCCTGCAAATTACAGTAGATTATAATATACCCCAATCTTCGAACCAAACAATACGCAAACAATTCTAACTGATAAATCGACGAATGGATACAGCAAGTAGAATAAATGCTCGATAACAGTCCCAAGCAGAAAATGAGAGACTTAAACCTACAGTCTAAATCAAATACATACTTGTAGTAAGTTTGTACCAGGGAAACCATCTACCAACATCGTGATTTTCACGTTGACATCTCTAAAATGTTAAAACTACATTTATCCCATTGTCCTATGAGTTAACTGGCGGATGTCGACTAACAAAACACCGAAAAAGGAGGCAAAGTAGTGGCAGTATACAAATATATCGATTCAATGACCCGAAAGGTTAGGTAGCAATATTAAAGCTTATAAAAGTTGGGTAATCGTCCCAAGATGAACCATTTTCAGCTTCCATATATTCAGCTTTATAGATTGTATGTCCGTATGGATATAAGTATTTGCTACAGTGAAAATCATGATAATTACAGTTGGATGTTTCCAGCAATTTAGCCACCTAATTTTAACGAAAATTTGGAACCTATCTGCATCACAATTTCATTATAACCAAACATCAGCAACAAATAGACATATTAGTATTCACTTTAATACAATTAAAACTGATAAGGATAATACGGAATATACCTGAAGTAGAATCTTCCCGAGTGACATCCTCATCTGCCACCCACTACTAAACGACGCAACCAACCGCTCCGAATCCTCCGGCGAGAACCCTAATTCCGGCATCAGCTTACTGATCTTCACATCGACCTCGTCGAGGTCCACGTCCTGCGCCCTCCTCTGCAGCAAATCCAGCTCATCCAGCAGCCTCCCCATGAGACCCATATCCTCCACCGCGCTCTCCAGCGCCTTCTGCACCTTCTCCAATCGCTCCGCGATCTCCATCTCCTCCTTAAATGCACTCAAAAACTCTTCCTTCACCGTCCGGCTAGGGCACACCTCGAATTCCTGGCTCAGAAACGCGATCTTCATGTTCTCCTTGGCCTTTATTACGTTCCCTGAATCGGGTTCCTCCAATCCGGCGATAATCCGGAGCTGGGTGGTTTTGCCGGCCCCGTTCACCCCTACCAACCCTACTTTGTCCCCTTTCTTCACCTCCCAGCTCACGTCCTTCAGCAAGGTGACACCTTTGAAGCTTTTGCTGATCCTCTCGAGCCGCACCCCCGACGACACGCTCGACGCGCCCGTGCTCGGCTTCTTCTTCGCCTGCTTCTTCGAAGCGCTATCGTCGGCGCCACCGGAGAAGAGGGATTCGAAATCGGTCTCCGTCTCCGTCTCCACCGCCGCGGTGTCCACAGCCAACCGAGCTGAGATCCTAGGGTTTCGGGTTCTGGAAGGGGGAAAGGGGGTGCCTTCGCGGAAGGAGAGGTGGAACCGGGGATGGAGCCGAGGGTTTCCGAGGAGCGGGGAGGCGACGGGTAGGAGCCTCGATCGTAGGTCGACTCGGCGGAGCTTGGAACAGAGATCCATGTCGCTAGGGTTGCGAATTAGGGTTAGGGTTAGGGTTTGTGAGCTCTTCTCTCTCACTCACAGTGAAGAGAGAGAGAGAGAGAGAGAGAGAGAGAGAGAGGGGAAGGTGAGGCCACAGAGAAAATCTCCGAACCAAAGCTTAAAAAGTGGTGGAAAATATTTTCTAGGGGCGGAGAAATTTATAGATATTGCTATTTTTTAAAAAATTTTGTATATATAGTTTTTCTTTTTACGTAGATTGGTGCCCATGAAGTTTTAGGTATTTACAATATAACCTGTAAAGGTAATTGCTCTTTTCCATCCTATAATTTAATTTTTACAAAATTATATTTATAAACTGTTTACTATTTATTTATTTATAAAATATAAGGTAAATATAGTTTCAAACGTCTCTTATTTTTTTTACTCAAAAGTAAAATATTTTTTATATTACTAAATAATAATAAATAATTTACTCTCCATCAAAATAGTTAATTTATTTTGCATTTTAGAAAAAAAAAATAATTAAAATAGATAATAAATTTTTTTTCTTAAAAAAATAAAAAATAGAAAACAAAACTTTTATCGGCGGCTTTTATAAGTTAAATAAGTGTGAAATTCAAATTTGTTATCCATTTTGACTTTTTTTTAGTTTAATAAATAAATTAAATTTAATTAGTATGGACCCGACTATGAAAAATTACTATAACTTGAGGGGAGGGGAATAAGATTGAATTTAATGGATAAATCGAGTAAAAAAAGAGAAAATAAAAAATAATATTTTTTTGTTTTCTATTCACTTTCGAAAAGAGAGAAAATAATTATTATAAAACATTTATTTTTTTATTCTGATTATATAAAGTACTGAATATACATAAAAAAAAAATTCCTATTTTGTTCATGCTTTCTATATTAAATTTTGGATATTTAATAAGCATATATCTTAAAAATTGATATTTGATAAACTATCTTTTAAATTTTAAATCACACATAAAAATAAAACACATTCCATATGCTCATGTAAATAATAATTAATTAGAGTAGCATGATGCAATTGCGCAATGGCAGGATTGCTATTCTTTGGAGGGAGAAGGGTTTCTATTTATTTTTTTTTTATTTTTTTTATTGTGGATTAAAAAAAAGATATTTTTGAGGAGGAAGATATAATATGGATAACAAAGTTTGAGGGCTCGTGGCTCACAATGAATCTTATGATGATTGGCAACCACTAAAATCCAGCCACGTGTCATCTTTGACAAGGCCTCGTGGCCTTTTACTATCCACAAACCTGGTAAAGGGTTCCCACACAAAACAATGGCCAATTTACATAAAATATTTATTAATTTTTAATATTTACAAAAAAAAATTGTTATTTTAAATTTTACAAATTTATTTTAAATTTTTAAAAATTTATCAAAATATTTTTACTTTCTTTTTTTTTCTCTCATTTTTTTTTTCTTGTTTTTTTTTCTCTCCAACCTTCTTCCATCGTCTCCGCAGCCATTCGCGACGGTAACGAGGGTAATGCCGCCTCCTATTCATTCACTTCGTTTGTTCGCCGGCACAAGCACTGACGTCGGTGCCGAAGGAGAACGACGCTATCGCTAGCATGGCATGGGTGAAAGCGAAGTGGGTGGAGGTGATGAGGTCGTGGCCAAGACAGTGCTTGATGTCGTCCGTGAGGGTGAGGACGAAAATGCACTCGTGCTTCTCTAACGAGCTCTTCCAATGAGAGAAACGGTTGTGGTAAAGGGCAAGATAGAGGTCGCGATAGCGAAAAAAGATATAGAGTATAAAAAAAAAATAAGAACAAAAAATAAAAATAAAAATAAAAATAAAATTTTTTTTTATAAAAACCTCAAAAATTAAAGAAAAAGGAAAAAAATGATAAAATTACACTGTTAAGATAAAAGTGTACTGTTTCAAAAGAAATTTGCATTGTTTAAAATGAAAGTTGCACTTTTTGAGCCAAAAATTATACTTTTTGAGATGAGATTTATATTCTTCATGCGAAAATTATACTATTTGGACAAAAATTATACTATTTTTCCTCCTATTCCTCTCATTCCGTTTTCTCGTATTTTTTCTGCACCCATCCGGGACCGACGACATGCAGTAGAGGTGTAGGAGAGTGCGGCGATGCCAAAGAAGAGGCGGCGGAGGCGGAGGTGGCCAGCCTTGCCTCCGCCCCGCGGGAGGTGTGCGGGTGCGAGTTAGGACCCCCGCTTTGCCTCCATCGTGCCTGGGGACGTCGGTAGGGGCGGAAACGAAGCGATGGGTACAAAGACAATGACACAACCTCTTCTCCCCTCTCGCCTCGCCTCGACCCCACCTATGTGCGTGAGCTCAATGGAGGCGAGGCGGGGGTTCTCGCTCGCCACGCCCGCGCACCCTCTGCCTGGTAGAGGCAAAGCCGGCCGCCTTCACCTCCGCTGACCTCCTTTTCAGTGTCGACGCGCTCTCCAGCACCTCCACCGCGAGCGTCGTCGGTCCTAATTGGGCGCAGAAAAAGCATGAGAAAGTGAAGGGGAAGGAACTTTCGCCCAAAGAGTATAATTTTCGCATAAAAAGTATAATTTTTATCTCAAAAAGTGTAGCTTTCGTTTAAAATAATACAAAATTCTTCTGAAATAGTGTAATTTCATGTTAACATTACAATTTCATCTTTTTCTTCCTTCTTCTTTGGTGGTCTGCTTTTGCTTTCCCCCGGCGCACCCTCTTTCTTGCCTCTACCCCTACTGGCACCCATGGGGGCGGTGGAGGTGAGGCGGGGGTCTTTGCCCGCGCCCACGCACCCCTCGCGGGGTGGAGGCAATGCAGACCACCTCCGCATACGCCTCTGTTGCCCTCTTCTTCAGCATTACCGCATTCTTCTCCACCTTTACTGCATGCTGCTGGTCCCGGTTGGGCGCAGAAAAAGCAAAAAAAAAAACAAAAGAGGAGGAAACGGAGGAGAAATAGTATAACTTTTGTCCAAATAATGCAACTTTCACCTAAATAGTATAAATCTCATCTCAAATAATGTAATTTTTATCTCCAAAAATGTAACGTTCGTCTAAAATAATATAAAATTCTTTTGAAATAATATACCTTCATTTTAACAGTGTAATTTTATCTTCTTTTTTTTCATTCTTTTTTAATTCCTTACATTTTTTTGTATGAAATAAAATATTTTTGTTTTGTTTTTTTTTTTTTTTTGTTACTCTCGGCATCTTTTTTTCGCTATTGCGGCCTTTCCCTTGCCCTTTATCACAGTCATCGCTTTTGCCGCTACCATAAACCCTATCGAGAGCGCTGCCCTTCGAAGCCACTTCTGTTCCTATCGTGCTCGCGCTCGCGATGTTGCGTCCATCAGATATGCGTGGGTGTGGGCGCGGTGGCCGCTTGGACGTTGCATGGGTCAAGATTAGCGAGGCAAGCGGAGCGAGGCGGAGAGCTCGGAAAGAAAAAGAGGAGGAAGATTAATATAATCTCTAGCGGAATTAAAAAAGTAAAAAATAAATAAATAAAAAAATAAATAAGAGTATTTTATTTTATTTTTAAAAAATTCGGGCTGAATCCTTAAAAATAAAAAAAAAAGTTCATTTTTGTCAAAAACGCAAAACAGGTGAATTTTTTATCCAAATTTACCAAAATAATTTAGGGTAAATAACATTAAATAATAAAATAAAATAAAATTTACCATCAATATTTTTTTATCCTCCAACTCAAAGTTTTATTTTCACTTAATTTACATATTTATTTTTTCACCTTTGCAATGTACTTTTTTTTTTTTTTTTTTTTTGTCAAAAGCATTATAAACAATAAATTTATAATTTATATAAAAGTTATTAAAAGATACGAGTATATATTTAACTCATTTTTAAATAATAATAATAAAATATATAAAAATAATTTAAAATAATTTAATAGAAGATTCATTTTATTTTATTTTTCTACTATTTAACCAAAATTTCTAAATTGTTAGATTTTGTTTAAAATAATAAATTTATTAACTATAATGTACGCAGAAAGTAGTAAAAAAAAATAGTTTAGTAATAACTATCAAAACAGAAAATAGTTTAAGATAGAAAAATAAAAATATAACTAAAATATTAAAATAAATAATATAATATAGTTAATAATAAAAAATACTAAAGTACAGTATAGTAAATTAATCATAAGTTTACTATACTATACTAAAGTACAGTATAATAAGCTCTAAATTTTATTTTTATAGTCAAATTTATCGCGTTGATTAATTTTATTTTTTAGATTATACTATTCAATCAATCAGCTATTAAAGTGAAGAGAACTACTATTATTCTAGCCTTACAGATCTGCATACAAAAGTCGAAAATTCGTAAATACACTTGATATATGCTTTTAAAAGTGTAAAAACACAATTTATCTAATTTTTAAATAAAAATATATTACAGCTCCATAGACTATAATAATATTAAAATATAAGATAAAATAAATAAATGATCTATAAATATATATATATATGATATATAAATATGAGGAGTGCTACCTGTACACTCCAAATGGGGTATATATTCTACACCCACCCCATTCTGGGATGGATACTCCTCCACTCGTCCCATCGATGGTACGAGTGAAATTCATTTCACTCCAGAATATGATGGGTGTAAGATGTACACCCCAATTAGAATGTACATCTAGCATTTCACTATAAATATAGAGAACCACTAGTAATAATTCACAAGGTATCTGTCAGGAGGTGATTGCTATAATTCACAAGACAAAGAAAAGCATTTAACCACGCCATATTTGATTATGGGATAAAAGAGGAATAATTTTTTTTTTTATCCCACAAATTTTACCAAACAATATGAAAAAAAAAAATTCAGAGAAAAAAAACCCATGTTTGATTCAAAATTTTATATTATTTGCAAATCTGAGGCTATGTGATATTCATTTTTTACTTACTTAAGTTGAATGGGATGAATGAGACTATGTGAATATAGAATTATTTTTCTTATTATAGCTTTACTTTAAACATGAGGCTATACGAAAACTATAATTTTTTATAATTTTTCATTGATTTAGTTTTAGTTCTAACCTGCTGTTATTTGAACTCTGATTTTTTATATTTTCAGCTTAACTTTCAATCTGTAACTATCTAAACTTATTTTTTACATTTATTAAAATATACTATAAAATATAAAATATTATTTTTTTTAGGTGAGATATAATTTATTATTTGTAATTAAATTACTTCAAATTTTATATAATATTTAAATTAATTTTTTTATAAAAAAAGATAAGGGCAAAATTGATATTTTGATAAAAATTCTATCTTCTTTTTTCAATATTCTCTACTATTCTCTTATATTTCATAATTTTAATCGAACACAATTTTAACTATTCCAGATAATATCAACTTTTGAACCAAACCCAATTTAATTTTTATACTTAATTCTTCCGGAATAGCAAACTATCATAGGTATAAAAAAATTTATACCTATTAAATTTAATCTCGAATCAAACGGTGCCTTAAATTTTAAATTTTGTAGTGTTTGTAAAAATAGTATTTTTCAGTTTTTTTTTTCACTAAAAATAACCTTGATATTTTGTGATTTTAATAATCAAAATTTGGATTTAATTTCTTTGTACTTTATATTTAAGCATTTGATTCGCAAAAGTTGACGCAATAAATTTAAATCGAAGTGGTAGTGCCATGATTTTTAGCAGTAGTAGCCAAAATTGGCCTTTATATATATATATATATATATATATATATATATATATATATATATATATATATATATATATATATATATATATATATATTATTATTATTATTATTATTATTATTATTATTATTATTAGTTTATTAGTTATTAGGGTAATTGCTTATATACCTCTTAGTTCAAACTCACTTTTATATTTATTTCTAAAAAAATTATCGTTTCAAATATATTCTTTATAAAATTTATATATTTTTTAAAATTACTAAAAATATGGGTATATAAGAAAAAAAATTAAATCTTATCACGTACATATTTAAAATACTTGATATATAAAAAATTTCATAAATTTTCAAGGGCACAAAAAAAATTATCCTTTATTAAAAACATATATATACACTAGTAGTAGCAGGGTCATTAATGTAAATAAATATGGTTTGTCACGCGAATATTGAATATTGAGAATAATAATAACATAAGTTCACATATTTGCGAAGGTATATATATTAAAAAAAATACAAAACCCAAAAAATTTACAAGAGAAACAGTGGAATGAAAAAAACCCTATATATACAACAACATATAGATGTTCTATATGTAAATACTAAACCTTATTTTTTTCTGAGTTTTTAAAAGTCATAATTGCCACCACACTAAAAATAAAAAATAATATATATATATATATATATATATATATATATATATATATATAGGGTTAATTGCATACGACTCTCTGTAAATATATCGAATAGCAGATATATCCCTACAAAATTTAACTTTTTATATTTATTCATTCAAAAGTCCAACGTTATTCATATATATTCTTTCCGTCTATCTCTGTTAGAAAAATCTAGTTAATCATAGGTTAAATACTTAATCTTGATTAGTTAGTAAGGTAAATTTATTTTTTTACCCTTTCAGATATTTCTGCATTATTTTTTGGAGGGACATTTTTAAAAAGCAAAACTATCATTTCACATATAATCTGTTAAAAAACAAACAGTGAACTAACGATAATAAACCGGAGGGATATATATGAATAACGTTGGACTTTTGAAGGAATAAATATGAAAAGTTGAACTTTGTAGGTATATATCTGTTATTCGATATATTTACAAAAAGCCGTATACAATTAACCCATATATATATATATATATGAAAAGTAAATGGGCGTGTTTACTTCCTCATCATTTTTTGCGACGAGATATTCGGTTCGAATCGACGATCAGCATGGTTAAATTTGATTTAAGCTATTTAAACTTCTTAGCATTCGACTATGGTAGTTTTTAGCTTCCCACTTGACCGGCAGATAAGTGATAATGAAAATTTATAAAATTCGAGTATATTTAACGATATTGATCATCATTTTCGATACCTTTTTATCTTGAAAAGAAGCGAAAGTAACCGCCTTCGTAAACTTCCAGAAGTATTCGAGAGCGCGCTCTCTCTATATAGAGAGGATGTAGATGCCCTTTGTCTCATTCAGGGCACATGCATATACCTTCTTTGCGGAGCCGAGGGAGATCCGGCGATCGGCGAACGCCTTGGCGAATAGTAGTGATTCCCCACCGGCGACTTCACTGGGCTATTGTAGGCCGTCCTCATCGGGCTATTATATGCCGTCCGACCGGCGGTCGGCGACTGTAGCACACTGTGCTTCATGTCCTGCAGTTGCTGGAGTGTCACTAGGACTTGGGACATTTTGGGACGGAGCTTGGCCTCGCTAGACAAACACTTGGAGGCGAGGCCCGCGACGATCTGGGCTCCTTTCTTGGGGTATTGCCCTGCGAGTTTCGAGTCCATTATTCGGTGTAGCTTCTGCTTTCCGGATAAGTAGGGCTTGGCCCAGTTCACTAAACTCTGCTCCATTTCTGCTTTCGACTTGTCGAGGGCCCGTCTCCCGGTCAGCAACTCCAGCAGTACTACACCGAAGCTATAAACGTCGGCTTTCACAGACAGCCGACCTGTATGTATCATAAAAAGTTTTGATCAGCTTCCTGCCACAGCAAAAAGCTTTGAACTAGATATATTTAAATTCTGCTGTGAACCTGTAGCAATATATTCTGGAGCAGCATATCCTTGAGTGCCCATCACTCGCGTCGAAACGTGGGTTTTATCCCCCGTCGGTCCTGCTTTCGCCAGTCCAAAATCTGAAAGCTTGGCATTGTATTCCTGCAAACAAAGAGTGTCAGCGAAAAAGGAGCTGCAAACCCCTTCTCTTAATCGAATTTGCGAAAATTTGCACATACCGAATCGAGAAGAATGTTCGAGGCCTTTACGTCGCGGTATATTACTTGCATTTTGGCGTCGTGCAAAAATGAGAGACCTCTCGCGGCCCCGATGGCCACTTTTATCCTTGTCGCCCACGGCAGAGGCTGAGCTCCTAAAACAGGGCGAAAAAAGCAAGATATCAAACATTGAGCACGAGTATTAAAATGTCGCTAGAAACGCGACTGTCGACGGTTCGATACGTATCGTAGTACTGTCGACTGATTTACATTCAATAGTTTTTGAATTACTCGCAGCGAAAAGGGGATCAAAATCTTTCTCTCTTTTTACTTTTTATTGTTTCTGCGCGAATTGGATACATACTTCGGAAGAGATGGTTCTCCAAACTTCCTCTCGGCATGAACTCGTAAACCAAAAGCCAGTTGTCGCTCTCCGAGCAGTATCCGATGAGCTTAACTAAATTGGGGTGGTGAAGCTGCCCCAGGTAGTTAACCTCCGTCTGCGTGACCGCCAACGATAAACAATCGATCACAAATTTTATAAAAAGATAACATTTTATCTGTCGACATATTTATCCTTACAAAATGTGGTTGTAAACTCCGAATTTCCGTAAAAGCTCTTATGAAAGCTTACCAGCCATTCCTTGTGGCCCTGAGAACCTTCCAGCTTCAGCTTTTTAACCGCGACGACCATCCCCAATCCTGGTTTCGACGCAGAAAGAGTTTGCTCGTCGATCCAACCCTTGTAAACATGCCCGAATCCTCCCTCCCCGATGAGGCTGTCGGATCGGAAATTTCGCGTGGCGCTTCGTAAATCATTCAACGTAAATGCCTTCAAATTCGGGGACGAAAGGATTTCGCCTTCCGTCGGAGCAGTGGGAAGGCGCACAGAGAGAGCCGGAGGGGTCGACTTCAGGCTGGTCTTCAAAGTTAAGGGGACCGTCGGCGCGCTTGTTTTGCGGTTGACTCTGCGCACAACTGTTTCATTTAAATAAGACAGAAAAGATATGCTTTTAGCCACTGCATTACCGAACAACTGCTAACTTGACAAGCATGATAAATTTATTGAACTAGATACACTCTCAATAGAAATGTATGTTTACTGTGTTTCACAACACACATAGATTATGAAGCTACTTACAAGTTGGTCTAAACATGTCATTTAAATTGACCATTAATAGGAAGAAAAATTAACAACATATGTCTTATTTTGATCACTAATTTTGGTTTTCTAGAAAATATTTCATACCAAATGCTTGGTGCTATTGTAAGATCTAAGAAATAGAATTGATTAACGAAATAAATCTCACGACAGAAAATTTAATAGCACCATACTTGATGCTATTGATAGTATAGTAGCCAGATTCTCTCTCTCTCTCTTTCTATATATATAGAGAGAGAGAGTTAAGCTAAAATATCGATAGAAAACGATTTTTATTGTTATTTATTTATTTTTTATGATGAAACTTTTAAAATGACGATCCGCATTATTAAATATAATTTAAACCATTTAAATTTTCTAAAAATTAAATTTTATATTTTTTTGATATTTTTTTTTGCTATTAAATGAACAAAAAAATAAACCGATGAAAATAAATATTTTTTAAAAAATAATGATATGAGTCTTATAATTAATATTGAGAATCAATATTGAGAGCATAAATTTTATTTTAACTAGTTTTAAAAAATTTCTAATCAAAATTCAATTAATCTATATTTTTTAAAACAGTTAAACAAGCAAAAGACTTATATTTATTATTAAAATTATAATTTTTGCAACTCCTCTTGTCATTAGTTCAATAATGCCTAAAATATTTGAAATTTAATTTCTAAATATTTTTAATGATCTAGATCATGCTCAACCGTGCTCATCATCAACTTGAAAACTCTATCACTATATATATATATATATATATATATATATATATATATATATATATATATATATGGGATAATTGCCTGTGTATCCCTGAAATATGAAGAAATATCTGATTTACCCCTCTTATTTTTTTCTTTCCAATATACCCTTCATACGTTCCACCGTTATTAAAAATACCTCTACCGTTTTCCTTTGTTAAGTTAACTAGGGTTAAACTAGAGTTAAATAATAATCGGAGTTGAAAACTATCAGATATACCTATTTTGCCCCGGTTTAGGGTTTAGGGTTTAGGGTTTAGGATTTTTTAGGGTTTTAGGGTTTAGGGTTTAGGGTTTTAGGGTTTAGGGTTTTAGGATTTAGGGTTTAGGGTTTAGGGTTTAGGATTTTAAGGTTTAGGGTTTAGGATTTTTTAGGGTTTTAGGGTTTAGGGTTTAGGGTTTTAGGATTTAGGGTTTAGGGTTTAGGGGTTTAGGGTTTTAGGGTTTAGGGTTTAGGGTATATTTGAAAGGGCAAAATAGTAATTACATACAGATAACGGCAGTTTCAAATGGTACACTAACAGAGTTTAACTTCAGGGGTATTTTGGAAAGAAGTTGGAACGTAAGAAGGGTAGTTTTAATATTAGCCTTCTAAGAGGGGTAAATCTGAAAACAGAGAAATTTTTAGGGGTACGTAAAAAATTGCCCCTATATATATATATATATATATATATATATATATATATATATATATATATATATATATATATATAATAGCGCAATACAAAATTTTGACACAATTCCATAGTTAAAAAGTCACAAACATAAATGATGTTCATGTGTTTTTAAAAGCATCAGCCAGTTTTGATGTAGTGTTTGTACATCCATATCCAAATTAAAAACAAAGTACAAGAATTATTACTATGAGCTTCAAAAAGTTAATTAGCTTTTAGAGGAAAAACCCATATGCTAAAAACTGTATAATCCAAAATCAAATGTTTAAAAACTCAAAATTTTGAGCTATGAACTATTTGCTAATGACTTTAAAAATTGAATCTTTTAAGCTATGAATTAATACTCTCTATCATGTTACAATCTTTTTTTTTAAAAAATACAAAAAAAAAAAAGAGAAAAAAAAACAGTTACACCCACTTAAACCACACACACACACACACACACACACACACACACACACACACAAAACCAAACCAAATTCGACCTAAAAAAATATATATATAAAAAAAAAAACAAATTATCTAACTCACAAGTTGTTTGATGAGTGTGCCGAACCCCACTGAAGTGTCCATGCAATTCCCCATCTCCTTCCCCTCTCTTTTTTTCTCACTTTTTTTTGAACTACATGCAATTCAAGCACCAAATTAAACAAAAAAATCCTGGAGCTTTTTGAAGAACAAGAGGAGAAATTTGGGATGGGTGTACCCAAAAAGATACGATTTTTATCTCCCTTTCTGGGGTACTTTTTTTCTTCCTTTTTTCCTTCGTTGGTCTCGATCACTCAGAAAGAGAGAGAGAGAGAGAGAAAGAGAGAGAAAGAAAGAAGGTGACGGGGTAAAGGGGGCAATGGCCAATGGGCTCCATTGCCACCCCCATCTTCCATTCACACCAGATGTGTGTCTGGTGGGGTTTATTTTATTTTATATATATATATATATATATATATATATATATATATATATATATATATGGCTGAAATACTATTGATAGCACCAAGTCATTGGTGCTATCAAGTTTTTAGCCGTTGGATGAAAAAAATATGCGGTTGGAATTATAATGACCCCTTAGGATTTTCTAGGTGGTTGGTTGAATAGTAAAAATCTTAGGGGATCACTATAATTCCAACCACATATCTTTTCATCCAACGGCTGAAAACTTGATAGCACCAATTGTTTGATGCTATCGATAGTATTCTAGCCGGACTATATATATATATATATATATATATATATATATATATATATATATATATATATATATATATATATATATATATATATGCTATTGATAGTATTAAGCACACGACGCCACTCATTTTTTTACCATTAAATCTACTCTTCAATAATTTCCTCCTCTTATACTATTTTTATAACCATCTATTAAATTTAATAGGTCCACTATCATTCTAACCACATATTTTTTAATCTAAATGTCAAAAACTTAATAACACTAAGAACTTGGTACTATCGATAGTATAGTAGCCTGATTCTCTATCTTTCTTTCTATATATATAGAGAGAGAGAGAGTTAGGCCGGAATACTATTAATAGTACTAAATCATTGATGCTATTAAGTTTTTAATCTTTGAATTAAAAGATGTGTGGTTCCCTTGGATTTAATAGTTAGTTGAGAAAATAGTAAAATCTAACTGATGAAAATAATCAAATGGGTTGATTTAAGAGTAGAAAACTTGATAGCACCAAATATTTGATGCTATCGATAGTATAATACCCGAAATATATATATATATAGTCCCGCCACTATACTATCAATAATTTCAAGCACTTGGTACTATTAACTTTTTGACCTTTGGATGAAATAATGTGCGGTTAAGATTATAATGATTTCCTAGAATTTATATTATTTCACGAACAACCCACTAAACCCTAGGGGACTACTATAATCCTAACTATACATTTCTTCATCCAAAATTTAAAAAGTCAATAGTACCAAGTGTTTGATACTATTGATAGTGTAGTAATTAATATATATATATATATATATATAGAGAGAGAGAGAGAGAGAGAGAGAGAGAGAGAGAGAGAGAGAGTGAGTGAGTGAGTTCAACTACTGTAATATCAATAGCACCAAAGCACTTGGTGCTATAAATTTTCCGCCATTACATATATTCTATTGATCATTTTTATCTCTTAGGCTATATTTGGTTGGGGAATAAAGGGGGATAACTCCTTTATCCCTTCCATTATCCTCCAAACATAAAAAAAAAATATATATATTTTTTATACCTCTTAATACTTCAAAAATATTTTATTTATTTATTTTTTAAATATATTTTTTATATATTTTTTCGTTATTCAAAAATATTCTTATTTATAGTACCCGTTAAAATTACTTACCAGAGTAATTTTTACCAGAGAAAAAAAAAAAGCACGTGATGTTACCTAATTTGAGAGCTAATAAGAAAAGTTGGTAACGATAGAAGAATATATTTAAAAAGATAAAAAGTTAAATTATATTTTTCATCTCTAAGTTAAGAACAATAAAAAAAATTCGTGATAATAGAAAAATATATTTGAAATGACAAAATAATAATTTCACAGAAGAATATATCTAACTGGAGGATAATTGAAAGAACTTGAAAGAAAAATATATTATAGTACAGACTATTTTGACATCAATTTCATTAGACTTGATTTTCAATATTTAAAATATTTAAAAAATAATTTTTATAATTTTTTAATATTGTTTATATAATAATCGAAAAAAATCAAAGCCAGTAATTTTTAAGTTTTATAATATAAATATATTCAAATCAAGCAAATCTTTAATATAAAAAATTATATATACTATCAAGTAAAATTCAAAGCAAGCAACATAAATATTTCTAATTCAAAATTTCAGTATAACATTATCACCTTAAAATTTTTTATTTTCAGTCATTAATAACGAAAACTTTTTCGGTGAATATATAGTTAAATAATATCAAAATTTTATAAAATTTTATTTTCTAAATTGGTCGTACTATATATATCAAATCTAGCGGGACTAATCAGCGATTTGAGAAGAACTAATGACTGCACAAAAAAAAAAAAAAAAAAAAAAAGGGGAAAAATGCTTTGTACTTCTAAAAGCATGGAAACTAGAATCTCTCTCTCTCTCTCTCTCAAAATGGTCTTTATCTCATTAAAATTAAGAGATAAATTCTCAAGTCAAGCGATTATACTGCAACACCTAATCGGCATGACCATTTCAATCAATCAACACTAGGTCAACCGAGTTGACTTCAGGGTGTTGTTTGACTCGTTAGGTCTCTTTATAGGAAAATGCCTCTCGATCATCTATATCACACATATTAGGTGAAAAAATGTATAGGGAACCCCTCAACTATACGCTATTTTGAAATAGATCCTCAGCCAATTTTTTTCTTTTTTTATAATTTGGACCCACACATGACTCTTTTTTTTTTTTTTTTTTTTTTTTGTATTAATTTGTATTTTATTACTTAACTATGTTTAAAATTCTATCAAATTTCATTTGTTGAAAAGTGATTGATGCTATGCTATTTGGTGTTTATTTTTATTTAAGTCATGGCCTAATTCCAAAAATTTAGAATTGGCCGGACTCATTAGTTGAGAATTAATTAAGTCTCGACAAAAAGAAAATAAAAGTTGGCGGGTCTATTTCAAATTGTCCTGGGTGTTCTCCACACACTTTTGAACAAGTCCATTATTCTTAACAAATTTCTATTTTGTTGATGGACTAAACAGAAGAATCAAACAACAATTTAGTTGTCCTATATTCTAAATTCTTGTTGTATTCTTCTTCTTCTTCTTCTTTTTTTTTTTTTTTTTTTTTTTTTTTTTAATTTTGTATTTTTCTTTGCATTTCATGGACTAGTTCAAGAAAAAAGTTTCCATGCATGTAACAAACCAATTACTATCATGGGCTAGTAAAAACGCGACAAGTATATAGCGAGCACCATAAATGTACCATAGGTTAATAATGCGAAATTTGAAATTTCTTATTTTCATTTATTTGTGACGTGCATTGATATATTGCATGCGTTTATCATATTTTAGACTTTCAGGAGCTAGCTCAAGGACGTGTCGACGTTGGCATAACGGTAACGCAAGCACAGTTACACCTTGCAAGTCATTTTTTCTACTTAATTAATTTGTAATACGACAAAAGATAATTCTCTGTGTATACGATTAATACTCTTCATTCTAGTGACAGGAGAAGGGCACATATATGCACGCGTTTATTTTAAGACCGATTTAAGACGAATTTGATTTGGATCGATCGTAGTGATAACTATTCCCAACTTGTACGCATCGACGAGATCGATCGATATCTAGTTTCGTGTTCGAGTTAAGCTCCTCGAGGAGTCGGTCTTAGAAGATGATTGATGTGTTCATACATTGAGGCATTTTAACTATATGGTGCCCTTAGCTACATATTTCCACATAAAATGACAAGCTGATCAACACTATAGTCAACCTAGAAATGGGTCGGGTCGGGTATGTATTGGCCCGGCCCGACCCATTGCCGCAGCTAAGAGAGAGGTCCAATTAACAATGGCCCATCTAATAAAATTTGAATTAATGGGCCTTTTAATTCGCAGCAGTGTAGGCCGCGGTGAGATTTACAAAAAAATTAAAGTTTAATTATCATCATATAATTAATTAATAAAAAAACACACCATTGTTATCCAATTAATCATGGCTCTTTTCAAAATACGTACTCAATTAACTCAAACCCGACCCATGTAAGGCCCAACCCGGCCCATTTATACTCAACTCTATTTTCAGGTGTACAAATGAATTTACATAGTTTAAAAAATTTCTAAATATATTTTCATTATATATATATATATATCTCTATTTGGTTGGGTTGGGCTAGGTTAATCAGGGGTTGTGTTGATTAGATTTGGACTCGGATCGAATTTGGTTTGCAATCCAACCGAATCTAATTACCGTAAGCAAGTTAGGGTTAAATTCGAGTAGATCTACTCATTAAATGGGTCGGGTTTGGTCGGGGCGGATTCAAGTACATGGAACTCAACCCAATTTGATGAATATATGTACGCCTCTTCCGTATTGTACTTACTATACAGCTTCTACTTCCGTTGCATCAATCACGCACTAATTGATGAGCAACTAATTACAAAGCTAGTATTTATTAAGCAAAGAATATGTCAATGAGAATTAAGTACAATTGGTTGGATCAACCATCTCTTTACTCTCTTAAACACCAACACTACAAATTCTAATATATTAAGTTCATCTCCATATATATATATATATATATATATATATATATATATATATATATATATATATATATATATATATATACTTGATTATTTGGGCACATCACCATAGTTTACTTGAATAATAACAAATCACACTTCCACATATGATACAAACATGTCCCTCGTGCATGGCACATGCATGCACAGTGCCATGTGCATTATATATTACCCTAATAGCTCACTAATATGTGTTACAAAATAAAACCATTTTTTTTTTCTTTTATTAAGTATATAAGTATACTTAGAGCAAAGTTGGCAAGAACATGCATATATATATGGCTACCACCATATAGGTTTTAAGGATAGTTTAAATCTCATACACCATGGATTGGATTTGATGTGTACTAATTAAACTACTTTTAATTATTCCAATCATATATATGGAGTTAGTTATTATACTAATTGACGCTGACTTTGTAAATTTCGATTTCATGTGAGAGATCGAGCTGATTTAATCAATTAGAACATCCTCCAACATGGTCCACTCCAGTATCATTAATTTGTTTTTAGATCCCTAGCTAATGATTTTACTAAATGAGAGAATTATTAATTATAACCACACCAATATATATAATCCATTTGCAATTTAGTTTAATGATTTTGTAAATCGAAGAATTATAGTTAATTAAACTTCCCTATATATATTGTACATGCTTTTTTTTTTTTTTTTTTTTTTTTTTTTTTTTCACTTTCTAGCTATGTTGTACTTTTTATTTATTTTTTACTTATAGTAGTGTAATTAAATCTTATAAAAAAAAGCAAAAAAAAGAAGAAAATATAAACATTAGAGGCCAGTAGGGCACAGAATCATTTGACTTTGTCTCTTAGACAAATTGATCACAACTAACCACCTCTATTACTTGATTCTTAAGCTACCTAATTGATGCCCACCCATGTGATCATGTAGTCTCAATTTATAAAAGCAACCAAATATAGCTCCCTAAAGCTAAGGAAAGTGAGAAAGGCTCTTCCTTTTTGGTTGTTGAATATATTGTTTTGCAAGTGAGAAAAATAAAAAGGTGGGGATTTTTTTTTTATTTTTATTTTTATTTTTTTTTTCACTTTTAAAAAGTGTGAAGATATTTTAGGCAAAAATTGAAGTTTATCCTATGTGTTATTTCAACTCTTTTTATATATCTGAGCTATTTTCTATTAATTAGATTACTCTTTTAAGTAAGTTACATGGTATGAGAAGCTTTTTCTCTTTTTGAGGTTCTTGGTCTAATATCCCTCATTTGTCATTTAATAGGCAGAATTTTAGTGTTGTATTTAAATTTGTAGGTACAATTAATGAGCGCAACGTCAAAACAAGTCCTTGTAATCAGAATAAAGACCTAAGTTTCCGCCTAATTCCAAGTGGGAATAGATGGAGAGATTGTTGTATGTGGCCCACGTAATTTATTTAAGGCAATTTTTAAAGATACAATCAATCCAATCAGTTAGCTAGGATATATCTAGACATATTCTTGATGAACGGACGTGATTAAACCATCCTTATATTAGGTTATATATATATATATATATATATATATATATATATATATATATATATGACATAACGGAAGTCCCGGTCTAACTCAAATCTAAATTTCTGTGACGACTTCATCTTCGGAATAAGGGAATAGACAGAAAACATTATACTTTTTACAAATTGCGCACGAGGATGAATCGGGACGAATCGAAAGGAAGAACTGTCATCTACAACTAGCTTTAGAAAATTAAAAATCATTACAGAAAAAACGATCTAAAGTTTTATTTGGTATTAAATAGATATCTATCATTATTTTTGCTTCGATAGATCTCTCAAGCAGAAGCTAGATAATTGCTTATATCTGAGCTATTTTCTAGTAGACTATTTTTTTTTGAGTAACATGATCTGAGAGTCAACCCTAAGCCCAGAAT
>CM054939.1:22582258-22601373 GCA_029168755.2 Tillandsia fasciculata | reverse complement strand
GTTTGTTTTCAAATTTTAATTTATTATAATTTCTGGCTTGATCTATCTAAGTTATTACAATCAGATCCCACAACCCAAACCCAAGTTAGCTGAACAAATGCTGATAAATTATTAATACAAAAGTGATGTAAAAGTATTATGATTGATGATGCGATAATAATTAATATTCTATATCGCTTCTACTTCAACATTTTATATATTAATATTTAGGCAACTAAATTAGGTTGTGAGATTCGATTCCAACAATTTTGAAAATTCAAGCCAGGAATTACAGCATGACCAAAATGCCACACTCCACATAGTTTGAGAGCCAAAAGTATATATAATTTACCCAAGTTCTTTTAAAAGGTAAAGAGAAACTAAAAAGATCATATAAAGCCAAAGAAACTACAAGCCCAGAAGTAGAAGGGGGTAAAGGTGGTAACAAATTATACAATGCATGAAATGCACTAGTCAAAGCAACAAAAGTGTGTGGGTTCACATAGTGAAATGCATATATATATATATATATATATATATATATATATATATATAAATGATGGTCCCAAAAATAATGTCCTCCTCATAGCAGGGAAGGGCAAAAGAAGACACATCAATGTGTGTATGTGTGCATGTGAGTGGGTGTAGGACCCCCCACACCCCCCACTCCAATCTCTGATTCCCTGAAGAGACCACCATGGCATGTTTTTGTGTGATAGTGGCATCTACATGCATTTTCTATGTTCATAGACTTTTGCATGCATGCCTAACCATCTTGACTACTTAACATGCCTACAATTTTATCTTTTTCCTCTACTATTCCTTTTTTTTTTTTTTTTTTTTTTTTTTTTTTTTTTCCTTCTCCTTTTCTTCTATATTACTTTGATTTAGGTTTTTTTGAGAAGTTCTCGCGGTCTGTTTGGACGTCAGAACAAGTTAACAACGAGTAATTACAGCTTGAGAATCTTTTTTTTTATGATTAATTTGTTACGCACGATACAGTATTTTACCTACGAGATGATTTATTTTATTCTAAAAAAAGTAATTTAGGGTGCAATACCCATCAATTCTAGCCGATCTTGAAACTAATCCCATTACTAATTTTCTTTGATTATTATTTTTTTTTTTTTTAAGTTTAAGTAAATCTATAGTTAACTTAAACATTATCAAATTTTATAACTTTATTAGTTACTAATTCTTAATTGATCTGGTTTTATTTGCTAAAAAGAGATTGCAGTCATTTTAATTATTTGATTAAATGATCAAAAATCTGACAAAATTCTCAATTATTTTTTACTTGATAAAACTGTGTATTTATTATTAACAATTAATAACTAATAAAATTCACATGCAATATAGCAGTAAATATGTAAGCTTAATTAATTAATATAAGTGTTGGAAAAATCCGGTACTCGCCTCGGTACCATATTCTCTGAATCCGCAACCCGCTCCGGTACCGCAATCCACACCGGTACCGCCTAGTGTTGGGATTCCGCAGTGGAAACGTCAAATCGGATTTTTACCAAAACCCGTTCACTGGAATTAGCATAACCACAAAGAGACGAAAACCAAAACAAAAATATGCGGATGAAATAAGATTCATTAACCAAGAAAAGAATTACACCGACTCCTCTTTTCTTCTGCAATAGAGTAGCTTCAACCCGAGCCCTCCTTCTAAATCTCTCTCACCCTTCTCTCGTCTTCTATAAACCTAGAAGACTCCCTGCTCTCGTCTTCTATAAACCTAGAAGACTATGGGTGTGGCTAAATCCTAGCCCCCACCACCTCCTTGGGTGTTACCACCACCGTGGGTGTAGATACCACTACATGGGTGTGGCTAAATCCTAGCCCCCACCACCTTCATGGGTATTACCACCATCGTGGGAATATCTTCCTTAACAGCCCAATTAAAATAATAACACATGTGCTATATTTATAGCTTACATCAAAAACTATCCAAATCCTAGTCTAAATAGATTTTATTCTAATTAATATTTAAATCTTAACAAACTTATCTCTTTAAGATTTAAATATTAATCTTAATCCAATTAGGATTCAATTACAAATCTAATCAAATCCTAACAATCTCCACCTTAATTTGATTTGTAATCTTCAATCGCTTCATCGAGCTCTCCTTCGCTCCACCTTGAGCGACTGCATCTCCGATCTCGCTTTTGGACTCTCTTAACTCCACCTGAAGTTGAAAAATCACATACCTTCTAGTCCAACACGTTGAGATCAAATTATGCTCGTCTCCCGTGATGATCGATAATCCAGTACTCTGATGTCGATATCTCCTGAGGATCGCCAACCTTTAGCTCTGATACCAATTGTTGGAAAAATCCGGTACTCGCCTCGGTACCATATTCTCTGAATCCGCAACCCGCTCCGGTACCGCAATCCACACCGGTACCGCCTAGTGTTGGGATTCCGCAGTGGAAACGTCAAATCGGATTTTTACCAAAATCCGTCCTCTCAATATAACTGGAATTAGCATAACCACAAAGAGACGAAAACCAAAACAAAAATATGCGGATGAAATAAGATTCATTAACCAAAAAAAGAATTACACCGACTTCTCTTTTCTTCTGCAATAGAGTAGCTTCAACCCGAGCCCTCCTTCTAAATCTCTCTCACCCTTCTCTCGTCTTCTATAAACCTAGAAGACTCCCTGCTCTCATTTTCTATAAACCTAGAAGACTATGGGTGTGGCTAAATCCTAGCCCCCACCACCTCCTTGGGTGTTACCACCACCGTGGGTGTTTTCTATAAACCTAGAAGACTATGGGTGTGGCTAAATCCTAGCCCCCACCACCTCCTTGGGTGTTACCACCACCGTGGGTGTAGATACCACTACATGGGTGTGGCTAAATCCTAGCCCCCACCACCTCCATGGGTATTACCACCATCGTGGGTATATCTTCCTTAACAGCCCAATTAAAATAATAACACATGTGCTATATTTATAGCTTACATCAAAAGCTATCCAAATTCTAGTCTAAATAGATTTTATTCTAATTAATATTTAAATCTTAACAAACTTATCTCTTTAAGATTTAAATATTATCTTAATCCAATTAGGATTCAATTACAAATCTAATCAAATTCTAACAATAAGTGCAGCGTAAAGTCATTAATTAGGTTCAGTGAATGTTCAATTTAATGTATATAATACCTATATATATATATGTCAAATAAAAATAATTAAAACTTACATAAAATTAATAAAAAATAAAAAATTGAGGGGTCTATTTGAACCAACATATAGTTGAGGGGGCATGCGTACGTCTCATCTTTATGAGGTATAAACATTTGTAATAATATTCAAGATGCATGTATTTGCTATATTATTAATTACCATATATAAACATATAAATATTAAGTACTGAAGCAAAACTCTTTTTCTAGACATTAATTGGTACTTCATTCATGCATAGATAGGCTCTAAACTTTAATAATTTGCAATTTGGTTTTTTGTTCTTTTGCTTGAACAGATTACACTGAACTTACCCAGCTTTTTTAAAAGGTTATCCCTGCATGCACCTTTTTATCAATTTTTTTTTTTTTTTTTAATTTAATGATATAAATGTACAAAGGAACATGCATTTCCCCTAAAAAGTAATTGAAGATAAACTATAAAAGTTATGCTAAAAATAATGTTGGAGGGTCTAGTTCAAAATATTCTTTAGTTCAGGTGGGGTCCATACATTTTACCAAACAAAACATAGCATAAACATTTGATGAAATTTGGATTTATGGAGATAAGAGATTAAAAAAAAGAGTTAATTTGGTGGCTAAATTATTCAGTACAAGGGCTGAGAAATTACTGAACTCAGTTGCTCAGTGCATTCAAAGTGAGAAAATATTTTATGTCACTTTGTGCATGAAAGCTTGGGATCTTTGATACAATCCATATATATATATATATATATATATATATATATATATATATAATATATATATATATATATATATATATATATATTGCATCCCTCATCAAAAAACAAAAAAAAAAAAAAAAGAGAAAAAGAGGGTGGGGAGGTGGTGGGGGCAGTAACATATATAGTGGGTGGCAGTGTGTCACATGTCTCTCTCATCTTGTTTGTAAGATTTCTCAGCCTGTTTAGCCCAAAGGGTTGTGTATGGGTGGGGCTAGGGCTAGCTGCACCCCCCACCCCCCCCTCTCTCTCTCTCCTTTCAAATTTGCAAAATTTTTGGATAATTAAATAATTTCATTTTGATTATTGAACTTTACTTATTATAATTGAGAATTCAACCTCTATTTGAATCAAGTTATTTAGTCAAACTCAAAGTTATGTACTTAATAAATGGATGCCATGTTAGCTAGCTGGATCAACTGCTATGTCAACTTGAGAAATATGTTGTAGTTGATGGATCAATCACTATCGAATTTAACGAGATTACTTGACTGAGTTAGAAATTGAAGCTGGCCTCTACAACATCATATAAAAGCCACATTAATTAATATTTTACATTTTAAAGTATATATATATATATATATATATATATATATATATATGTATATATATATATATGATTGGAAAGAAGTTAATTAAGTTCATAATGGAACTATATATAGCCATTAATATCATCAGTTCTCACAAAAGCTGTAAAGAGGACACCAATCACTGGATGGTTGTGGAAGACATTTGGATCAGCCTTAAACCAATGTTGGCTAATAAATAAAATAACAATCCAAAGGACTGTACCAGCCCAAAAAAACAAATGGAAGGTACGTACCTATGAGCTCATGGGTCCATCAACTAGTCAAAATCAAGATGAAGTAGATTTTTGCCTACTTTTTTTCATATCCCCTTTCACTATCTCATAACCAAGTTGGCTTTGCTTTAAAGCCCCCTCCAGCTTTTCTATTGCCTGCAAGCTGAGCTTTCTTGAAAACACCTGAAAAAGATGCATGCTCATGGATTCAGAAACAAAAGGCCCATAAATGCATACATTAATTATATATATATATATATATGCTTGTGTGTGATCATCTATAGTAACCCATATAAACTTGGCCTAATCTTACAATAATATTATTCCACATTTTTAGCAAATATAATTGAAAGAAGAACAAAAAAAAAAAAAAAAAAAATAAATATTCTCTAAGGTAAAAAATATCTACTAAACTCTCCAACACTTTATTTCCCCCACCCCCCTATCTCTTTACTTCAACCTGATCACTCAGATATGAAAGTGGTTCTTCTGTTCATTACACAATGGTTAGACTCAAAAGGTATTATTGTAAAGCTCATAGAATAGAGTCTAACTATATATAAAATATACTCTCATTAAATTCCCACTAAATTCATGGTGCCACACACTAATGGAAATTGTTGTGATCTGCCCATGGCCAGAAGGGTGGTTGCTCCTCCATGCTGCACAGCAAGTTGCTGAAATTGCCGTCCGCGATGACGTGCTCGATCTTGGGGCATTGGTTTTCCTGCTGCTGCTGCGGTGGCGGCGGCGGCGGCGGCGGTGGTTGCGACGGGTTCTGGAGGAGCTGGTTGATGTCGGCGGGCCTCATCGGCGGATAGAAAGGTAGGGTTTGGTGAGGGTGTAGGGGGCTCTCGATCGCCGCCGATGTTCGCGAGATGTCTAAGTTGATCTCGGAGCTGTTCTCGCTGCGGTTGCTGCAGGAGCCTTCGGTCTCTTTGTTCAGGTTGATCAGTTCTGAGGTTTCTCTGCCTTTCAGAGACAAAATCTGTGTGGCGAAATTGGTTTAGTTCATGTCAAAGAAAAAAAAAAAAAAAAAGAAAAAAAAAAAAAAAGAAGAAGAATTTGCAATTAATATTGATTTTTGTGGATTGGACATAAATTAGGATCTAAGTGTTGCAGAAACTGCAGCAGAATTGAAATTTCTTTTTATTACCAAATGAGGTGAATCCAGAAAATGATTCCCTTTTTTAATTTCTTAAAAATGAGACAGAAAAATTAATAAAAAAAGACATCTTATCAAAGAATATTTTTTCCCTTGCAGTTTCATGATCATCATCATGATGATCATCACCATCATCACATCTCTCAATAAAATGATGTACCCAATCATTTATGCTGTACAAGTTAGTTCAACAGGTTCTTATATCTTTCTCAAAAGACTCAAAAGCCACCAAATTCACCTCAAAACTGTTTTTTTTTGAATCAGACCTTTCTTTCTGAAAAGACCCATCTCAGAAACATGCAGAATCTCATGCAAATAAATTTGGTAATAAGAAAATTAGAAAAACATAGAAAACAATTTTTAAGAAAAATATAGTTGTCCATGAGAATTTAATCCCAAACAACTCCAAAAAAAAAAAAAAAAAAAAAAAAAATTATCAAGAAAATAATTAAAATTTCAATTCTGATTCAAATTGCAGAACAGAAATTGTTATCAACATAATAAAGTGTGTCGAACTTAATTAATCAACTTTATCATACGAACTAACGGTAAATAAAATTCAATGTATCTATTCTGTCAATAATATAAATATATATATATAAATATTTTTGGAGGGTGGGTGGGGGGAGAGAAAATTTTGTTTAATTACCTCAGCTTGGAGCTTTTTGTTTTGGGTTTGAAGGGCCTCGTTCTCGGACTTGATGGCATCGAACTGGTGCTTGAGCACATCGTAGTCCTTCTCCAGCTGCTTGGTCTTCCACCGAGCCCTTCTGTTCTGGAACCAGATGGCGACTTGCCGAGGCTGCAGCCCGAGCGCCTTCGCTAGCTGCATTTTCCTCTCGGGCTCCAGTTTGGTCCCGAGCTCGAAGTTCTTCTCCAACATCCGCACCTGCTCGATGTTCAGCCTCCTCTTCTTCTCCCCCGCCTGCGAGCAGTCGTCCGACATCTCGTCCTCCCCTCCGCCCCCGCCCATCTCCTCCGCCCCGCCCGCCGGCTCCATCCCATGGAACGACATCGATCTCTTCCCCATCATTGGCACCATCCCTACGAAATAAAAAATAAAATTAAATTAAATAAACAAAAAAAAAAAGACCCATTTAGTATTTTGGGCCTACTTTGTTTTTTTTTTTTGTTTTTTTTTGTATGTGTGTGTGTGTGTTGTATAAAGGAACCTCTAAAGTCTTGGAGATTGGAGGGGAGGATGGGGTTGAAGGTGTTGGGAGGGTGAGGGTGGTGGTGGTGGTGGTGGTGGTGGTCATGATCTTCATGGGTTGTTTGTATTTGGAGGATGAAGTTTGGAGGGAAAGAGGAGGAGGAGGAGGCCATTCCATTGCAGGCCATTAATTGTTCCTCTCTCTCTCTCTCTCTCTCTCTCTCCTCTCTCTCTCTCTCATCTCTCCTCTCTCTCTCTCTCTTCTTTTTTTTTCCTTTTTTGTTTTGGAGCTCACCACCACCACCACCTTATTGGCATGGTGGGAGGAGGAGGAGGAAGAAGAAGAGAGGGTTATGAGAGAGAGAGAAGGTGAGAGACAAAGAGAGAGAAAGAGAGAGAGAGAGAGAGAGTGAGATCTGAGAGTGAGTGAAAGCTTAGGAGATGGAAATATATCATAGGATATTGAACAAGTGATAATCAAAAATATGTATTAACTCTAATTATTAAAAAAAAAAAAGAAGAAGAAGAGATATTAATTGAGATGGGATGAATGCAAGTTTTACTTCTAGTAATTACCTCATATGTTTTTAAAATTTTTCTCCTCATTACCATATGAGTGTCTTTTTGTGGAAAAAAATTTATTATACATTTGAGTACAATTTTTCATTTTAATTACCACAAAGCAGCTGTAATTTTTCTCTAGTAATTGGATAACTTTACTGTGTACTCAGAATTTTTTTTTTTGATTCTTCAAAAATATAATGGGGTGACTGATTCATTTTATCATTCCTTAATTAAACCTAACAATTATATACTTTATTACCACAATATATATATATATATATATATATATATATATATATATATATATATATATATGGGGCAATTGCCTATATACCCCTATTAAGTTCCCAACTTTCATATTTACCCCTCAAAAAATCTGCTCTCTAATATACCCTTCTAAAAACCCAAATTCTTTCTGATATACCCTCAAAATAGGGGTATATCAGAAAAAATGTGGAACGTATTAAGGGTATATTTGAAAGAAAAAAATAAGAAGGGTAAATCAGATATTTCATCATATTAGAGGGGTACACAGGTAATTATCCCTATATATATATATATATATATATATATATATATATATATATATATATATATATAAAATTAGGCTAGAATACTATCAATACCACAAAGTCATTGGTGCTATCAAATTTTTAGAAAAATGTGTGGTTAAGATGATAGTGGTCTCCTAGGATTTACTAGGTGATTGGTTGAATAGTAAAAATTTTAGAGGACCACTATAATCCCAACCACATATCTTTTCATCCAACGATAGAAAACTTGATAGCACCAATTGCTTGGTGATATCGATAATATTCTAGTCGGACTATATATATATATATATATATATATATATATATATATATAAAATTTGTTGAGTAATTAATTGAGACAGCAAAATAACCTAATATTCAAAATTGTTTGCTTTGGGATCTGAAACCCAAGTAAAAATTGTCAGAGAAATTCCCTGCTGGGTAAAAAGAGGTATCTAGAGATGATTCAAGTATAATACACTGCCCTAAGAAGATTACTCTCCTAGGGATCATAACTTTTGTGGGAGATAATTAATTTACTATTACTCTCAGTCCAATGGTTTAACCAAACCAATGGATTACTGTAGTTAATTCTCTGATTCATGTAATGTTGCTAATTGATTTAATATTTCCAATTGACCTTTTTTTTTTTTTTTTTTTTTTTTTTTTTCCCTTTAATTAAATGCTGTGTAGTGAGAAGTGGGTTGTCATATGGAAGAGAGGAGTGATGTCTTATTGAATATTTATATTTATATTTTATACATAAGTATACCTTAAAGGAGAGATGACTGACTTTTGGGGAGAAAAGGGAAAAGGAGTTGGCTATAATGTTTATTTTTTTATTTTTTTTATTTTTTTATATTTTATTTTTTATTTACTCATTTGATCTGTGGAAGATATATTAATGGGTTTTATGAAAAGATGGCCACAACAAATGTGCATAATATATTGTCTCTAAATGTTATAAATTATGTCATAAGTAAAATATTTTGTTCGAAAAATTAAATATATGTTATTGTAATCTTGTTCTAGAGTAAAATCTAGCTCTCGATTGGATTACAAATAATAATTCTCATAATAGAGATGATTACCGAATTATTTTTATTGACATCTAAACAAACTCAAAATACTATTTGTATATTTAGAGCTCGTTTAGTATTGAAGTTAATTCATTTAACGCTAATAAATAAAATAAAATTAGGAGCCTTAAACAACTTAGTTAATAATAACTTATGCGGTACAAAAGTTTTTTTTTTTTTTATGATTGAATTTAAGAGTACGATTTAGCACCTTAATTAAAAAGTCTTTAGTAAGTAGTAACCATGCATGATTGAATAGGTTAATGTATTTTCACCAACCAGAGGAGATTTGTCATGTACACTTCGATTATATATATGCTATACTTTTTACCATATTTAATCACACTCCTCTCCTAATTATCTACTAAATAATATAATCTTTTTTGAGTAAATGAAACGAATAAGCTGAACATGGCATTCATGCATGGAAAACGGGCTATGAATGGAGAATTAGATATGTCATTCTTTTTGGTGAATAGTGGTTGGGTTTAATTGGATGTAAAATAAGAGGGGAAAAAAAAAAAAAGTACAAAAGAAATAGGAGAAATGGGTTGGCTAGAGAGAGAAACATATACATCCTCTCTCTCTCTCTCTCTCTCTCTCTCTCTCTCTCTCTCTCTCTCTCTCTCTCTATATATATATATATATATATATAGTGTGAACTCTAGAGAGAGAGAGAGGAATCTAGGGGAGATGGGTCCTATGAGCTGCAGGGTTTGCTACCTAACCCACATACAGCTATCGTGGCATCTGGCTCCTCCTCCCCTTCCATCTCACAAACATCAACCTCAACCCCTAGTGGTGTTTTTTTTTTTTTCTTTTTTTTTTTTTTTTGATGGAGGGGTGGGCTACAAGGGGAGAGATGGAGGGAAAAGCCCTAAACCTAACCCTAATTCTAATTTTAATCCTAGACAAGAGTATGGTCTCTAAAATGGATGGTTAATTAGTGAAAACATATATTTCGTGCTTATTGATCGATCTTGTTTTTACTTTTAATCGTAGCGATACATAATTTTTTTATTATAATATATGGTCGAATTCACTGAAATCAAGTCAGTAAAACAGTTTAATGAATTACTCTATGAAATCGTACCTTCTCAAAAATATTAATCCAATAATTAATGATCATTTATCTTTAATAAAAAATTTCATCTTTTTCGTTTGGTATTGAGAGTGAACAGACGCTATTGGTTCAAAATGAGTTGAAAATTAAAAAAGTATGAGATATAATTCTCTTTTTCGCTAAGACGGTAAAAATTACATTTTAAAAAATATCAGTAAGATTCACACGATGTGTTATCACTTACGAAAAATGAATAAATTATTATTTTATCGCACTTTTCTATTGTATATATATGTAATTAAATTATTCCATAAAAGTTGACAAAAATATCAATGAAAACAATTGATTTGGAGTCCTACAATAGCCTAGTGTTAAGGTGGTCTCCATGGATTTTTCACTTAAAATCTCCACATGTGATAAAACAAAAGGTGCTCTACGTTGAATCAATCACTTGTAATTCCATGTTGTTACCTTCTATATATATATATATATATATATATATATATATATATATATATATATATATATATATATATATATATATATATATATATATATACATATGGTGTCATATTCCTCACTACTATTGTCATAAAAACCATATCTCCTGCAATTTTTCAGGTTGGACATTTCCAAGGCAATCCAATTCGCATATCTTATAAAAAACTATATATAATCTTGTGACAAGAGACATCATATACCTATTATTTTATTTTATTGAACACCAACTTTAAAGCAAATAACTGTTTTTTACCTTATATATAGCTAGGGTACAGTAAAATAAAACATTTCTTCCTAGCATGATAACAAGAACAACACACACACAATATATACTCTGTGGCGGGATATCAGGTTGGGCTGAGTCATGTTCGAAGTGGCATGAAAATAATTGAACTAAATCACAATCAAAATTCGTGAATATTGTGTCTATATATTTTAAGTAAATTAGTTGTATATTTTCTAATATTAACTAATTTTTAAATCTTTCTCATAAATTGAATCATTTTATAAATAATGACAAGATTACTATATATATATATATATATATATATATATATATATATATATATATATTATTTTTGTTGAAGAGCAATTAATGCTATTTAGATGTACGCGCCACCTATCTAAGGTTAGAAGCTTTCTCACTAATTATTTTGATGTGATTAGTAAAATACATTCAATTTTAAAATAGATGAAATATAAAATATACATTCATTTCAGAATGTACAAATAATATTTTTCTATGTTGAAATGTACAAGGACCCCGTCGATTACGAAAAAAACGTACACATGTAGACCCGATTTTGGGATGCATAATTTACACTCATTCATTTAATGGATAAAAAATTTGCTTACTGGTCACGAGATATAAAAAAAATTTCATCCTTAAATGTATGGGCATAAATCATACATTCCAGAATAAAATATATGAATAGCATTACTCCTCAACTTTAGGCCGTTTAGCTTGAAATAAGGCCCCTCAAGAATTTTTATTTTGATTAACGTACACCCCCAATAACTTTTGATTATTCTGCTTTGAATTACTACTTTGGCAAATTTATTCGGAGATTTTGTAAAATCAAACAGTAATTCTAATAGCAATTCTATTAAATTCGGTTGTTTTGATTTCGACTGTTGCCAACTTATAGCTATGGAGCTGTTACGTCCGCAATTAAAATAAAGCAAAATATCTCAAACCAAAATAATTGAACTTGAGAGGGTCTCAATCAGAAACAATAAGAGTTAGGGGCATTTGTGCATTCTCATTCATCCATGGGATGCTTTTGATAATTGTGGTCTCATTCAAAGATACTATATATTGGTGATAGTTCCACCACACTATATTATATACAATATTGTACATGATGCATGATCAACTTTTTCAAACAACATAGAAAGAAAAGTTTTGGAAGAGAAGTGACAACGAATCCAAAGTAGAGCTTAAAAACAAACAATAATAAAAAAAAAAATTACATCACACACAAAGCCACTCTATTTAAATTCTATGTGCCACTCTTTTTTTTTTTTTTTTTTAATATGCAATATTAAAATATTATTCTTTGATAATTTTATAAGTTTTCAGATAATAATAATTATTTTACATAATATTATTGCAATAAGTCCTGAGTTTAAATTTTACGGGTCTCCTACTCTTTTATTTGATTTCTTTTCATGTAATTAAACTTCATATGTTAAGCTCAAATTCCACCCGTTTAATTAAAGCAAAGAATAATTAATGGTTGTTTCACATTTTTTTATTATTATTATTATTTTTATTTTGGTGAATCTCAATAATCTTTTGGACCTAAATCTTAGGTCCTTTGAAGTGTCAAAGAGCTAGTTATGTGGATCGTAAGTGTTAACCAATTATTTCATTGCACTTAAGGGCTCAACTATGACATTCATGGATTTCGACCTGACTCAATCTATCTAAATATTAAGTTTATTATTAGGCTTCTTGCCGTTAGTTCTAATTATGGACCACCTGCCCACTCAATTTATTGGACTCACCCAACTCAACTTATTAGTTTTCTGAATCTATTGTCACGGGTCCCAAAATTTGCACCGTTAATGCAGTATGTGAGTACGTATCGAATCCGCGCCACTGACTCTTATATCACTTATGCATGGGATCGTAAGCGCTAACCAACTATATCAAAAGTACATGTCGGTAGAAATGACGCATCTATTGCATTTAGAGGGCTTAGTTATAACGCTTATCGGTTTCGACGTCCTTACTCAATCTACTTGAACATTTAGTCTATTAATTGTTGGACCTCTTGTCCTTATGTCTATTCTGAATTGCAGACCCACTTAATTTATTTGACTCACCTAACTCAATTTATTAGTTTTCTGAATTTATTGTCATGGAGCAAAAATTTAGATTTATTTTAACCAATAAATAGTCAATAAGTTAGAGCTACGTTTAAGGATGTACATAAGACTGTTACCATTGGGAACATATTTAAAAATGACAAATTTGAGAAAATTCTTTGGATTCAACAAGATGTATTATGGACAAATTTTGTGATTTTTAAGTTGAGCACTAGGATACTATTATATGAATCCAATGAATGCTTACCCCTCCTAGGATTCTATGTGAATCCAATGTACTTGTCATACTAGCTTTATAATTAAATCATTTGATAATAAAAGGGATAAATTACACTTTTGGTTCTTAAACTATGAGATAGGCCCGTAACATTTTAATTCTTAAATTTTAATTTATTATAAATTTTAATTCAATTTTTTAAAATTGCTTTAATTTAGTCCCACAATTTAATTTAGTTGGCTAAATTATTGACAATTTTCTTTTTTATATATACACTACAACCAAATTAAGTTGGACACATGTTTGTGACACTTTTGTACAAGTGTTCTATCTATATTCCATCTATATTCAAAATTAGGTTATAGGGACACATTTTTGAGACACATTACAAAAATGTGTTGCTATACACCCTAGCGACGGCACATATAGCAACACTAACAATAAGTATTGGTATTTTTGCCAGCGACACTTTTTTTAGATTTTAGAAACACTTAAAAGTGTCGGTAAAATATAATTTTGTTGTAGTAATAATTAATATAATATCTTAATTATTATCACATCATTAATTATAATATTTTCGCGTCACTTGATCTGCATAAGCAATTTGTTAATATTTACACAACTAAATTAAACTGTAAAACTTAATTACAATAATTTAAAAGATTTGAACAAAAAATTACATCAACTTAAAATTTAAAAATCAAAATATTTCCCTGCGCGCCCAAAAAAAAATCCTCAAAAGTTGTGTTGTTTTTTCGGCATAATATTCTATACCGTGACATGTGCCTTGCATGTGTCTCAATTCTTGATAAAAATTAATAAAATTACTATAGTTTTTAAGATTATTTTTTTTTTAAATAAATAAATAACATGCTACCCACTTTACTTATTAGGCCAAATAAACTTAGCTGAGACATTTGTGCCTTAATAAAAAAAACATAAGTAGAAAGAAAAAAGAAAAAATTGAAGAAGTATAAAAAATAAGACAGTAAAAAAAACTACAAAATATAATCACTTTTTAAAGTAGAATTCTTCTCACTGGTTCACTAAGCACTTAATTTTTCAAGCTGCACTGAGTGGATTTGGATTGTTGTCGCAGAAGTGGCGAACATTACAACAAAATTAGATTATAAGGACACATGTTTGTGACACTTTTGTATAAGTATTTTATTTATATTCTATCTACATTCAAAATTAGGTTATAGTAACACATTTTTGAAACACATTACAAAAATGTGTCGCTATACATTCTAGCAACAGCACATATAACAACACTAACAATAAGTGTCGGTATTTTTGCCAGCGATATTTTTTTTTAGTTTTTAAAAATATTTAAAAATGTCGCTATAACATAATTTTGTTGTAGTGGAAGCATATATAGGATTGTTGTTACTAAACTTTTCAAAATTCATTGCATTGGAACTACTTAGATACAAAGTAATGTGCAATACATAGTTAATTACTCCCTAATTTAACATAAACTATAACATATTTAATTATCATAAAACATCAATTAAGATGACTAAGGAGTTAAGAGCATGAAATTGTTGAGAATCTATACCAAATTATGTGAATCCGCAATACACTCTGGTACCGTATGGTATTAAAATTCCGCAACAGAAATATCAAATCAAAATTTTACCATAAATTTATATTTTCAATAAAAACGGAAACCGACACCACCACAAAAAAAGAACAAAAAATCAAAATAGAAAATGCACATAAAATAGAATTCATTAAGTAAGATAATGATTACATCTGACTCATCTTCTACACATAGTTGTGACACCCCCGGAACTTGGATTAGTCCTCTATATAAATGATATAATAGGACTAAATCTCTAACCCGGCTATAGCATTTTGGATGGTAGCAAGATCCAAGAGGTTATGAGAGTTAAGCGTGCTAGAGCTAGAGTAGTTCTAGGATGGGTGACCCCCTGGGAAGTGGGGCGTCACAGTTGGTATCAGAGACATTCACCAGCCGGAAATGTGAGATGAGTCTCGGCTGAGCCAGGGTTATATAGCGGGTAGAGCGAGGCTCCCCGGCTAATGACCGTTGTGAGTGGAGTGCAGCTCCTCACAAGGTCGGCTAAGGCTAGCGAGACGAGTCTCACATCGCCTGGTGCTTGTGAGTGTGCTTGAGCCTGACGTGGACATCAGAGCTTAAAGGGGGGAAGAATGTGACACCCCCGGAACTTGGATTAGTCCTCTATATAAATGATATAATAGGACTAAATCTCTAACCCGGCTATAGCATTTTGGATGGTAGCAAGATCCAAGAGGTTATGAGAGTTAAGCGTGCTAGAGCTAGAGTAGTTCTAGGATGGGTGACCCCCTGGGAAGTGGGGCGTCACACATAGTAGTTTCTATAAGCCCACCCGTGCACTTGGTGCATCCAAAATTATGAATATCTTGGTCATTCAATATACATGAGTGTGACTAAATTCTACCATCACCAACAAAATAATAGCACATACGCTATATTTATAATTTACATAAAAAAAAATCAAAATTCTAGCTTAATTAGATTTCTACTCGATCTAATAAATATTTAAATCTTAATAAATTTATCTATAATAGATTTAAATATTTATCCTAATCTAATTAAGATTCAATTACAAATTTAACCAAATTCTAACCGAAACAATCATATTTCTTTAAAAACTTCTTATGATAAAAACAGAGGTTTACTATTTTCTTAATTTCATGTTTTTCCAGAATTTTTTTAAAATTTTTTTGGATTAAATGGGTACAACATTTTCTCGATTAGATAACAAATGAGCCTGATGAGAGTTAAACTTAGGATCTTATGGTTATGATAATATTATTTTCTGTAGATGCTTTCGTAAAGCGAAAAACTAGTATTTTATTATTTCATATTTTCATTATTTATGGGTTGTTTAATTTTTTGTGAAAAATGCGACTTGTACATTCTATTTGGAATATATATCACACATCTTATTTATCTAATGAGTGGAGTGTGGTGAGGGATCACTTAACAAATTGTGAAGTGACCCTCCCTATATCTTTTGGGGTGTATATATAGCATTACTTAATTTTTGTAGCATGTAGTATAATTTAATATTGTATTTTTAGAATAGTATTATCAGTAGAAGCACTATATTAATAAATATCTAATCATTATGTTTCAATGTACAACAAAGTCAAAATTACTAAATTAGAACTATTTTTGTGATAGTGATAACTCGTTTATACTTTCTGCTGCGGACTAAATAAGAACTATGGGAGACTACGTACTGCTGCTTAAAGCGATAGTAAATACAGGACAAACCAGACTCAAAAGACTCCAAAGAAAAACACTACTTATACACCAAAAAATAAAAAATGATGTGTAATTCTTAGGCTAGCCCTTTCAATGGTTTGGACATCCATAAATTAATAAGAATAGTATAAAAATATATATATACAGAGAATTCAATTAGTATACTATCGATAGTATCAAGTATTTGGTGCTATTAAGTTTTCTACCTTTAAATTAATTTTTTTTGATTATTTTCATCAGTTAGATGTTACTATTTTTTCAACTATCCATTAAATCTAAGGAGCTCATTATCATCTCAACCACACATCTTTTAATTCAACGGTTAAAAACTCAATAGCACCAATGACTTGGTGTGGAAAATAAAGCAACTAAAATTCGAGCTCGAAACCTCATATATCAACCACCAAACATTTGTCACTTGCATTAGAAATGGTTGATATTAATATAAAAATATTAGTCCTAAAGTAGATAGAGTACAATATTTATATATACTTTTTAGGGTATAGTTTGGTTCAAGAATAAGCATGAATTGCTTACTTTTGAGATACGAAGTTAGTTTGAAAATATTAGCCTAGAAGAGTATAATATTTATATCAACTTTTTAGGGTATTGTTTGGTTCAGGAATAAGTATGAATTACTTATTTTTGAAATATGTACAACTTTCAGGATAAGTACAACAAAATTAATTTTGTTTTTGGATAAAAATTAAATTGTTTTCGAGAATAAGAAAAATAATATTTGGATAGTTATATTGGAATAGTAAGTGTTGGATTATATAAAATCATATTTCGAGTCGATATCACATTAAAACGTTAAAAATTTGAGATTTTTGGAGGTGGGTACCGAAACTTAAATTTTGTGTACCGATACTCACTACAACAAAATTAGGCTATAGCGACATTTTTAAGTGTTTCTAAAATCTAAAAAAAGTGTCGCTGACAAAAATACCGACACTTATTGTAAGTGTTGCTATATGTGCCGTCGCTAGGGTGTATAGCGACACATTTTTAATGTGTTCAAAAAATGTGTCCGTATAACCTAATTTTGGATATAGATGGAATATAAATAGGACACTTATACAAAAGTGTCATAAACATGTGTGTCCCTATAACTTAATTTTATTGTAGTGATTATAGAGTATCTCAGGCGTTCCTCAAATTCCGAAGCTGTGAAAAACTATTTTTTATATGGGATACCGGTACGTGAATCTGGGCACTGGTACATGACCCTGTTTTTGTATTGTGTACCGATACTCAACTCTGAGTATCGGTACACAACTCTGCGACGGGTTGAATTTGTTGAATTTGTCTATAATTTGATCCAATTTTGTTCCAAAAGATTAGGGATGATCCATAAACATTTTAAAGATAATTCTTAAGGGGAGATCGACGATTAGAAGTGAATCGGAGACTCGGATGGACGGTGGAGATCATTTTCTATTAGAATTAGATTTTTTAGAGTTATATTAACTCTCGTGATTCATCTTTTAAATTTTAAAATTTCATTGAAAAAATTCTAATTAAGAGGAAAGCGTGGAGAGACTCTGTGAGAAAGTTTCTTGTAATCCAATTTTACTCCTAATACTTTTGTGTCGTAAATTAATCGAAAAATACATTGAAGTGGTCTTGCCTGTGGACGTAGATTGACACATTGTTGGCTAAACCACATAAATCTTGTGTCCTTGTATTTTCTTATTCATTTTATTTGTTTAGTTATTCTCGTGCTTATTTTCTACGATCGTTCTCGTCTATTTTCATCTACGAAAGATCTTGTTGTGTGCTGTGTGGGTTGAGATGTGCTCGGTAACTCCACGGTCGGCTTCTTTTCAGTAAGAATAAAAATAATTATAGCTTTAAAATAATAATATTTTATCTAATTAATTAACATAAAAATATTAATTAAATAAAAATTTAAGTTATTTAATTAACTAATTAATTATAAATACAACTAGATAACCCTAAATATTAATTAATTAAAATAATTAACAATATATACTATTAATCAATAATTTAATTTAATTAATCACGAGTGATTTAATAAATTAATAAATTAATTAGTTAATTATTTAATACTTTGATTATTAGTTAATAAAATAATTAGATAAGTCAAAATATTAGATTAATTAAAAAATTAATATAATAATTAAAATTATATTTATTTTAATTAAGTTTGTTTGAAAGTGGGAACAAGTTTATTCTCCTAATAAAAGGATCGATAGAACCGTAGTTTTAAACTTATATTATTTCCTCTCTTCCAAAATTATGTGAGCAATGCTCCTACTCTTTTTTTTTTGGATGTCGTCAATTCAATCCTATTTTACGGCTCAAATTTAAATACTTTTTTCGTTATAACCTGTTATTTTGAGAGAGACGTCGGTTATCAGGTATCTCAAAAAAAAATATAGTTTGGTCTTTTGACTTCGGAATAATTACGTAATTTTATCCTACAATGCGAATTTTTATTTTAGGAAAGATTATACATTTTAAATATTTCAATTTATTAA
>CM054939.1:22547258-22577258 GCA_029168755.2 Tillandsia fasciculata | reverse complement strand
TATATGAGTCCGGCTAGAATACTATCGATAGCATCAAGCAATTGGTGCTATCAAGTTTTCAGCCGTTGGATGAAAAGATATGCGGTTGAGATTATAGTGGTCCCCTAAGATTTTTACTATTCAACCAACCACCTAATAAACCCTAGGGGACCACTATCATCTTAACCACACATCCTTTAATACAAATGATAAAAATTTGATAGCACCAATGGTTTGGTGCTATCGATAGTTTTCCAGCCTAACTCATATATATATATATATATATATATATATATATATAGTATTGCTTATATACTTTCAAAAGTACAAGCTTATTCATACTTGTGAATTTTTAACCACTTTATTTTTTTTCTCTTCTGAAACACTTTTGTATTTTACTCTTTTTCGAGTTGTATACATGTCGGTTTATTACACGTGAAGTCTTTTTATACTTTTACTCCACATCCTCTGTGACGCCCCACTTCCCAGGGGGTCACCCATCCTAGAACTACTCTAGCTCTAGCACGCTTAACTCTCATGTTCCTCTTGGATCTTGCTACCATCCAAAATGCTATAGCCGGGTTAGAGATTTAGTCCTATTATATCATTTATATAGAGGACTAATCCAAATTCCGGGGGTGTCACATTCTTCCCCCCTTTAAGCCCTGACGTCCACGTCAGGCTCAAGCACGCTCACAAGCACCAGGCGATGTGAGACTCGTCTCGCTAGCCTTAGCCGACCTTGTGAGGAGCTGCACTCCACTCACAACGGTCATTAGCCAGGGAGCCTTGCTCTACCCGCTATATAACCCTGGCTCAGCCGAGACTCATCTCACATTTCCGGCTGGTGAATGGCTCTGATACCAACTGTGACGCCCCACTTCCCAGGGGGTCACCCATCCTAGAACTACTCTAGCTCTAGCACGCTTAACTCTCATGTTCCTCTTGGATCTTGCTACCATCCAAAATGCTATAGCCGGGTTAGAGATTTAGTCCTATTATATCATTTATATAGAGGACTAATCCAAATTCCGGGGGTGTCACATCCTCCAAAATCGATAGTTGTGTTTCAAGCACCTTCTTGATCGGCTGATCGCTTTTCGATCTATTTGATGCATGTACCTTACATTCCGCTTTGGTAGACTCGAGCATAGTCTAGCATTTTTTTGGCTAAAATTCGCACCTTTCTCATCTGATGCCTTTTGGCCAATCGAAATGCCTTGCTTTCTAATTTCTCCCATCGAAATCAGGATTCTCACACTCGACCTTTTTGACCGATTGGGTCCCCCTATCCGCTTTCGTCCTTGACTGTGCCAGCCAAAAGGTTCTTCTAGTCGGCCCTTCTTGGCCGACCTCCGACCCCTCAGGCCCAAGTGGGGACTGAGTCAGTGGTTCCTTTGATATGAACCTGGGGTCTATACTCTCGGTTACCTCAATCGTGAGTTTGTTGAACTTCGGCCCCTTCCAATCGGTCTGGTATGGATATCCTATACACACATTCTCGCTTGAAGACTGTAGGGTCCAGTAAGCTGGCCGTGTATCTGGCCCGGCCTTCGGCCGAATGCGTTCCAGCCCTAGGCATGGATCGATGTCGGGGAGCCCCGTCTGAGGTGCTGGGATCGTTCTTCGTGCCGGTGGAGGTGGCGGCACATATTGGCCAACCTGGTGCTGGAGTGGATCGTGCGAAGGGACCTGCCCGCTGATCCTGCCACAAGTCCTGTCGGCGTGCCCGGTCTTAAGTACCGGAGTCGCCGCCTGTGCCAGTAGAGGTGACAGCCCTTGATGACCAGCCTGCTGCTGAGGGGGTCCCTGTGGAAGGACCTGCTCACCGCTCCTGCCCTCAGCCTGAGGCCGGACGGACGATGGTGGGGAAAGCAGATGAGTTCCACAGTATCTTTCTGGTTGATGGCCGATGTTCTGCCCCATTGGCCCTGCTCCCGTCTGGTCCGGGACTTCTTATGGCTATACTGCTCCCAACGGTTGTGTCATCTGGGGCAGCGTGGTTTGCTGTGCCATCATTGTTGCTGGCACCATCTGAGTCGGCTCGTCATGGCCGATTTGGTATTGAGACGGTCCCCGTGGAGGGACTTGCCTGTCTGCCCCCGGCCATTTCGGCGGATCCGGCATGAAGTACCAGAACCATCGGCTATGCCGGAGGAGGTGGTGGCCTGCGGAGGCCAACCAGTTGTGCCATCATCAGCACTTGGCCTTCCTCTAGTAGTTCGGCCATGCAGACGGGCGCTGCTGGTTGCGCAACTTCTCCCGGTTGCACCGGTGGTGTCGTCGTCGTCGTTAGGTATGACGGGGTAGATAAGAACTGCTCGAAACAAGTGAACTCATCCCAGGCCACGACTTTTGCGTCCCAGGTCATGGCTCTCCTTTCAAGAGACCTCATCATCTAGGCTAGCTGCATGTACTACTTCGATAGAGACGGCTCCGGTAGTGCCGACTCCTCGTATAGCTCTAGAATTCCTGACATGTCTGCGGTACGATTAGGTAATGAATTACCTGAGTGTCCCATCAGGCGTGCCAAGAGAGTTGTTAGGGCCAAACTTACGCGTGATCGGCCCCTGGGGTGACCCTCAGAGATGTCGAGTGCGCCGCGTGCCAACAATCAAGCGATCGGGCCGAGGAGGGATCCGCTCTGCCGGGTTCTCCTCTGGTAACTTCTCGCGACCGTTCGGCTGAGAATAATCGAATCGGGTTTACGGAGGTAGAGAGGGATCGCTGGGTTCGACTTAGAATAGTCGAACCGGGTGAAAAGATAATAATATGGTTAAGGAGCTGATTGTAACTTTAGGGCACAAGAAATACAAATAAATACATGGCTGATGAGCCGATTTACACTTTATAAGGGGATACAATGACACGGCGATGAGTCGATTACAACTTTGTGGAACAAGAAAATGGGATATAAGGAAGAATGTAAGGATAGAATGATTACAATTAAGCCTACTCCTAGAAAAGGTGTAAAGAAAAGAGGTATATATATATATATATATGAAAAGTTAAGTTAACATACTCCTAGGATAAATGAAGAAGCTGAGATAGTACCAGGCTTACGAGATTACTGGACCCCTTTTCTTTCGATGGTTCAGATATTTATACACATCTCGAACAAATGTGGATAACCATCGATTTCTAAATCGGCGTAATTGAAGGGGAATTACCGTGAAATCCTCAACCATCTCCTTTTGAATCGATTATCTTTAATAGGATAGTGGCAGTTTCCCGTCTAGGTTCATCCCCTAATTGTCGTGCCAAAGCGTGATTTCGGCGCTTCCCTATACTGGATACTGCATGTCGCTTCAGGATCTGTTACGAGATTCGTGCCTGAATCTCATCTTTATTCTTTTCAAAATCTTTCCTTCTAGAGCTTCGAACAGCTGATGATAGACCTTGACTTCGCCTCTTCCGTCGTTTGACTGTGGGCGGTTTGATATCCGTCTTTGGCCGACAGACAGTCCTGAATGAGACGAATAATCTTTCTGCTGACCGCTTCTCTTGTCAGTTGACTCTCCTATCAGCAAGTACCTTCAGCCGATAGCGCTCATCGTGCCTTTAGTCTATGCGTGACTGAGATCGGTTCGAATCGGGATGTGGACCCTTCTTCGACTGAGGTTTTCGTCCGATGGCGTGTGCCTTTTACGCACCTAAGACCGATCTGAAATAAGACGTGGGTCTTTTCTTCTTTAGTTGGTTCAACTGAAGGTTGATTCCGAATTCGCCTACCTCGCCATCCGATCGGGCGGTTCGATGTCTGGTGGCAGCCGAAGTTAGCCCTGGACAAGGCATTGGTCCTCTTCGTAGGCTACTTCTCCTATCGGCTGATACCTTCAACCGATAGTATATACCGCATACTGTATGCCTCCCGACCTTGAGGCTAGCCTCCACCGAGACGCGAGTCCTTCTTCGTCGACTCAAATTCCCGTCGGCTGATGTTTTCTAATTGATGGTTGACGCCACGTGTTTCTCTCTCTCGTGACAGAAAAATCTAGTCTCAACAGGATGATAGTGAACCCCTTGGGTTTAGTAGGTGGTTGGTGAAATAACATAATCTAATGAGTGGAATTAGTCAAAAGGTTATATCTAACGGGAAAAAACTTACAAGCACCAAGTGCTTGGTACTTTTAAAAGCATAGTAGTCGGACTATATATATATATATATATATATATATATATATATATATATATATATAGATAGAGAGAGAGAGAGAGAGAGAGAGAGAGAGAGAGAGAGAGAGAGAGGGTTTATATACTTTCAAAAATACAAGACCAATTAATTATGCTTTTGATTTTTTTATCATTAAATTTACTTTGAGGTCCGTATTATTGTAAAGTCAACTAAAAAAAAGATAAAAAAAAGTATAATAGCACGGATCTCAATACAAATTCAATAATAAAAAAATTACATAAAATTTTGAAAGCATAGTTTTCAAATGAATCATAAATTGCCACCTGATGAGCTTCCAGTTTATGTTAATAATTATAATTTAATATCTTTTAGTTAATTAAATTATGCATTAATTTTTTTTTTTCTGACTAAATATTAAAATTTTAAATTTATATCCTTTCATTTTTCATTCTAATATATAACAAAATTGATAACCATTAACAATTAGTTATAAAAAAAAAAAAAATCATTTATACTTATCGCTTTCTCACCGTATGATACTATATTGATTAATTTGAATAACTTAATGACATAATAATTAAATATATATAATTTTCAAAATAATTATTACAAATTAATGTAAAACTTGATATTCAAATTTTTTCATACTCTATTCTACTTGAAAAGGATGAGGATAATTACTAGATATTAGGGTGTGTTTGGTTCCGATATAAATAAAAATTGGTTATTTTCGAAATAGTTATAAGTTCATATGCTATAATAATATTTTTAAGTGTTGATAAAAATTTTAAAAAAAATATTGCTGAAAAAAATACCGACACTTGTCATTAGTGTCGCTATATGTGCCGTCGCTAGGGGGTATAGCGACACATTACCATAATGTGTCCCAAAATAATATCTCTATAACTTAATTTTGGATATAAATGGACTATAAATAGGACACTTGCAAAAAAGTGTCATAAACATGTGTCTCTATTGTAGTGTATATACAAGCAGGAATTAAAGTAATTTTGTGTTTGATTGAGTATAAGAGTTGTACCGGGGATAAAAATGAAATTATGTTTGGTAAGTTAAAAAGGAATAAGAATTATAGAGGTGATTAAAATTTTAATTTAAGATAAAAATTTTACTGATATAATTTTAAATATTTAATTTAAAATATTTATTAAAAAAATTATTTAAATTTATATTTTACTTATATATAAAAAAATTATTAAAAAATTTTTGATTTTTAAAATTTTATAAATTTTTAAAAATTTAAAATTTTGTATATAAAAATTGTTATAAATTTTAACATTTTAAAATTTTGGCATAAATTTATTAAAAATTAAAATTAAAAATTTGTATCAATTTTAAAATTTTATAAATTTGTAAATTTATTAAAAATTAAAGTTAAAAATTTTAAAAACTATAAAATTTAAAAATTCTCTAAAGTTAAAAAAAATAAAAGTGGGAGCAAAAATTTTAAATTTAAAATTGGTATAAATTAAAAAAAATTTATAAACAAATTTGTGTAAATTTAAAAATTAATAAATTTTTAAAAAAAAATTTAAAAATAAAATTTTTAGATTTATTAAAAGATAAATTAAAAATTTTAAAATTTATAAAATAAAAAAAATTAAATTTTATAAATTTAAATATCTTATAATTTAAAACTTTTTAATAATAAAAAAAAAAAAGTGAAACAATTCACGTGAAACAGTTGTTCCACCTGTGGGCCCCTCCTGTTTTACTGTGTGGGTACAAAGGATAATCCCTTATTCCCTTATATCAGTACCCAAATGGTACCTAAAGAGAGTAAAAATAGTGAATTAGTAGTGAAAGTAAAAAATAGTAATATTTAGTTGAATTATTATTGTTTCTTAATATTATTCTAGAAAATTTGACTTAAGAGGTTCTAAAAATGAGTCCAGTAAATTCTTAAAAATGAATCTCTACAAAACTATAAAGAAGCAAAGTTTAGTTTCACGTTAAATCACTACAATATAAAAAAAAAAAAAAACTAAATGACTTTAAAAGATAATTACAATATAATATTTATTATCCTTGGCTAAATATAAAATTTTATTTGTTAATAATATAATATAAATTATTTATAAAATTCCCGTGCAACGCACGGGTTTATTTACTATTTCTCTACTAATTAAGTAGATCTTGGTTTAGTCACATTAATTATAAATGTTTTGTTTTCTTCTTTTATTTTTAGATTTATTTACATTTTATATAACTTCGTTTGTTTTGTTCTTTTATCTTTCTTAATCCAGCAAATTAAGAGCTTGTTAGTTTGATCCAATGCTTTCGTTTATACTTTCAGTCGCAGTAAAAAGAAAAATGAATTTGAGCAACCATTTCTGCAGCAAATACTTACATATTGCTGTAGTTTTCGGTTGCAGTTAATTTTTTATTAGGTTGCGTTTGGTTCAGATATAAGTTAGAACTGATCATTTTACAAATAAGTATAAGTTCAGAAATAAACAGGAATAAAATTAATTTTACGTTTAAATAAAAAATTAAATTATTTTTGAAAATAAGAAAAATAGTATTTGGATAGTTAGATTGGGATAGTGAGAATAAGAGTAATTATAATTTTAAAATAATAATATTTTATCTAATTAATTAATATAAAATATTAATTATATAATAATTTAATTAATTATTACTAAATAATTCTAAATATTAATTGATAAAAATAATTAACAATAATGAGTATTGTTTTTTTGAGAAATAGGAAGCATGCTACCGCTTCATTTATTTTTGAAATAAACTTAGCTGGAAATGTGAAGCAACTAGGCTTCGAACTCGGGTCCCGAATATCAACCACCAAGTCTTTTGCCACTTGCATTAAACACAGTTGATAACAATAATGAGTATTGTTAATAAATAATTTAATTAACTACAAATAATTTAATAAATTAATAAATTAATTAGTTAATTATTAGTTAAATAATTAATTAATAAAATAATTAGATTAGTCAAAATATTAAATTAATTAAAGAGTTAACATAATAATTAAAATTATATTTACTTTAATTAAATTTATTCTCAAATAGGAATAAACTTGTTTTAGAAAAAAAACGGAAATAATAGTTTCAGTTTTATACCAATTTATTTTAGAAAAATAAAAATTACTGTTCTCATCCAAACCAAACATATTTGAAGAACAAGATTAAAAAAAAACTTTATTTTTTCAAATCAAACAATGCCTTAGAGTATTTGACAAATTGAAAAATTTAGAGCATTACCATATCAGAAAGCATAAGTGAGTTTTAGAGGTCCGTAATGATTTGGAGTTTCTTATCACACTGCGAAAGTCAAGGTATTCAGGAGTGTTTATCCTAATATTCTTTGTTAGCTCTACTTAATCAATAGCACCAAATTTTTTATGCTATAAAATTTTTCGCCGCATGCATATTTGTTTACTGAGCACAAATTTATAAAACATAAACATTTCTACAACAAAATTATACTATAGCGGTATTTTTAAGTATTTTTAAAATTAAAAAAAAAAATATTGTTAGCAAAAATACCGACACTTATAATTAGTGCCGCTATATGCAGTCGCTAGTGTGACATCCCCGGAATATGTATTAGTTCTATATATAAATGATATAGTATGACTAAATTTCTTAACCCGGCTATAACATTTTGGGAGGTAGTAAGACCCAAGAGGTTAAGAGAGTTAAGCATGCTAGAGCTAGAGTAGTTCTAGGATAGGTGACCCCCTGACAAAAATACTGACACTTATAAGTAGTGCCGCTATATGTGCAGTCACTAGTGTGACCCCCTGGAAAGTGGGGCGTCACAGTTGGTATATATCAGAGTCATTCACCAGCCGGAAATGTGAGATGAGTCTCGATTGAGCCAGGATTATAGCGGGTAGAGTGTGGCTCCCCAGCTAATGACCGTTGTGGGTGGAGTGCAGCTCCCCACAAGGTCAGCCAAGGCTAGCGAGACGAATCTCACATCGTCTGGTATTTGTGAGTGTGCTTGAGCCTGACGTGGACGTCAGGACTTAAATTGGGAAAGACACCTCCGGAATATGTATTAGTCATATATATAAATGATATAATAGGACTAAATTTCTTAACCCCCCCTAGGAAGTAGGACGTCACAGCTAGGGTGTATAGCACATATTACTATAATGTATCCCTATAATCTAATTTTGAATATAGATAAACTATAGATAGAACATTTATACAAAAGTGTCACAAAAATATGTCCCTATAACCTAATTTTATTATAGTGACATGCATATTTATCATGCATATATATAATATGAACTTCCATGAATCGCTAATTTGGTTCGTTTCAATTAAAAAATTTGCCACTCAAGCTGAAATTTAGAAACTTTCAAAGCCAAAGCGAACCGAAAATAAATTAAGTTTGGTGTTTGGATTGGAAGGCGAATATTGTCATTTTGCACTTTACCACCCTCAAATATTAAAAATTCTATGAAACACCCACTTTGCCTTGCGTAAAATATTAAAAGATTATAAAATACAATTGAAGTCCAACTATTCTTAATGGGCCAAGTTTGCGGCCCAAAATAAAATAAGAAAAATGGGGTGTTGTAGACCGTAATTTTTTTTTAATGAAATAATAAAAAATATTATTTTATAAAGGGCTAAAATGCATAAAACCGTGTTGGATAGATGGATGGATCGGAAAAGAGCAAAATGCACTTTAACACTTTACCCCCTCAATCTTAAAGATCACTTAATCCGGTTCCATAATTTCTTTATCCTCAAATATTAAAAAATCGAAAAAATTGTACCAAAAAAGCCCAATTAATATAGGCCATAAGGCCCAATAGAGAGAAGGAAAATATGTTCTTGGGCCTTTATTCTTTTTTGTGAAACAGTAGAGAAAATAATTTCTAGTAGAGATATTATGCAAAATACTGTTGGGGCTAGAGATGTGAACGGATCATATTCGAGACGAATTTTAAAAATTCGAACCCTAACCCGACGACGTATCTGAAATCTAAATCCGAATCCGAATTCGACAAATTTTAAAAATTCATATTCAAATTTAAATCCGACTAAAAATTCAAAACCCGAATCCAAATCCAAATCCGAAACAATTATTTCTTTTTTACTTTTATAATATTTCAAAACATATTACATTAAATCTAAATTTTTAAAATACAAATTTAAATATAATATCAAATATTTATATACACATATATTATATAACGTAAAATCAATTTGGGTTCGGGTTTAGGTCAGATACAGTCAAAATTCATATCCGAATCCAAATCCATCGAATTTTTATTTTTTATATTCATATCCGAATTTATTTAACATTGGTTAATCCATTCCGTTCTGTTGGTGTAAATACACAAAATAGAGGTTAGACTACAAAATATATATGAAAAGTATCAACGAGTCGATCAAGCCGAGGCACGGATATCTCGCTCTCTTTAAGGAGATTCAAGCCCTCTGCGGTAGGCAAAGCCTTCGAACCGATGCAGCAGAACACTGACTTGTCCCCTCCAGGATACAACGGCTCGACCCTCGTCGTGTGACTTCACCAACTCTGCACAAGTAGATGAGCCCAAAGCTCCACTAAAAAGAACACCTTTCTTTGACCACTTTCTCTCTCAAGTAGTATATAATTTGTTTGTGTCTCTTTTTTTGATCTTTTTTAGGTGTGTCTAAAGAGAGTGAAATAGCTCTCTATATATAGTCTTGTAAACCATATAGGTTACAACTAATTAATCCTAAAATTAATTAGGAGGAGTTAATTCGTAGGCTAACTCAATTTCCAAAGAAGAAAAAGGAGTTGTAACTCCACTAATTACATATGTATAGGTTAGATGAAATTAATAATACATTTAATAATTAAATGTTACAACATTCTCCCACTCATTTTATTATTAAAGAGAGTTCGACGGTCAAAGAGGGATCATTATACATAAAGAAGGTGTGCTCTGCATTGAACCTTCACTTAGTGAAACAATGATCTCTACTCCAGAGCCAGAGTGGTCTCAGACTTGAACTTTGGCTGCTTAAGGGAAATAGAGTGTCACTGCTCACATATAACAATCCAGGTGTTGACATAAGCTTTACTAGCTAGCACGTTACGGCCTTGTGCTTATCCTGGTTTTCATGAGCATTTTTGAGAAAAAGCCCATTCTCATAGGAAGCAGCCTCACTTCCATGCTCACATAGGTGAAATCCGTCAAGGGTGCTCCTGTAATTCTGACACCCTGCTCGTAAGAGCCACAGACTCCATTAAGAGTATAATAACTCAACCCTCATTTCATTACAGGATGAATGCACTCACATCATAGGGATAGGTAAATATTAGATCATGTAGATCTATATGTTGTGCATTCTTTATGACCACCATATGATTCGTTTTTCCCATTGAACCCGACTTTCAGGATCTCTGATCATCAGGTTGGGTATCCTCATACGTGGTTCATGATATTATAGGCTTTAACTGTCACGCCCCGAGTCCGCCAATTTGTACGGTTCGGGCACGCCAACAGACCCGCCAATCGGGTAAAACCTTTTTCTACCCGAAAGGAACGGTAACATCCATAATAACACAACAAGTGTATGCGGAAGCTCAATATCAGAGTACTAAAAATCACTATAAATTAAAACTTTCATTTAATAAACCAACAATTAATGCGGAAATGAAAGCATACAGGAGTGAACCATAAATTAAACTTACTACACTTTACATTTCTGAACTTGCAAATAAAATTATTACATTTCCTTTACATAAATTCCTCACTATACAAGGTTCACTCAAGAAATACATAAATGGGATACCTCTGCTAGACCCTCTAGGTCACTATGCTGCTGGGCCCTTGCCCCTGTCGTATGCCTCGCTGTCGTCTGCATCTGATCTGTCTCGACCGCTGCATCCATTCCCGAACCTGTGGGGGGTCACCCAAGGGGTGTGAGAACTCCGACAGAGTTCCCAGTGGGTTCAACCACCGAGAAAAGTGTCCTACACCACTTGGTCCAATGGAAGCAATAATAATAGTGCTAGGAAACTAAAATCCTCAATATCAAAATGCTGCTATGCAATATAATATATCACTGCACTATACTATCTGTGTCTAATCACCAACCATCACTACTCTTGTCTAGCCACACTAGGCTGCTAAGCACCAACTCGGCCACTATGCCGCTGTATATAGGGTCAAACTAACCCGGCCACCTTGGCCACTCTAATTTCTCTTTATTCTTTAAATTCTGGTGCTTTAGTTCAAGTTAACCCTCAGAAATTCTTATCCAACGGGCCCGAGCCCGGTAGTCTTGCTACCATAAGATAAGATTTCTAAGGTTGCCGATAACACTCGCGAGTGTTACCCCGTCCTGCCGGGGGGACTTGTCATACGGGACACTGCCCGATAGGGTCACTGCCCAACTCTGACAAGAGTACTCTATCTACCAGTCATACGGGTCGCTGCCCGGGAGAGGGACCCTGTCCAACTCCTGACCGTTGTACGTTCGCCCCGGAGGTACGCCCGTTTTATCTTTAATTTTTCTTTCTTTTCTTTTCTTTTTCTTTCTCTTTTATTTTAGTTCTTAGCCTCTTTGCTTTTGAACACTTGCTTTCCTTTCTTATTCGAGCTTATAGCTCCCATTTTGCCACTGGCAATTTACTTTCTCTGTTCTTCGAGCATTTAGCTCCTTGCTTTCACTTTTAGCCCTTCGAAAGTACCTCGTCCGACGGGTCACTGCCCAGGGAGTCCTGCTCCACTTGACGAGTCTCAAATTCGAAGGCGCCATTTACATTCTCTTTATGCTTTTAGCCACTTTTAGCTTGCTTTTAATCTTTGCCTTTTAGCAACAATTTTTCCTCTTATCCTAGGTCTTGCCATAAGGATAACTAGAGAGTCTCCTGGACCCTTAAACATTTCTCTTTTATTTCTTTAACTCAAATTGAAGTTAAAGTTATTATCCATTTGCCCAGACACCCTATGACCTTCTAGGGTTATATTTGATCAACTCTTTAAACTGGGGATCTCATCCCACATTTCTGATTCCTCACTGAATCCTAGAGTTAACTAAACTCTATTTTCCTGTTTCACCATTAACTTAGAGTTACACTGACTCTAATTCCATGTTCCACTGTTATCTTAGAATTACATTGACTCTACTTTTCTGTTTTCCCTTTCATATCTCCACACTTGATCCACTTTTTCCATCCTCCTGATTCCTTACTGAATCCTAGAGTCAACTTGACTCTATTTTCCTGTCTGTGAGTTTAAACTCTTCTAGCTCAACTTAGGTTCCCTTTACCTAAGTCACATGTCATACTTGTCCTAGAGTTCCATGACTCTATGCTGACCTCTAGTTCACCTTAGGTTTCCTTAACCTAAGTTCCATGTCATACTCATCCTAGAGTTCCTTGACTCTATGTTGAACACTAGTTCTCCTTAGGTTCTCTTTACCTAAGTTCCATGTCATATACACCCTAGAGTTTTCTGACTCTATGTTGATCACTCTATCCAGTGTCCTTAGGTTATCACCTAAGACCATGCCACTCATCCTTCCTAGGATAACTCCTAAGTTGATGTCACTCGTCAAACCCCTAAACTAGGTTTTCTCCTAGTCTTACTACCAACAAGTTCTGTTCCCTTATATCACATGATTCCTAGGGTTGTACCCTAACATGATCACAGTCATCAAGTAATTACTCATTTCTACGCATGCAATTATTTTCATATCCATCATAAAAATAATATTTATCCTCTAAGTTCTTTTTGCACATGAAAATGAATTATCTCCTTTTGGCAACTGACAGTTGCATTTATCATCTGTGTCCATCTACACATACAAATTTATCCCCTATTGTGGGTAAATCATAAATATCACTTTTCCTCTAAATTTTTCTACAAATGCACATATATCATCTGTTATTGGCAACCAACAGTTGCTCTTTTCATCTGTGTTCCTCTAAACATGCAATCTTATTCATAATTACCTAACGCCTCTAACAGGCTACTATCATGCTTCGAATCGAAAAGCAAAGGAGCAAGGGGAGAGGTCACCCAATTTCGGCAGAATTCCCCACCTTGTAGTGTACCCAATTGCTTGTAGACACTTGCAATTGGTCTCCGCGCGATTCCACTTGTCTCCTCGAGCTTGCACGCAAAACGATGCACTTCTCTCGAGTCTGCACGCAAAATGGTGCACGTCCACCAAACCTGCACGCAATACGATACACGTCACTAAAACCCACACGCAAAACGGTGTGCATCATTTTAGTCTGCACGCAAAACGGTGCGCGTTAAATCAACCGGCACGCAAAACGGTGCACGTACCTCGAATCTGCACGCAAAACAGTGCACGGTCTACTGTAGGGTTGCACGTAAAACGGTGCACGTTTTTCTAACCCTGTATGAAAAACGATGTATAATATTAGAGAGTGCACGCAAAACGATGCGCGACAACACAACTGGCACGCAAAACGATGCACGTACCTCAAATCTGCACGCAAAACGGTGCACGCCTCACTGTCGGGTTGCACGCAAAACGGTGCACATTTTTCTTGTCCTGCACGCAAATCGATGCAAAATATTAGACTTGCACGTAAAACGGTGCGCGATAAAACGATCTGCACGTAAAACGGTGCACGCTTAACTGTAAAGTTGCACGCAAAATGGTGCATATTTTTCTACCCCTGCACGAAAAACGATGTATAATATTATAAACTGCACACAAAACGGTGCGCGATAAAATAATCTGCACGCAAAACGGTGCAAGTTTAACTGTAGGGTTGCACGCAAAACGGTGCATATTTTTCTATCTCTGCACGAAAAACGATGTATAATATTATAAACTGCACACAAAATGGTGCGCGATAAAATAATCTGCACGCAAAACGGTACACGTTTAACTGTAAAATTGCACACAAAATGGTGCACATTTTTCTACCCCTGCACGAAAAATGATGTATAATTTTAGAGACTGCACGCAAAACGGTGCGCGATAAAATAATCTGCACGTAAAACGGTGCACGTTTAACTGTAAAGTTGCACACAAAATGGTGCACATTTTTCTACCCCTGCACGAAAAACAATGTATAATACTATAAACTGCACACAAAACGGTGCGCGATAAAATAATCTGCACGCAAAACGGTGCAAGTTTAACTGTAGGGTTGCACGCAAAACGGTGCATATTTTTCTATCTCTGCACGAAAAACGATGTATAATATTATAAACTGCACACAAAATGGTGCGCGATAAAATAATCTGCACGCAAAACGGTGCAAGTTTAACTGTAAGGTTGTACGCAAAACGGTGCATATTTTTCTATCTCTGTACGAAAAATGATGTATAATATTACAAACTGTATGTAAAACCGTGCACAACAACTCAATCTGTGCGTAAAACGGAGCACGTACCTCGGATTGGCACGCAAAACGAGGCGTGCAAAATTGTCCCCGACAGTCTGCGCAACAAAACGGCGCAGTATAACTCGGTTCCTAACACGCAACACGATAATGGGGTCAAATCCATACCCAAAGGAGGCATAAATATTGTGCCAAAAATACCGTAAAAATAATGTGCGGGGCTTACCTCATACAGTCGCGCCGTTCCATCTCACAAAATTTCCTTCTCTTTTTCTTTCTTTCTCTCTCTCTCTCTCTCTCTCTCTCTCTCTCTCCTCGAAGCTCGGTTGAAGCTCGGTTGGAGAAGGAAACGAAAGAAGGAAAAAAAATGGGGTGCGGGGGGAAGAAGAAGAAGAAAAAGGAGGGAGAGAGGAAAGTGGTCCATGGTGCACGGTCCACGGTGCACCTGCCGGTCCACAGCACCCAGCCGGTGCACCCGGCTCAGGCACGCGCGCCCCCCTGCGGGCGCACGTCCCTGCCCGTACGGGCCCAATGGGGGCCTGCCATGTGGCGGCCCCTTTGACCCACGCATTTGATGCGCGCCAGCTGTGCGCGTTGAGCAGCGCGCCGCGCGCCTTGGAAATCCGTTTTTATCTCGTTTTCTGTCCATTTTTCGTCCGTTTCCGTCCAAATTTGACAGGCGGGTTCGTTTCAGCTAAATTTATCACAGAAAAATTTAAATTTTCACTTTGGGCCATTTTTGGGCCACCAAAAGCCTCGCTGTATCCAAAATCATTGGCGGACCCCGTTCTCACAATCCGGGTATCCGATTAACCCGAAATTTTTACTGGGACCTTAAAACATAATTACGAAGCTCCCCAAATTTTCTCAGAATTTTTCGACACTGTTGGCGGAGCCCGTTTTCACTATCGGGTATCCGATAAACGCGAAACTTTTTCTGTGGTCTTAAAACATATTTACGGGGCTCCCGTAATTTTTTCGGAATTTTCCGACACTGTGAATTTTTCACTAAAAATCTGGGCCCCCATTTTCGAATAAAATTTCAGAACTCTCATTTTAATCCCGATTTGGGCCCAACTCGCTTCCAAATATTCTTTACTTCCCCAACTTTCATAACAATAGTATTTCATTCCGTCTTTATTTACATTTATTTATATGTCGAAAATCCGGTACTTTACATTAACCCTATCCCCCTCGATGTATTCCAGATCCTTTCTCTTCCCAAGGCCTTAGTTAATGGATCTGCTAGATTATCAGTAGATTTTATATAATCTACATTGATAATGCCATTGTTCATATATGATCTCACAGTACTGTGTTTTCTTCTCACGGATCTGGATTTACCGTTATAATAACGGTTTCTTACTCTACCAATAGCAGCAGTGCTATCACAATGTATCAACACAGATGGAACTGGTTTCTCCAGAAATGGAATCTCAGACAATAAGTCTCTCAACCAACTAGCTTCCTCACTAGCTGAAGCCAAAGCAATAAGCTCGGCTTCCATGGTTGAATTAGCAATGATAGTTTGCTTTTTAGATTTCCAACATATAGCACCACCTGCTAAAGTAAAAATATAACCAGTGGTAGAGAGAGAATCACCTGATAAGGTATTCCAATCAGCATCACTATAACCTTCAATCACAGCAGGATACTTCCCATAAAACAAGCCATAAGTTTTGGTACCAATGAGATATCTCATCACACGTTCCATGGCATGCCAATGCTCTGTACCCGGCTTGCTTGTAAATCTACTAAGTATCCCTACTGCATATGCAATATCAGGTCTAGTGCAATCAGTCGCAAACCGCAAGCTTCCAATCATACTAGCATATTCCTTTTGATTTATAATTTCATTTTCACTTTTAACGGAAAATAAGTGAACACTTGAATCAAAAGGTGTAGTCACATGCTTGCAATTAAGAAAGTTGTACTTTCTTAAAATTTTCTCAACATAATGCGACTGATCAAGAAAAATACCATCTGGTGTTTTGGTAATTTTCATGCCCAAAATAAAGTTAGCCCCACCAAGATCTTTCATTTCAAAATAATGATTTAGCATAATTTTTGTCTCATTAATAACATTTAAGTTAGAGCCAAAAATTAGCAAATCATCCACATAAAGGCTAACAACTACATGCAACTTTTCAAAAGTTTTGTAGTAGATGCACTTATCACACTCGTTTGATTTAAAGCCATTCTCAATCATGCAAGAATCAAATTTTTCATGCCACTGTCTAGGTGCCTGCTTTAAGCCATAAAGGGATTTATTTAGCTTGCACACTTTGTTTTCTTGTCCAGGCTCTATGAACCCCTCAGGTTGGTCCATATAAATTTCCTCATCTAGGTCACCATTCAGAAAGGCGGTTTTTACATCCATCTGATGAATATGTAAATCATATATTGCTGCAACAGCAATGAGAACTCTGATGGATGTCACTCTAGTAACCGGAGAAAAGGTATCAAAGAAGTCTAGATCTTCTTTTTGTTTATAACCTTTTGCGACAAGTCTCGCTTTATACTTGTCTACACTCCCATCCGGTTTCAATTTCTTTCTGAGGACCCATTTACAACCAATTGTTGTACAGCCTGGAGGTAAATCCACTAATTTCCAAGTTTTATTAGAAATTAGAGATTCCATCTCATCAGTTACAGCCTCTTTCCAAAAAATAGCGTCATTTGAAGATAAAACTTCTTGTAAAGAAAATGAGTTTTCTTCAATATTAAAAATGACATAATCAGGGCCAAAATCTTTTTCTATTCTATTTCTTTTACTCTTTCTAGGTTCAAAAATATATTGTTTTTGGTTTTGTGAAAGAGAGTTTGAAGAGTTTGGTTTGTTCGAAACACTTTTAAATTCTTGGCCCCCACTATTTTTCGATTTTAAAGGAAACTTATCTTCATGAAAAATAGCATCTCCTGATTCAAAAATCACATTGTTTTCAATGTCTAAAAATCTATAGGCTGAACTGTTCAAGGCATATCCAAGAAATATACAAGTGGCAGCTCTAACACCCAATTTGGGTCTTTTAGGGTCTGATAGCCTAACATAAGCTAGACAGCCCCACACTTTAAGATATCCCAAATTTGGCTTATACCCTTTCCACAACTCAAAAGGTGTCATTTTAGACTTCTTATGTGGCACGCGATTCAAGACATAACTTGCAGTTAAAATAGCTTCACCCCAAAGATTTAAGGGTACACCAGTGTCAACTATCATAGCATTTGTTAGCTCAATAAGTGTTCTATTTTTTCTCTCAGCCACTCCATTAGAAGCAGGCGAATATGGAGCTGTAGTCTCATGGATAATTCCTAAAGACTGAACAAAAGAATTGAATTCCGTAGATTCATACTCACGACCTCGATCACTTCTAATTCTTTTAATCTTTTTACCGAATTGATTTTCTACTTCATGGAGGAAATCTTTAAATCTGTCAAAAGCATCACTTTTATTTTTTAGTAAATATACATAAGTATATTTAGAAAAATCATCTATAAAAGTAATAAAATATCTATTTCCTCCACGAGTTAGAGTACCTTCAAATTCACAAATATCACTGTGAATTAACTCAAGTAATTCGGTACTTCGATCAACACTCTTATGAGGTCGTTTAGTGATTTTTGACTTACTACATGTTTCACATTTGTCAAAATCACTACTCAGTCTGGGAATTAATCCTAAACTACTCATCAAGCTAACATATCTGCTATTAATATGACACAAACGAGCATGCCAAAAATTCACAGAAGAAAGCATATAAGCAGAAGTAGATGATGCTTTATTCTCAATGTTTAATTTAAACATTCCATCGCATGCATAACCTTTACCCACAAACTTTCCATTCTTGGAAATAACATACTAATCAGACTCAATGGTCTGTTTAAAGCCAGCTTTATTAAGAAGAAAACTTGACATCAAGTTCTTCCTAATCAAAGGTGTATACAACACATCTTTTAAGATGAGCACATTTTCAGAAGAAAATTTTAACTCGACCTCACCACTCCCTAAAACTTCAGAAGTATGTGAATCACCAAGCATGATACTTCTTGATTGTTCATAGGGAGTATAAACTTTAAACCAAGTCTTATCATGACAGACATGCCTATTGGCACCAGAATCTGCCCACCATTCTTCAGCATTTTCCACCAGGCATATGTCTGTAATCATTGCCACAAGTGGTTCCTCGATAACGTTAGCTTGAGGTAAAGCTTTACGTTTTCGAAATTTGCAAATTCGAGCAATATGCCCACTTTTGCCACAGACATAGCAAATTATAGAATTTTTCTCTTGAGAAGGAGGTCCTTGGTTATTTGAAGTTTTCTTAAATTGAGGTCTACCACTATTCTTTCCAATTTTCTTCTTAGGCTTCAAATATGTATTTCTAGAATGATTGTTATTAGGTAAAGAATGAGATGATACTAAGTTTACCTTAGTGTCGCTAGCATCATTTTCTTTTGCTTCAAGTGCATCTTGACCTCTTGCCTCCTCTTCCACGCGAATGCGTGCAATTAATGTCTCGAGAGACATCTCCTTTTGTTTATGTCGAAGGGTCTTTTGGAATTCCCTCCATGATGGTGGTAACTTGTCGATGATCCCTAGCACGATCAAGTTGTCTCCGAACTTAACTCCTTCGGATTGAACTTCATGGGCGATCATCTGAAAATCTTGGACTTGTTCCACCACGGATTTTCCTTCGACCATTTGGTAGCGAAAGAAGCGACTAGCAGCGTACTTCTTTGCACCAGCTTGTTCTGTATCATACTTAAGCTGCAATGCCTTCCAAATCTTCTTTGCAGATGAATAAGTATTTTCATAATAATCATAAAACTGGTCTGAAAGGCAGTTAAGAAGATAATACCGACAATTATACTCATCCTTCTCGTATTTTTCAGTTTTTTCGTAGTGTTCGTAAAGATCATCCTCCGTCATATTGTCGGTGTTAGTCTTCTTTGGATTTTTCTCCGCAAGGACATATGCCACTTTAAGTAGATTGAGGTAAAATAGCACTTTTCCTTTCCACCTCTTGAAGTGGGCTCCTTTGAAGCGGAAGGGCTTGTTAAGATCCCCGGTAGTATCGATGGACTTTTCATGTGTAGTCTCCATCTTTTGATTCTCCTTAAAATTGTTGGTGTAAATACACAAAATAGAGGTTAGACTACAAAATATATATGAAAAGTATCAACGAGTCGATCAAGCCGAGGCACGGATATCTCGCTCTCTTTAAGGAGATTCAAGCCCTCTACGGTAGGCAAAGCCTTCGAACCGATGCAGCAGAACACTGACTTGTCCCCTCCAGGATACAACGGCTCGACCCTCGTCGTCTGGCTTCACCAACTCTGCACAAGTAGATGAGCCCAAAGCTCCACTAAAAAGAACACCTTTCTTTGACCACTTTCTCTCTCAAGTAGTATATAATTTGTTTGTGTCTCTTTTTTTGATCTTTTTTAGGTGTGTCTAAAGAGAGTGAAATAGCTCTCTATATATAGTCTTGTAAACCATATAGGTTACAACTAATTAATCCTAAAATTAATTAGGAGGAGTTAATTCGTAGGCTAACTCAATTTCCAAAGAAGAAAAAGGAGTTGTAACTCCACTAATTACATATGTATAGGTTAGATGAAATTAACAATACATTTAATAATTAAATGTTACAACACGTTCAAATTCAGATTTAGATTCAGATTCAGATAAAATTTCGAGTACCGTACCCATTGACATCTCTAATTGAGGCAAAAATTTATATAGAGATATACTTCTCCGTTTTTCGACATACCATAAAAAAATACAGGGTATATATAAATATACATCTCTTTATGGGTGTATATCTTACACCCCACCCCATCATTTTGGGATGGAGTGAATTCCACTCGTCATGCACTTGATGTGACGAGTGAAATAATACTCACCTCAGGATGAGGTGGGATGTAGAATGTACACTCCTAAAGAGGTGTACATCTAGCATTGCCCAAAAATATATTGTAGCCAATTTATTACGTACAGAAACAAATGAGTGATTCATCACCGTACATGACACAATTTCTGTGCAATCCCAAATAAAATCTAAAAATGAGAAAGCATGTACGTAAAGCTATACTTTTTTTGTTTTTTAGTAAGATCATAGAAATCATATATAACTTAGCTGAACCATCATGACCAATTCGACATATTATTACTTACGAAAATAAATAAAATATATTTTTTTATTATATTTTTTTTTCACACTATGTAGCAAACACAATATAGAAACTAATCTAAAAGTAGAGATAAAATTTCAGCTGGGAGCTTCCTAATGACACTTGATTTGATTCGAGAGCCTCTAATTCACCGTCAGGTATTAATTTTATTTTTATCTAATAATTTATTAAATATTTATAATTTTTTTAAAAAATTTTTATAAATTTTGAATAAATATAAAAGTAACACGTAGCAATTAATAAATTAACACTCCTAAACAAATCCTCATCGGAGAGCTCCCCACTTAATTTTTTTTTTTTTTTTCTAAAAGTAAATTTATATGCTATATATACAAGGCGTGACAAAAGTGTCTTGTTGTAGCATTATAATATATGCACGATATGTAAAGTTAAATGCTATCTCAAAGTACACTGCTTTGGCTCTCATCTGAATCACTCGTACACTGCTTAGCTATTCTCTTTACTCCTTAACAACTCCCTCCACATCACGGATCTACGAGAATCAAATGTACTCTTCATATGGTCAATAATTGTACTTGATGAGATCTAACTAGGTAAATGGTATGGACATAAATAATGTCCCATAATTCGTGTATGAATTTCGTTGCGTCGTGTCATAGAACCTACAATAAGAATTTCGAGCACTTCATGAATGGGGAAAGATACGAGAACAGTACTCTCAGTGAGGCCTCAGCAATGTGCTTCTGCATTTGGCGATTGATCAGTATCAATAACGATCGATCGATCAATCGATCGATCGATCTCATGGTTCGTTTCGTTTTGAATTTTGAGACTATTTATTTTTCATTATTTTTTCCATCTACGTACCTAGCTAATGTCATGGGTAAGAATAATACGCTACATAAGTCACGTACAATAACACAAGTGAGCATAACATGTACGTACTGCATATATACTAATTACTATAAAAGTACATGCATTGCTACATTACTGCAGAGCAAGTTTGGTGAGTTTAATTATTATATATAATTAATGAATTTGATTTTCTTTTTCTTTAGTTCTTTTTTTCATTACTATTCTTCTTTTTTTTTCCTTTTTTTTTTTTTTTTTTTCTTGTAAACAGATATTAAAGATTTTAACTACTTTTCATATATACAATTCACACCCATTGCATAATTAATTAATTTTCTGCTTGTTAGAATTTAGTTAGATTTGTAATTAAATCTTAATTGGATTAATATTAATATTTAAATTTGTTAGAAATAAATTAATTTAAATTTAAATATTAATTAGAGTATAATTTTAATTTAAATAGATTTGGATATATTTTGAGTGAAGCTTTTTATATATATATATATATATATATATATATGACGTTAACCATACATTAAAGAAAGTCATATATAAATTGCATGCATCTCGTGCACGGACGCATATGAGAAAGAAAAGAGAGAAGTCTTCTAATTTTATAGAAAATAAGAAAATGGTGAAAGAGATTTAGAAGGAGGGCTCAGGTTGAAACTATTATATTCTAAAAGAAAAGTCGGTGTAATTTTTTTCTTGGTTAATGAATTTTATTTCATCCAAATTTTTTTGCTTTTGGTTTTTTCTCCTTCTTTTGACTGTGTTGATTCCAGTTTTTATTGAGAAAACGAGTTTATGATAAAAATTTGATTTATCGTTTTCGTTGTGAAATTCCAACAATCGTTACAGAAACGAATTGCGAATTCACAAAATCTGGTATCGGGACGAATACCAAATTCCCAACACTGCTTTTAGTTACATGAGATATATTAAGAGTGTCTATTTCCTTATTTAAGACCATATATATGGTATAGATTAAATAAAAATTAATGTGCTGAGACCTCCTCAACTATATATAGGCCATTTTGAAATAGGCCCCTCAACTTTTTTTTTTTTTTTTTTTTTTGCGTCCCCATTAGTTTCTAACTTTTTCTATTTGAGTTATTCTAGTTAGTTAAGTAAAAAGTACTTGTTAAACTTCCTTTCTCAATAGCAATTAGCCATTAATTATTCTGATTTCATTTATTAATTAAAACTTGATTAAATTAAACCTTTAATTAGCTACTTGAGTTGATACATGCACAAAGCCAAGTGATCAATTAATAAAAACTATACAGCTTGCTTAATTAATCTTATTAATTAATGGTCAAATGTACTTTGCAAGTGCCCAAGAAACAAGCTAGCCTCTTATTTCTGAGATGGCAATATACAAATGAAAGAATCTTAAACTGTCACCGGGGAGAAACTTAATATTTGTTTTTGTCATTTAATTCATGACTAATAGATATTAATTAAGATCTCCTCTTCATAAATAATATATATAGTATAGCTCAACAAATTAGTGACCCAACTATACTTCAATATGAAACATTGCGACTCTCTAGAATAATACTTTTAGAAGTGAATCAGGTCGTTTACTTTCGTGTCTTCTAGCGATAGATTATATCAGAATCGACGATTCCCAACGTTAAACTTGATATAGGTTATTCAAACTTACTTATCTTTCAAATTTCGTAATTTTACGATAATATTTGCTAGTATTCGAGCAGTACAATTTTTGATGGATAATAAGACATGAATTTGGAACTACTTTATCACTAGAGATAAATGATATCTGAAACTCGTAAAATTTAATTTTTAGAAAGTTCAAGTCGCTTAAGTCGTGTTTGACCGCGCCAATCGTCGACTCGGATTCGGCATTATTGAAAACGATGAGCTGAAATGAACTCTCTAGTTTACTTCTAGAAGTAATCTAGTCCCCACTCTCATCAAAAGCACAACAAGCATCATAGGTGCATGCATGTGCACAAAAAAAGAAGAGAGGGATCAAGCATTGGCTTAATTAGTACATTAATCAAAGGTGGTGGAAAACAAGTCTCAGTAATTAAGCTACAACCAAACCAAAGAGTGCTTATGAACTGATCTTATAGTTAACACTCCAAACAAAGCACATAAAAACCTAATCTTCATCTATTAGCCTAGCCACCCTAGGAAAATGATCAATTTTACATGAGCAAGCTACGGATGATCGCGGCTTGAGCACTGCTCATGTCGGTAGTGGCGAGCAACTCCGAGATCCTCTCGCTCAAGTCGTCGACCTCGCGATGCAAGCTCCTAATGTAGTTGCAAGTTTCTTGCAACACTTTAGCCGCGGAAACCTACATTGAAGAAGAAAACATAACTCTAGTGATTAACACACATTGCAATATATATTGAGCTAAGCAAGAGTAAAATAAGGTTGAGGAAAACTATAAGGAAAAGTTGGAGTAGAAAAAAATGAAATTCTATCAAATTCGTCTCTCTGACGCACCCCTCAGATATCACTAACACTTCTTTGAAACTCGAATGGAGTGATATCTGAGGGTGATAATGTGCGCATTTTAAGTGAGATGCATCTGATATAATATATTTTTTTTTTAATGTAAGTTGGCTTAACTAGAAACTAATATATATATATATATATATATACCCTATCGTTGCTCCTAATGCGAGCTTCGGGGAGAAGCGATTGCAACTTGGACACGAGATCATTGATCTGCTCTTCGGTGATTCGTGACGTGCTCGACTGTCGTGATCGCGACCTCCGACTCGACATCTTTGTCAATGAAGAATGCGGTGTTTTAGCGTTAGTTGAATAAGTAGTGATGAGTTGGATAGAGTTTGAAGGGAGTGAAGTATCTAAGCAAGATATAGTGTGTAGGTAATAGCCAGAGAGAGTGTGAACTAGCTAGGTTTTGAGAGTCAAGAGAGAGTGAGGTGAGCTAGGTATATATGGAAGAAGAGTATTGATGAAGTAGAGAGAGAGAGAGAGAGAGAGAGAGAATGGAAGAAGAGGTGTAGATATATAGGGAGGAAGAAAAGTGCACGGGGGAAAGAAATGGGCAAGTGTTGAACTTAAATAGTGTGTTTGGAGGATGGGGGAAGGGGGGGTGTGGAGAGAGAGACATTGGTGCTTAGAATATGTCCTAGCTTTCCAGTCACAATCTGCCTCAGTGATCTGTCATCAATTTTTTTTTTTTTTTTTTTTTTTTTTTTTTTTTTTTTAAGAGAGAGAGAGAGAGAGAGAGAGAGAGAGAGAGAGAGAGATAGTCGGCAAAATCTAGCTAGTTCACACACTCTCCCTCTCTCTTTCATTTATTTTTTTAATGTTAAAATATAAATTTAGCTAGAATATGACCAATTAAATTTTAAATTCGAAATCTCAAATATTAACCATCCAGCTTTCTACTCATTGCGCTATAAACATTCAATATCAATTATTAATTTTATTTTTATTTTTATCTATCAATCTTAAAAAACATCAAAGTTCAAAAATACATTTGGTGTTACTCTTGTTATAATGTAAAATTTATTCATCTAACCATTTTTCTTTTTTGTTTTTTTGTAGAAAAAGCAAAAGCATCAAAGTTGAGCTTCTATATTGGAAGAAGGTGCTTCCAATTTCATTTCAAATTCCCCCTTAATAAAAGTTCAAGTCTTCTTTGATTACACAAACACTTTACAGAAGCCAACTATATATAGTTGAAAAACGAAAGCTGAAGCAAATTAATTAAGCCAAACGAATCAAAATTAAAAAAGTAGGACCTGCAATTAAGTCCTAATAATCTGAAGTTATTCAAAAAATATATAATGATATGCAAATTACAATAGCCACTATCTGAGATCTAAATAGTAATAATTGAAATAAGAGATAAGATGAATAATAGGTTCATGGTGTAGTCTACGGTTGTTGACCGCGATATACCAGCTGATTTATGAAATTTTTTTGCACCACCCTTTTTTTTGGTTTTTTCATTTATTTATTTATTTATTTTAAGCTACAAGTGGGGTTTTTGGGAGGCAAAATGCTTGGTCTTGAGGGGGTCCAACAATGCAGGACCCGTGTCAGGGAAAACCACCAGGGCCATGTTCTGTGGTATATAGCTTAAACATTTTTTTGAGAAAAAATATAGCTTAAACATTTGTCTCACATATAGTGTGAACTTAATTAGGCTTTTAAGTTTAAGCATGAAATGAGTTTGGTTAATTTAAGACAAAGAATTCAAATCATAAATTAACATCTCAAAATCTCCAAATTAAAGCAACACGGAGAAGAAGTGTTTAATTTTGAAGAAATTTTTTGGATCATCTTTTGCTCTTCTTAGAAAAATTAAAGCTTTTTCTTTTCTTTTTTTTTTAAAAAAAAAAAGACTCTTTATTTAGTGTTTAAGTATGAATATATTTAGTGAGCATTTGCAGAAATATTGTTCTTGTTGACAAGCATAATTAATAAAGAAAAAACTTTATATTAAACTAGAAATGCATATCGATCTCTCGAACAACTATTACTTTTTAAAGTAGAGGAATCATTTTAAAAGCTAAATATGTTAAATTAATGAAATAAATTTAATTTTTTAAAAGCTTAAGTTAGAAGAGAACAGTATTTTTAATATTTATTTTTAATTCTCTCCCTCACATCTGAGCCCCCCTCACATCTGAGCCCCAAGATGTGAACTTAAATTAAATAAAAAAAAATTAATACTTATAAAAGTCTGGCTAGATTCAAATTTAGAATTTTCTGTTTTGATACCAATGTAAATTATATGAAATAATTTTAGTTCTCTAAAAACTTAAACTTGTAGAAAATAATATTTGTTATATTTATATTTAATAAAATCCAAGTTCAATTTAAAGATATTGCATGCAACATCATAACTTTGAGCATAAAATGTAACAAGGAAATTAAGTTAGCAAATGTCATGATATGAATTGCTCTCTCTCTCTCTCTCTCTCTCTCTCTCTCTAATACCCACGCCTTATATATATGCCTCTTCGGTGCTCATGATGCATGAGGCATGCGTAACATGCATGTCATGAAACACATATATTTATACTTCCTATTTAACATAATGAAGTATTATAAAAAAAAAAAAAAAAAACCACCCCATGCAACTACTATTTCACTATGAGTAAGTACACTTACTTAATTTGTATTAGCTCTTCTTCTTGGGCACTAATTTCCAAGAGATAGCCATGTCGGCAAAGTGATAATTAGTTTAGGATACTCGATCACTTTTCTTATATTATATTAACTGAACTTAGAGAAATAATTAATCCCTATTATTATTCTTTAGAGAGGTGTAATAATATATAATCCTAATAGCAACATGAGAAATTCACACTCTATACATATTTCCTAGCTAAATTTTTAAGTCTAGGAAAAAATCGTTTCTCAGGTAAAAAACATAAAGCACGACTATTACGAACTCTAGCATTTTGTCTAGGGCCCAAATAACATAAAAAAGTGAAAAATAAACTTTGTAATAGCTAGTAGTATTACTATAATTAAGTAGTACTATATATATTATTACTATATTTATTGGTATTATTAATTATTGTTGTTATTATTGAGAAGAACACTATAGAATATGTATAGGTCTACATTATAATTTGAATTATTTTGACAAGTACTTGAACATAATGTTTTAGTAATGCTCCAAAAATTTGGTATCCTCGCCGCTTAGGGAAGTCGACGATCGGTTAGTTAACGACTAAGTGAATATTATTAGTTTTTTGGTCAATAAGCATTATGATTATCGTTAAATTAATGTACAAACTCTTAGTAACTAATCATCCTAATTTCGTATAATTAATTAGGACAACAACTATATATGCTTCAATCTCAACTGGATGATGCCCTGTAGTTTATTGACTCAATAGTACACTTAATTAAGAGTTTTTAAGTATACCATTTAATGATGATTTGATGATGGAGGAGGTCCACATAATTTTTAGAATAAAAAGTATGCTTAATTAGCCAACCAATCACAGCATAGGCATAGACATATATGTAGTTATATATTAATGGTCCCACACTTTGATCCATCTAGGGTTTCTCTACACTAAATCCTCTTTGTAGCTCACTATATATTAAAGTAATAATCATCATATACTAGTTTAGTAATTAGCTTATTATAAGCATAACTAACTGTTACTCAATATATACTAGCATATATATATATATATATATATATATATATATATATATATATATATATATATATATATATATATATATATATATATATATATATATATGTGCTTAGTAAATAATACAAATCTAATAAGCACAACATTAGACTAACCGCGTGCACAATTAACCGCTGTAACAAAATGGTGAAACAAAAAATTAAACTAGTTATGTGTGATATGATTCGGGTGATGTTTCGATTGCGCGGCATGCGAATCACGGTGCACATGAGCAGGATACGATCGACAGCGATGAGAACATAGTTTAATCCCTGGGTCTCTGTTGAGTACAAGCTAATTAGATCGATAAACAAATTGTCCCCTCATGGACCCAAGAAGGACCCAATGATCTGTCTCTTTCTCTCTCTCTCTCTTAGTCTATGCATTATCACAATAAACAACAGCTCAAGTAGACATAATATATATTGTAAACTACTAGTGAATCACATGAAGCACCTGGTATGAGTACTATGCCATATAAATTACATTGAGCTGAATATATAAAACCATTAATGAATTATATATATGGTTAAGATAAGTACGTGGCGGCGATCAATCGACGAAAATAGCGAGATCGATCGATGATTTGAAGAAAAAAGATCCTCCCTTGATTTGGGAATCTAAATGCAGTTTAATTTGAAGTATATATGAAAAGTGTAGAGATCAAATTAAGAAGAAAAGATTGGTTAATTAGTTCATTAATTTGTTTTATAGTTTATATTTATTTTTGGTTCTCAAGTAATAATAATGGTAGCACGAATCCATGATTCGTGCCCCATAAGGCTGGCCTTTGACCACCGACTTTGTCGTAAAATGCTAATGAAATTGTACTAAACAAAGCATTTATAAAGGACTTGCTTTAATTATGTAGTTTAATCCATGCTGTTCTAAGAGATATAATCACTTAGGTACATTCATGAGCCCATGCATGCTTGATTTGTTTAAAGTTTTAGGATTTCGCAATCGGGACGACGAATTTATTTAATTTGTGTCGACAGCACGCACTCTGACGACGCTCTCTCGCGCAATTATTTTATTTTATTTTATTTTATTTTGTTTATGATCCTGTACATGTAAGTAGTCAAGAACTTTCCCTCATAGTTTCACTTTGATTTAAAGAAATAGTTTCCAAATACAGTATTAAGTTTGTACTTAAATTAATCCAAAGGGCCTATATAGCTAGCCTTAACGTGTACCCAAAAAAAAAAAAAGGTGTATATGTAGTAGACTAATCATAAAGGGAGATAATTAATTTGGCTAATCAAGAGGGGATAAGTACAAGTAGTTTAGCCAAATTAAGGGACTAGTCTCTAATTAACTCTAAAAAGTGGTTAATTAATTATCTAATTATGTAAAGGAAGAAAAGCCCTAGTCTCTAAGTACTCCAAAAGTAGTAATCATCTAATCATCCTGGAAGATAATTAATTAAAGAATTTGGAACCTCAATTTAATCATAGAAACTTAATTAATTAAAGGTGTTAGCAAAGGAACTTCTCATTATAATAATTTTATATATATATATATATATATATATATAGAGAGAGAGAGAGAGAGAGAGAGAGAGAGAGAGAGAGTTAAGCTGGAATACTAATACTATTAATAGTACCAAGTCATTGGTGCTATCAAACAGGATTCGTTGTTACTAGTTTGTTTTCGATGATTGAGTCTCCTAATTGATAATCGGCACTATTGAACATGATCTATATATATATCTTGAAGTATCTAGAAATTAAATTTTATTTTATTTTTGACATTATTGACTTAATAATTAAATAGTTGTAAAATTTATAATTTTAATGATCGATACGAGGGGTTTGCTTATTTAACAATGTAAAACAAATCTAAATGATCAATTGAATTTTGATTAAAAAAAAATTAAACTAGTTAAAATAAAATTTATACTCTTAATCTTTCTTACAAAATCCTATAATTATTTTTTGATGAATATTTATTTTTAACTATTTATTTTTGTGTCCACTTAATGCACAAGAAAATAACGTCGGAAACATATAAATTTTGATTTCTAGATATTCCAAGTGGTGTAAATCATGTTCGACGCTACCGATCAGTAATTTAGAAGCTTTATTATCGAAAATAAATCGATAGTAAAGGAGCTCATTCGCTACCGATAGTCCTGAACTCTTTTTATATGTAGGTTCTTGGCACCAACATGTATATAAAGAGGCTTTAAGTAGTAGCTTTTGATCTTAATCATTCACTGATAATTGTTTGCAAATGAGTTCTCCCAATGCTTTTCTTTTAATCAGGAACAAAACAATAAATTAATACTTGAGGAAAATTCTTAATTCACATATGCAAATTAATACCAACCTGAGGAAAATTCTTTATGATGAATTAGTATATATATATAA
>CM054939.1:22347258-22542258 GCA_029168755.2 Tillandsia fasciculata | reverse complement strand
GACAGGCGTAAAGGCGATGCACAAAGAGTTTTGATAGAAAGAAAATGAAATAGAAAAATAACATGCATAAATATGTTAATTGGACTACTCGAGAAGAAAATGTGAAAGCACTGAATACATAACATAGCATGGAAAGATCGAGAGTTTGGACGATGCTTCATAGTCCTAAAGTTAAATAGCATAAACCGAGAGTGAAAAGGATACCATCACAAAAATTCCTTCTTGGCGAGTAGGAAGCTCCTCCAACTTTCTTAATGTCTCGTCACCTTTAGTGACCCTCCCGAAAACAGCATACTGAAATTTGTTTCCGGGCAAGTCAAAATTTTCATCCAAAAGTGAGAGTACAAAAAGTACTGAGAAATGTAGATTACCTTGGCATCAAGGTGAGGTGCATCGCCAAGAAGTATAGAGAATGAAGAGGAGGCACTATCCGGATCAGAATACCTGCACAGAATAAGGAAGATACATATGCTGGAAATCATCAAATGTGAGGTTCTTTCAAATGTCAACAGCAAAAAGACTGTGTTTTAGTTTCTAGCGCACTTGATGTGTCTAGGTTGATTATATGAAGCACTCATCTTCTCTTGCACGAAATGAAAGTGTACATGTTTTCTTTCAAATAAATAAAGAGTGAATAACAAAATCCAGTCCCTGAAGCTTGACCTTGATTTCAATGTCATCCTCATCGTTTTGATGTTTCTGAATGTAATAATTTAGTCGCTGAAGTTTGTTATGTCTAACAGTTCAGTAAGTCCTTGTATTACTCCATAATCTCGAAAAGGGCACCACATCAGCAACATGGTTCGATTTTGTTAATTTGTAACTCCGAGGATGAAAACCAGATCAAGATCAAACTTTAGATACTAAATTATTAGAAACATAACTTTTGAGAATACGATTGAAACCAAATCGAACTTCATAGGCTAAAATGTGACAACTGAAACTCTACAGACGAAATTGAAATCCAAGTCAAACTTGATGAACTTATTTTGTAAATAACCCATAAATAAACTGCTAATAATTCAGTAAAGATTTAGAGGACTTTTTAGAGATTTAGTGTGCATCAAAGGCTCGGTGGAACATGTAATTTACCTCCCCATGGAAAGAATGCCTCTCACATGCTTGACACTACTAAATTCACCAACAACAGTTTTCTCTGCTTCTGCCCTTTGCTCTTCATTCATAGGGGCCGTTCTACCTCCCACAACATCAGCCACTTGTGCAACAAAACCCCTATCAACCTGCAGCCAAATTTATCTAATTTATCCCAAACTGGAAATTATCTAAGGAAAAAAAAAATTACAAACAAGTTATGGTGAATTGACGATTACCCGGAAAAAGTGGTTTGTGTTATAACAGCCAAGCCGAACAAGTTTAAAAATATGCTCAACTGTTTTGGGGGCAACACTGGGGAAAAACCCAAACTCGATGTCACCATAGACTGTCTGCAAACCACACATTGGAGAAAACTACATTAACAAATTTATGTTCATGATCATACCTGAGGAAAATGCTGATCAGAAATAAAAGAGAGAGAGATAAGACATAAGTACCTTCTCTGAACTATAACGTACTTTTCGAAATTCATACCTTAGCTTTAAAATTTTGAGTGTTATATAACCATATAGTATGTTTCATTTGGGTACCTACCTCTCTGTCGGAATTCAACAACATATTTGACTTTTTGAGGCTATTCGATAAAGTAACAGAATACTTTGTCCCTGGACAGAATATTGTTAAAAACTTTGCCAGAAACCCTTAAAGTTATAACAAAACAGCTTTTTCCTAATGAAATCAAAAGTATTGTAAGGTCAGGTAGTAGTAAATCAAAATTTTAAAATTTCAGGAACCATTTCAAATGCAATATAGTTCTGGTATGATCTGCATGTTTTCACCTGAAAACAAAAACAAAGTATCAAGTGCCAGCTATCATTAAGAATGTTTGACACTATTTATATCTGTCAGTGCCATGTCATGTAGGAAGTGTCGTAACAAATTTTCGAATGTTTCTGCACAAGTTTTCTTTGGCCTGTCTTTCCCTTATGGTATGTTTGAGTGAGACTCGATTATTCTTCAAAACCAATGTACTGTGCTCTAGGTGCTCTAAACATGTTATAGGAGGTGGAGATGGAGTTCACATATGATAGGAAATAAACACCCTTGCACAATGAAATACGAAAGCACTCTTTGCCTAAGATTTTACAGAAAATGAACTGATTAATGCAAGAGCTAGAACTGCATAAGTATAAAACAAAAGTTTCTTCAAAAATTTTCAAAAAGTAGTGTTTGAGATGTTCAGACAACCTAACATGACTTACATTGAATATTTATCATTCAGTGAGAGATGTCTACATACTCCAAGAAACATATCATAATTAAATTGGTTGCAGACAGAGCTTTTAAATATGTAGAGAAAGAACAACTTGCCTTGGGTGGTCTTAGCACTGTTAAACAAAAGCTTTTTAAAGCAAAGAATTGCTTTAAAGGCTCATGAATCAGCTGTAAGAGCTCATGAATCATAGTAGATTTCAGGGTTTGGTTGCTTCGTTAAAATTAAAGGAAATGAAAGAGAAGGATCTTTTTTTAGCTATATGCAAGCTTTCTACTGAAAGGGGGCCACATGGCCCTTGATAGCTCTGCCCCTGCTTGCAAGATCCTTTTTTATATAACTTTCTCATCCGCCTTGAAAGGTGAATTTTGCATTTCAATAGACCCTCTCTACTAGACCAGGCCAAGGCATAGCAGCTGATTTATTTACAGTGCGATCAATTCAGGGACTCTAAAACAGGGTTTAGTCAAAGTAGGTAAGCATTTAGCAATTGAGTGCAGATAGAGGTAAATGTACCACTATATCTATTTAAGGTGTGCTCACCTCAGAGAGAAATTATATGTGCATAACTATCTAAAACCCGAACCAATGTTTGGTTGTAGATAGAGTGGGGACAGCAGTACATAAGCTACTATCAATGTAATCAAGCTCACATGGGAGACTGGAACTTCCAGCCTAATTGGGCAACCCAATTATCCCTACGAGCAATGCTAGCCATAGTGATAGCATTTCCACTGGTCACGTAGAAAATTGATCTGATCCATGCACGTATACAATTCCAAATGTACCAACTATCATGCAAGGAAACACACTACAAAAAGTATCTCAAACAAGAGTTATCATGAAGAATATTTATGCCTATCCCAGTAATAGAAATCCAACAACCAGATACTAAGTTGTCCCACTACCCCACAATAACTGGAAACAAAGTGAATTTTGAGTTTGCTTTTGGTTTAGGAATAACTGTAATGACTATAAGGACAGATGCGGTGATTACAGGATAACTAGTGACAGAATTAGAACTTGTTACCCCCAGTTTGACCATAACAAGTTCACTGATAACTTAAGCCATCCCTCCATTGTTTCCCCTGTCAGCTAGAACCCTAGCCCTCTCCCTTTAACGTTGTCTCCAGCTATGCATTGCAGAATTCCTTCAAATACCATTTTGCTAATCAATGCGCAAAATCTGTAACAACACAGACAGCATGAGATCATCTTTTAACAAATCCACCCAAGCACCAATCTGATGGTTATTTTGGAATAGGACTTTCAACTTTATCTTTTCCTGGTAGCACCCCTTCGACTTCTGAAATTTTGATTTTGAGTTAATTTCGTTGATTAAAGCAGTGTTTGAAAAGGCGTGAGGCGCGAAAAAGAAGCAAAGGTCTTTAGGAGCCTAGGCATGAGACGCACCACGAGGTGCGCGCCTCAAGAAAGCGAGGCACACTTCTAATAAAAATAAAATATTATTAACAAGTCTGGTTTAAATTGATATTTTACATTAAAAAAATTTCAAAATAGCCATAAAAAAACAAAATAACCAAAAAAAAAATAAAGAAATCACATATATAAATGTTCTCAAACTAAAAAGAAACAAAATGTCTCAACTTTCAACTTAAAAACGTTTGATGCCTTGTTGTCATTGGAAGAAGAGAGAACGACCAAGAAAAAAAAGAAAGAAAATGTTCGAATTAGGATTTTTTTTTAATCCTTAGCATTTTAGAATATATATTGAAAAAATTTAAGACCGAAAAATTCAAACCCTAGATATATTAAATTTAAATATTACGAGGAGCGTCTGAGGCGCGCGTCTCATGCCCTGAGGCGCTGAGGCCCGTGCCTCGCGCTAGCGCGAGGCACGGGCCTCAGGCGCGCCTTTTCAAACACTGGATTAAAGTAAGGATTTCATAAGAATTCCAGATTCATTAGCTATCAGCACTGAGCCGTTCAGGAAATCCAGAATTTCACAAAATAGAAGAGCATTCAAAGTGGTTAAATACATTAACCGCTTTGATAGATTTTACAAAACCCTCAATTTAATTGATAGAAACAACTTATATCGAACTAATCAAACTTTGAGTGGGTACTCAATCAAAACGAAAATAGCCGAGGGCCTATCACGAGTGGCCTATAGTCGTGTGTCCCTGCTTATTTTTACAACAACAAGAACAAGGGTGAAAATGTAAAGAGAATTTTACTTAGCTAAACTGAGTTATTATACTTAGTAATCATACTTAGCGAAATTGAGAATTTACTAAAATTCCATGTCTCCCTTAGCTGTTAGTCATTAAGTTTTGCAGTTTTATTTGCTAAAGCACGATTAAGGTCAATAAATCTAACTTAATCATCGTTGAACTCACTAAATCCCCAATTCAATCGACTAAAGTCACTCAAATCTAAAAGAAATAAAAAATTAAGTGGTGGTCTTATACCAAAATGGCCTACAGTTGAGGGGGCATCTCCATACGTTTTTAACCTAAAAAAATTAAGAAGGTAACTAGTTATCACTTCAAATCCCTCAAATGCGCAGCAAATTAGCAGCATCACAAAGCACCGAAACGAATAAATCCTAACTTCGCAAAGATCCAATCCCCATGAATCCTATTGAAGCACCTAAATCTCGAATCAAAGATCCTAACAGCGAACGGAGAAGCAAGAATCAGGGAGATCGGATCGCTCACCTGGAAGACGACGCGAGCGGATCCGAGATCGGCGTCGCGGGAGGCGATGGCGCGATCGGAGGAGACGACAACGAGGAGCAGGAGGACGAGGAGAGGGTAGGCGCCCGAGCGGCGGCGGAGAAGGGGCGGCGCCGCCGCCGAGGAGATCGCCGTCGCCGCGCGCGCCATCCCCTTTTCCCTGGGTATTTTGCGCGATCGAAGGTCACGGTTTTTTTTTTTTTTTTTTTCAAATTTGGTTTTCCGGTAAAATGTGTAGATAGTCCCCGTACTATCCCAATGTTTCGCCATAGTCCTCAAACTGCTTGTTAAACATTTACTCCCTTTGTTATTGAAATTATTTACGGATAAGGGGATATCATCTTTATCCCTCCAACCACATCAAAAATTATGAAAATATTTTGTTTCAGTACAACTAGAATAAGTAGGAACTACTGTTTTCATTCTTTTCAACCACCCTCTTGTTTTTTTCTTGAATACCCTCTCACGTCTTCTGAGACACTATCTCTCTGCTCATTATTACATAATAAAACTTGAGGACAAAAAAATCATTTAAAATAACTAATACTTTTTATTCTTTTTATCCCTCATTATCATATCACACACAAAAAATTTTATTCCTGAAATCATACCAAACCTTTTTTACACTAGTTTCGTATTTTATACTTATCCCTAGAATAGTTAGTTTTGTCTTATTCCATTACCAAACGAGCCCTTAGCGTTCGCATGTATTACACTCCAGTCCCTACTAAGTACTAGCTTGTAAGTACTATTTTAGTGCAACGATAATAAATCATTATAAAGTTTTAGATAAACATTATATTAAAATTTCTTCAATCTATTGTTATCTTAAAACCACCAAATTAGATTTTTTTTTTTTTAATATTTAGGCCTCAAAATCTTATTTCCGACTCCCCCAATACTTCAATAATTTTATTTTTTATTTTCATAAACTATTCTACTGCAAACGAATATTTCTGAAAATATATATATAAAAAAAAAATTATAAAAAACCAAGTCAAAAGCTATAAATTAGAGTTTTCCGCTCAAATCCTAAAATCTCACTTCAAAAATATAAAAATTTTCTAAATATTAGAAATTGCTCTACTGTAAATAAGTGATTATAACTACCATCTCTTAATAGGTGCATTAAGTCACTTAAAAATATATATATATATATATATATATATATATATATATAGAGAGAGAGAGAGAGAGAGAGAGAGAGAGAAAGAGAGAGAGAGAGAGAGTTGGGCTGGAATGCTAATGATAGCTCCAGCCCAACTTTGCCACCCATTTTGTAGCCATTGGATCGCATTGAGATTCGTGGAGGCTCTTTAATGAAAAAAAGAGAAAAGAAAAAGTAAAAAGAAAAAGTAAAAAGTAAAAAAAAATTCTTTTTAATTAAAGGACTTGCACGAATCTCAATGCAATCCAATGACTACAAAATAGGTGGCAAAGTTGGGCTGGTGCTATCAATAGCATTCCAGCACAACTCTATATATATATATATATATATATATATATATATATATATATATATATATATATATATATATATATATATATATTTGGACATTATGATAAAATCTGAAGCTTTAATAAAGTAATATTACATGTACATCAAAAAAAATATACACATTATATTTTATTCATCAAATGATGAAATATTTTTTAGATGTTACTTTAAGTAATCTCTCACTAGCTACACTCTCATTCATTAAGGACTCGGTTTGGTAACGGGATAAGACAGAACTAGCTATTCTAGGAATAAGTATAAAATACGGAACTAGTGTAAGAAAATATTTGAGATGATTTCAGGAATAAGAAATTTTCTGTTTGGTATGATAATGAGTAATAAGAAGAATAAAAAGTATTAGTTGTTTTAAATGACATTTTTACCCTCAAACTTTATTATATAATAATAATGTGAGGGATTGTGTATCGGAAACATAGGAGGGTATTTAAGAAAAAATTCTAGTTGTACTGAAATAAAATATTTTCGTAGTTTCTGATGTGTTTGAAAGATAAAAAAATATCCCTCTTATGCCCTAACTAATTTTAATACCAAACGAAATCTAAATAAATAAAATATAAAATATGCATTCAAAAAAAAATATACAAATAATAAATTTATTGGCCTCAATAAAAGTGCACTCAAATTAAATGCTGTAAATTAACCAAATGCTAAAGAAGTGTTGGGTAATCATTGATCAGGGTAATCAAGTACTAACTAATGGACACACATCAATACATCATGATGTGATGGTAATTTATTCTTTTTTTATTCTATTGGTTATGTACTAATGCAAAAACAATCCCTAGAGATGTCTCATATCAATCTCCTCTTTTTTTTTTTCTTTTTTTTTTTTTCATATTACAACCAAAATTCCAATTATTTGTGATGTGAACATCCATGATTGGCTGTAGTGGTTGGAGCACTCTTCACAAATAGGAGGACACAAAAAAACACTTGTCCAAAGCTCACTCCTCTCATGTTAGGCCTATACTTATGCTAAGGGGAGAGAAAAGAAGGGATTTTTCCCTAAAGCCAAAAGGCTAGCTAGCTTATTAGGTGCTTCCTCCTTAAGCCATCTATGTTGTCTACCACTATATGCTTTTCTTCACTAACCTTTTTATTCATAATAATTTTTTAAAAATATTATATTTAATAATTTTTTATTTTAGAAAAATATTGACTGGACTGACAACGAGTTGGTGGGTCATTTGGACAATAAGAAATGATATTATTTTTAAGATGGTTAATGCTGATGCTCTTCTAACTGCCAATATGATCATACGTTTTGTGATTTGGTGGGAGTAGCTCAACTTGATTAAGCGTACGTATTCTAATCCCTAATATAAATTGATTGAAGTTTCTTATCTCACTCCTGTAGTTTAATTTATATCTTTAATGAATGAAGCATATAGCATGCTACTTTGTTCTCAAGAATTCGCAAAGTTTATTTGAAGATCTAATTTTATTTTTGCTGCATGAGCAATATTACATTGGCACTAAATTAAATCTACATAAAACAGAAAGAAAGTGGTGAATCGTTTGCAACTCTCTTTCTGAAAAGCGGTCAACTATTCATCACTTTATCAATTTTTTTTTACTTTTTGTACAGTTTGAAAACGGTAAATTATTTACTATTTTTAGCATTTCGAAAATTTTATAAAGACGATAATAATTTTGGCATTCATTTCTTTCTCATCTCTTTCTCTACTTTTCTCTAATAAAGACAGTAAATCCTTTTTCACTTTTGGTATCTTTCTATTTTCTCAACTTTTCTTTTTGAAAATATGATTAAGAGGGCGATTCGTTCACAATCTTTATAAAATTAAGTGGATAATAATTCACCGTCTTAATAATTTAATTTCTTCAGTATCACATATATGGTGCGAACATGTCAACAACAGAGTTATATTTTTAAATAAATTTTATCAAAAATTATATATTTAAATTTAAAATTTTGAAAGGCTATTTTGATCAAAAAAAAAAAAAAAAAAAACCTCCGCATCTGATATCAACATTTGAACTTTAAAATGATTATAGAACTATCTAAATAAAAATAACATAGAACTACTCTTTAAAACCTCCTTTGCTATGGAAGAATGACTAACATTATTGGATCATAACAACTTGAGACAAAAAGATATATAAAAAAAAAAACGCACGGGGGGGGGGGGGGGGCGGGGGGCTAATTTATCTCTTTTAAAAGACTAATATTAAAAATACTCTTTTAGTGTTTCAAGTTATTTTAAATATACTCTAAGTTAGATTCTATTAGTAAACTGTTAGAAACGATCGTTATTCATATAAAATTACTATTTTGTCTTTTCAAATATCTCTTCTATTATCACCAACTTTTCTTATTTGTTTATAAGTTAAGGATAATATATAAAAATATTTTAATTAATTTTTTATCTTTTCAAATATACCATTCAACCGTCACCAACTTCTTTTATTTGCCCTTGAATTAGGGACAAAATAGGTGTATATTTTATTTTTTTAAAAACTTTGGTAGAATATAACTTTAGAGGTACTTTTATTTTTTGAATAACGGAGAAATATATGAAGTGTATATCTGAAACAAAAAAAAAAAAAGGATAAATATTTATGAAGTATTGAGGGGTATATATATATATATATATATATATATATATATATATATATATATATATATATAGCTGGGCTACAATACTCTTAAGAGTATCCCACCTCATTTGCTATTGAGTTTTTATCCGTCCGATCTCCTTGAGATCCGTGCAGTTTAAATAAAAGAAAGGTGAGAGTTACTTTAATTGAATAGTAAATATTCTTTTATTTAAACTGCACGGATCTCAAGGAGATCGGACGGATAAAAACTCAATAGCAAATGAGGTGGGATACTCTTAAGAGTATTGTAGCCCAGCTCTCTCTCTCTCTCTCTCTCTCTCTCTCTCTCTCTCTCTCTCTCTCTCTCTATATATATATATATATATATATATATATATATATATATATATATATATGATATTATTCCTAGAAAGATTATATATTTTCTTAATTTTTTAGTAGTAGCATAGAAATAATATTTCAATTCAATTTGTTCGATTTGTGTACCACAATATTACTTACAAAAATAAATAAAATATTTTATTGTTATAAATTTTACTGCATGCAATATATTCTAGCTTTAGAGGTACTTTTCTTTGGTCTGATTTTTTTTTTTTGAGAGAAAGGTAGCAAGCTACCCGCTTCATTCATCGAAAGACTGAACTCGGCTACACGAGTGAGACAGCATAGGTCTCTAAAAAAAAGGGCCAAAAAAAAAAAAAAACATCGCACTGCACGGATCAACCTATTCCCGACCAAAGCGCCAGCACATCACTAACCATCGCACTACACGAAGGGGATCAGTGTTAATCTGCTTGAAGATAACTCTATTTCTTATTTTTCATAGGACCCACTAATGTGCTGCCAGAGAAGTTAGTGTCTTGTTCGTGTCCATGACTCTTCCACACCCTTCCTTTGAAATTTTGATTATCTATGTTATAGAAATGACTTGAGTTGATAATTCATGTTGGATCAATTATTGCATTAATCAATTAGTAAAATGATGGGACATGAGTTGATTGATTAGAGGCATTAGTGAAAGAAAATGGTGAATTGCCTCTATCTTTTTAGTTGTTTACTTGAAAGTTTAAGTTGTTCAAAGATCACATCATTAGGAGGAAAAGTGTGTAACCAATCAAAGCTAATTTCCTCTCCAAACAGGAAAATAGACTAATAAGTGATTCTACATAACTGTTTTTATATATAGGTTTTGTTGGTTTTAGTTTCTTTTTTGAGCGAGTTTATCTTAGGTGGCCTTCATTAATTAGACTCTCTGTTTCTCTTTCTCACTTGCAAGTTATTTCCAAAGTCCCAATCAGTAGACAATTAATTAGAACACGTGGAATAAAAAAAAAAAATCTTTGAATACAGCCGATGTTGAATTATTCATAATCAATTTACTAAGAGCGTACAGATATAATATTCACGAGTCTCGATTATGATTGTCCAATCAACATCATGCTATTTCGAATATGACTCGACTCAATCAGCCTCACGCCAATTAATTTCATTATAGAGTTATAGAGTAAGATGCTAGCTCCTTTAATTCAACCCCCCCCCCCCTCTCTCTCTCTCTCTCTCTCTCTCTCTCTCTCTCTCACTTCAAATTATTGTAGAAGTCCCAATCAGTAGATATTTAAGGCATGCGGAAAAAAAAAAAAAAAAAAAAAAACTTTGAATGCAGTCAAAACATACAGGAATAGTACATAGTTTTCAAAGCTTCAATGTAAAGATTCCCCTCTCAAGTTGCTTTGCTTGACTTAGTCTTTTTGGCCCCTCTTGTGCATGATAGAAGTTTCCAATTTACACTACAAAAGCTTACAGCATGACAAGTTAATGAATAAGATACTTTGACTGATATATGTACACCGATCTCTATAAAAATGAAAAGAATTACTTAAAAAAAAATAAATTATTATTATAATTAACTTTTCAATCCAGCGGTGGCGATCGATGTTATACATGTTATAAGTCCTTTAAAAGAGAAACAAAACAAAGAGAAAAGAGTATATATATTCAATGTATGTATTCATCCCCTAGATCTTTAGAATTAGAACCCTTTTCACTTTGGGTCATGTTATGGTGTAGCTAAGCATGCTTAAACAAGTTGTTTCTCTACTGTATTAATTATGCAGTGTCCTTTTCCTTTCTTTTGCAATTTCAACATCTCAATCAAATCAAGCCAAAATTTTTGGCTTTTGGACTTGTCCCTAGTAGGGGGGTGGTCCCTTTTAACTTGCCTAACCTGGCACCTCTTGTGACATTTTGTTAAAAGTGCTTTTGAGAGAATTAAGCACTCTCCTTCATGGCTAGGGTTCTAGGTTTGCAATTATAGGTGAGCTAGTTCCCTTGCTCAAAGTACTTTGAGTAATAATGGTACTAAAAGTTATAATACCCAATTGTTGTGCATTAGTGCTGGTGCCTTTAATTAATTATTTAGAGCAACACTTGCTTTCACAAACAGTAGAGTAGTAGTTGAAAACTTGAAATGGATAAGTAGTAATAATAATAATATATATTTAATAAGATAAAATATTAAGTTGCCTAGCTCATCTAATTAGCTTCTGTTTTTTTTATTTAAAAGTGTGGGAAAAGATACAAAATGATCAATTATTGCTAAAATCTGATCTTATAATATTTTTAAGTAGTGGGCCTTATTAATTTGAGCATAAATATTTAAAACATTATTCTTTATTAATAGCTTAAGCTATTAAATAATTATTATTATTTTACATAATAATTTAATATTTATCAGAATTTAAAAAAAAAAAATTAATTTGAGTCCTGTTAAACTTGTAATATTATTTAAAAATGTTAAATATTAAAAATTGGGCTAGCACGGTACAATTTAGATTTGAATTCATGCTATGTCGAATCTGAAATAACGAAAAAATATTTTGCTTACGAATAAATTTTATAATATTTTATAAACTTTTTAAGGAATTTTTATTTTAAAATTATAAGTCATGCTTAATTCTCTCCTCGTAATTTACACTAAGCTATGCAGTAATTAACTATCATAATGTATATATATATATATATATATGCTGATTTGTAATATGTTGTAAAATTTGTTTATAAGTATTTTTATTACTTTACCTTTAACAAAATCAACATTTAACAACCGAAATAAATCTCGGGCAATAATTTAAAAATTAAGGCTTTATTTATTTAGATGTTAATTGGAATAAGATCAGGCCTGTGACAATTTATTTGATATAAATTTTATATATATATATATATATATATATATATATATATATATATATATATATATATATATATATATATATATATATAATTTGAAAACTAATTAAGGCCCTATTAGGTATGTTTGTTTTTTATTTTTTTTTAAACACTAATTCAATATAATTTAATATCTCAAAAAAAAAAAAAAAAATTCCTCCTTTGTTTTTATAATTTACTAGCTTAGAACACATTTGGCTAAAACAAAAAATTATTTTCTAATTTTTAAAATTTTTTTATTACGAAATAGGCACTTTGGATGAAAGGATTGTTTGCAATCTAATGCCCACCCTTGCATCTTTTGATATAAAAAATTTTATTTTAAAAAATAAAAATAAATACAATATCAAACGTGGATTGAGAGTTTGATTTTTGTTTCTTAAAATTTTTTGCTTTAACGATCCAATCTACTAGTCCTAAAAACTAGTTGAGCTCAATAAGTTATCAGTAAGTTATTAGTATTAGTGGGTTAGATTGTAGCAGTTCGTATCAAACTCGGTTTATCAACCGAAAATATGAAATGACTCTCACATCGCGCCTGATAATATTAGACCAGAATATAATTAGAATTTTTGATTTGATGAGAACATCAGAGTCCAAAACGGTAAAAGTAGAGAGACGACTAAAGACTTTAGTAATATTAACTTGCTTAAGCATTTTAAAAGTAAAAGTAGAGAGACGATTAAAGACTTTAGTAATATTAACTTGCTTAAGCATTTTAAGCTGATAGTTTGAGCTTAAAAAGTTTTTAATAATAGCGGGTAGGATCGTTGTACTGAGCATTTACAATTTGATAGAATAATTTATTTTACTTTCGAAATAATTTATTTTATTTTTAAAAAAATAATTTGAAAGTCAAATATAATATATATTCTAAATGTTTGATCGCACTTCTCATTTACCAAATATCATCTGCTTCTCAAGTTAAGTAATAAGATATATCGTCGTGCATTTGAATTTTAATTTGCAATATGTCATTATTTCTAGCTTCTTAGAGTAGAAAAATTACTTTAATTTTCATCTAGAGAATTAGTATTTTAAGAGCTAAATTTGATATAATTAGTAGAGCAGATATATTACATCTAATCATAATTTAAATTTGTTTTTGTCCACAGCCAAGATTAATATAGGTAAAAAGAAAAAAGAAAAGAAAAGAAAAAAAAAAAAAAAAAAAAAAAAAAAAAAAAAACCCTAGTTTTACTACCATGCATGTACCTATATATAAAGTGCATGATATGAAATTACTTAAATATCTCTACTTGAAATTTGATACATCAGGTTTTACCATTTTATTTTTCATAATTAAACTACATAAAAAAGAAATTCACAAATACATCCATGAATGTAACTTTTACAAATAAATTTTTTAAAATTAATATTTATATATAAGTCTTTTAAACTTTTATGATTATAAATTAAAGTATTTATATATAAGTTTCTTAATTAAATCTATAAACTGTATATAAGTACACTTCATAAAATGGATTTATACAAATTTTACGCGAAAAGAGTCTAACATAACTCATATTGATTATTGAAATTAAATTAAATTCCAATACTTCAATTGTTTGATTTTATTGGATATATATTTGGTATTTTTTCTGATACCACATATTTTGAGAATTTGTAACTCATTTTAGTACCAATTATTAGGATTTTACAACGAAAACGTCAAATTAAATTTTTATCATAAATTTATTTTCTCAGCAAAAAATTTAAACATCTATAAAAAAGAGAAAATCAAACAGATAAGATTTAAATCTAACGAAATCTATTATTATTATTATTATTATTATTATTATTATTATTTGCTACTGGAGGCCTTAACGAAATTATATAACCTTATTTTTTAAAATTTTATTATCATTATATATAATTTTTTTAATTATTTTTAAGAATAAAATATAATATAATTAAGTTATAATATTTTATTTTACAAGTGCTGGTCATAGGCTAGTCAAAACGGTACGATCACAGCCGTCCTTTTAACGGTACCCGTCCCTCCAGCTGCCACTTTAAGTACTTTACCAGCCGTCCGATTAAAAGGACAAAAGAGAACAAAATTAAAAATGACCGTTGGATGTAGTTTTTTTTTTTTTTTTTTTTTTTTTGGTTTTTTTATTTGGGTGATGATGATCTATTGATTTTGCCCGTAGGATTCTCGCACCTTCGTACGTACAAAAAAAAAAACCCAATTTATTTAATTTGAGCCTATAAATAATATTTTAATTTTAAAATTTAAATATATTATTTATCTGTGTAAATTTCGTTAATATATTTTATATAATTTTAACCACCATAAATTTATTAAAAATAAAAATTACTTTAAAATTAAATAAAATAAAATATTAAATAGTCAAATTAAAATAATTCATTATTCACGTAAGTGCTATATATTTTTTTTCACTCCATAAACACATCAAGTTACATAAAAAATTTATCTTTTCTATTTTTTTCTCGAAAAAGCTAAAGATTTTAATTTTAAGAACAATATTATTCGTACATTCAAAATAAAAGTGATCGATAAATAAATTTTTATTCTGAAATGAGTGGAATGTACATCATATAAAGATTTTTGAATGTAAGGATAGTATTATTTTTTTTAAAAAAAATGACTATATAAAACTATACGAACACCCCTAAACTATGGATCATTATGAAATACATCTCCTAAACTAATTTTTTTTTTCTATTAAGACCCCTCGACACTTACTTGATTAGCCACGGAGATTTGAGACATTATCAAATGGAAGGATAATTCTATAAAATTTAATAATTTAAACTATTTCATAGAGAGTAACAACAACTAATTAAGCTATAAAAATGAATAACAAATTTTAAAGTAATTAAATATTGAATTACAATTCAACAAAATTAAAAGTTAATTCCAAAAAAAAAGATAAAGTTTATGGATAACCACCGTACAAAATGGAGGGGCGTAATTGTAATTAGAAGATCTCACTGGTGATGCCACGTGGAGATCCTTTTCGCTTTGACCACATTTTTATTGAACCCCTCGTACATTCACTATTTACAGTATGGTACGAGTATCGTGTATTTTGTTTGGACTAGTCCCTAAATTTGTCTGATCCTTTTATCTGTTCATTCTCTTTCAAAAAGTAGTTACAAATTGTATAAAATTAACTTACATATAGCTATTTAATGTTCTTGGACCAAATGTGAATAAATTAAAATATGTATAAATTTGTTTCTCTATTTTTCAATGGTATCACAAAAATTATATATTAAAAAAACTTAAACGATCTAGAAAAAAAAAATATTATTTTTTTTATTAGATTTTTCTAATTATTTTTTTTATTAGATTTTTCTATCGCACGTAATGCATGTTATCTGCAACATCGTTTAGTACGTTTGGTTCGGATATAAATAATTACTGTTTATTTTTTATATTGAATATAAATTAGATTGTTCTCGTGAAGGAGAAAAATAATGTTTGGATAGTTATATTAAAATAATAAAAATAAAAATAATTATAATATTAAAATAATAATATCTTATTTAATTAATTAATATAAAAATATTAATTAAATAATAATTTGATTTTATTTAATTAACTGTTGCTGGATAATCCTTAATAAGGTAAATAAAAAAACAAGTGGGGTCTTATTGACAATATATATAATTGAATGGTTCAGTAGATAGGTTGATCAATTATTATTATTATTGGTTAGCTTAGGATGTGTCTCGAGCACAGAGTAAAAATGTTGGCTTTAATGTAGTCTCGTTGACAAGTTAGATAATGTGATAAAAATTTGACAAATATATAAATTGAAGTTGTGCATCTTATATATATCATACTCATTCTAACGTGAATTAAATTTTATTAATTATTTTGAAATGATCAGTAAACTACATTCAACTCGTGAATAAATAAAGTGTACATCATATAATATCTCTCAGAAAGAAAATATATTGTGACGCCCCAACTTCCTAGGAGGTCATCTATTCTAAGAACTATTGTAGCTATAGCACGCTTAACTCTCTTAACTTCTTGGGTCTTACTACCACCAAAAATACTATAGCCGAATTAAGAAATTTAGTCCTATTGTATCATTTATATATATATATATATATATATATATATATATATATATATATATATATATATATATATATATATATATATGACTAATATACATTTCGGAGGTGTCTCATTCTTCCCCCCGTTATGTCTTGACGTCCTCGTCAAGCTCAAAGACACTCACAAGTACCAGGCGATATGAGACTCGTCTCACTAGTCTTAGCCGATTTTGTGGGGAGCTACACTCCACCCACAACGGTTATTAACCTGACTCATCTCACATTTCCTGCTGGTGAATGTCTCTGATACCAACTGTGACGCCCCAACTTCCCAGAAAATCACCCATCTTATAACTACTTTAGCTATAACACGCTAAACTCTCTTAACCTCTTGAGTCTTGCTACCACCCAAAATACTATAGCCGGGTTAAGAGATTTAGTCCTATTGTATCATTTATATATAGGACTAATACACATTCCGAAATTATTTTATATTAAGATCTGGTCCTTACTAATTTTTTTTCTATTTTAATTTGGGGACTTGAAAATGAGAAACAAAATGTTACCTTTGGTAGCTTCTCTTTGAAAAAAAAAAATATTAAAGAGAAAAAAATTAGTTAGCTCGGAAATTGGAAGGAGATTTTTCTTATATATTTTATCACTTTTCATATAAAGCTACGTAATAGAAGATTAACCAAATCTTTCCAAGTCGTTAAATTTCTTCCGCTTTGGTTTCGGAAGGCTCCAAAAATTTTACTTCAAATGAGATTTATCGATGCATGCAAACTTTTTTTATATTATAATTTGGTCCTCATGTGGTTTCCGTATAAATAATAAGCAGTTTTAAATATGAAAAATACTATTTGTACATTTCAAATAAAATGTATGTCTTATATTTCATACATTCTATAAAAATAAAATAAATTTTGCTAGTCATTTCGAAATAACTAATATAGAAGACATTATCTTTGGATGGATAAAATATATATCATACATTCTGTATGAGATATAAGACTAGCATTGCTCTTTAAATATTAGCTGATTTTTAAGTGAAAAATTTTGAAATCAAAATGCAATAAATAAAAGTAAAACACTAGTTGTACACCACTTTCGGGGTGTATATACTACACTCCACCCATTCTAAATAGAAAGTTTAGAGGCTTAGTTTTGAAAAAACAAAAAAAGGAAAAAGACTAACAGCAATGCTTCATGTACACACCGAAAGGGATCCAAAATAGAAAAAGGGATCCAAACAGAAAATTTTCTCAATGATAAATGCTTTTGATACACCCCATCTATTTTAGTATGGGTTGAATTTTTTTAGTTATTTCAAAGTGACTAGTGAATAAGTCTCCAGTCTAAAATGAATGTAGTATACATCTTACACCCAAAAACGGATGTACCGGTAGCATTGCTATATATATATATATATATATATATATATATATATATATATATATATATACCTAGATTACTATACTATTAGTAGCATCAATTCATTTGTGTTATTAAGTTTTTAAATGGTTGGGATGATAGTAGGCCCCTTACGTTTAGTGAATGCTTAAGAAAATAATATGATCTAAGGGACGAAAATGATCAAGAGTAGATCTAACAGTAAAAAACTTGGTAGCACCAAATGCTTGGCGTTATCGATAACATATTAGCCGGACTATATATATATATATATATATATATATATATATATATATATATATATATATATATATATATATATATAGTGAATGTATCTGTGCGTTGCGGCGGGTAGATATTATTGAATCATTCAAATCCAATAAAAATAATCAAAAATTGATAAAATAAGAGTTCAAATCAAAGATATCACAAAGTAACAAATCCTTTTTAAATTATCCAAATACATAATAGAAATCACAACTTTTTTTCAGCAAACACTGTCATATCAAAAATTCTATCGAATAAAACATCTACACATAAAAATATAGAAATCGAAAATATAGAATGTGATCGAGGAGATCGGAGGAGAAATCACCGGGGGGGCGTGGAACTCGATGACGACGAAGGGGTGATTGGAGACGGTGTCAGCGATGTTGGAGGCGCCGAGGGTAAGCACCGAAGAGGGCTTTGTCTCCTCCACCATTGTTAGGGTTAGATTCATTATTTAATATAATAATAAAGTGATTGAGAGGAAGAAGAATAAGAAGAAGATAATAAAGGGAGAAAAAAATGTGAAGAAAAGAATGACGTTAAATATAAAATAATATCGTCACGTTGCTTCATTTTTTCGAATTCATAACTTACACATCCTAAATTTTTTAAATCGTCACTTCGATTTTCAATTATAATTAACGAAAAAGGGAGATGGGGGAGAGAGTAGATGAAGGGATTTGGAGAAGGAGGACTGAGAAAGAAAGTGAGGGGAATATGAAGAGACGGGATGGGGAGAGAGAGAGATAATAGACAGACTCTTTGTGACTAAGAAAAAAATTCAAAAAAAAAGTCAAAAAAAATAAAATGTCGCCACGTCAGCTATCAAGTAATTGGTGCTTGTAAGTTTTCTATTGTTGGATCTAACCCTTTGGCTAATTTCATTTCTTAGATTATTCTATTCTACCAACCATTCACTTAACTCATGGAAACCACTATCATCCTAACCGCCCTAGTTCATAACCTCTTGGATCTTGCTACCATCCAAAATGCTATAGCCGGGCCGGGTTAAGAGATTTAGTCCTATTATATTATTTATATATAGTACTAATCCAAATTCCGGGAATGTCACATTCTTCCCCTCTTTAAGCCCTGACGTCCACGTCAGGTTCAAACACACTCATAAGCACCAGGCGATGTGAGACTCATCTCGCTAGCCTTAGCCGACCTTGTGAGGAGCTGCACTCCACTCACAACGGTCATTAGCCGGGGAGCCTCGCTCTACCCGCTATATAACCCTGGCTCAGCCGAAACTCATCTCACATTTCCAGCTGGTGAATGGCTCTGATACCAACTTTGACGCCCCACTTCCTAGGGGGTCACCCATCCTAGAACTACTCTAGCTCTAACAAGCTTAACTCTCATAACCTCTTGGATCTTGCTACCATCCAAAATGCTATAGCCGGGTTAAGAGATTTAGTCCTATTATATCATTTATATATAGGACTAATCCAAATTCCGGAGGTGTCACAATATATATATATATATATATATATATATATATATATATATATATATATATATATGAGAGAGAGAGAGAGAGAGAGAGAGAGAGAGAGAGAGAGAGATTTAATCATTTGACTAATTTCATTCCTTTGATCATACTATTAAATCAACCACCCATTAAACCCAATTGCTTCACTATCATACTAGCCGCACATTTCTACATCTAAGAACTAAAAACTCACAAGCATTAATGATTTTGTATTTTTACAAGCATAATAGCTCAATTCTAATTTTTTCTATTAAATAATTTAGTAAAGTATATATTGTAAATTAAATAATATTTGATGATAATTTTATATACTTTTAATTAACCATAGTATTGGATCCCTCGAGATATATTTTTTGCTTTCTTGTTACCTTCCACTATTGTAAAGTTTCAAGTTTTTATTAAAAAAAATGTAGAAGCAAAAGTGAATTAAGTAGATTCTAAGGCCAATTTTATATTATCACTTTCCTTAAAATGTTCTACGATACAGAATTATCAAATCTTTCAAAGTAATTAAATTTTCATCTCTTTTAGATTTTGGATTACGATTCAAATTCTCACTTCAAATATGATATATAATAAATTAATGTTGATTCATATTTTCTCTATACATGAAAACACTTGAATGAAATGTATCAAGCTAGTACAAATTCTCAACAATGAGGTGTCAACGCTCGAATCTTTGATTGTCCACACAGTAATAAATAAGGAGGATTTAGAAATGATTATATTTTTTATTATATTTGGTAATTATTTTATTTACTTTAATAATTTTAACCGCACACTTTTGAACCTCTCGAGATAGGATTCTTGTTTCCCTACTACGTACCTTTAACTGCTATAGAATTTCGAATTTTTATTAAAAATTATCGGTGTTTGAATGCAGAAGCAAAAGTGGCGTTATGGTTAATCATTTTATCACTTTCTTTAAAGAGTTGTATGATAAAGAATTACCAAATCTTTTAAAGTCATTAAATATCTTCTCTTTTAGTTTTGAGAAGAATTTTGATTCTCACTTCATATATTATAATACATGAAAACATGTCCATGAAACATAGATCCTTTAACTGCCCACGTAGCAAGGTTTTAAGTATCTATCGGCACGGACCGTATCTACCGTGCCGTACCGTGTCAACAAGATACCGGTATGATACAGCTTTCGTGCCGATGACACAATTCAATACCATTTTTTTTTAAAATTACTAAGTAAATTTTTTAATAAAGTTCAAAATATTTAATAAAGATACATAATAAGCAATTAAAAAATTTTGTTGCTAAAAAAATTAAATATTTCATGTCATTATGTGTCGGCACGCATGTATTTTTTGTGACCGGCACTCATCGGCACGACTCGACACGCACCGTGCCGGCAAATTTTCGATACGACCCCGTGCCGCGGCACTTACCACGCAGTAATCAGTAAGAAGGATACAGTACTCTGCATGTGAAATCTCAGTTTTTGCTTAACTAGAAATAATAGTATTTTTATTATATTTGGTAATTATTTTATTTACTTTAATAATTTTAATCATGTAGTTTGGACCTCTCGAGATAAAATTCTTACTTTCTTGCTACCTTATGCTACTTTAGAATTTCAAGTTTATGTCTAAATTTACCTTACCACTTTACTTAAAAAGTTGTACGATAGAAAAAATAAATAAATAAATAAATAAATAAAAAAAAAAAAAAAAAAAAAAAAAAAAAAAACCAAATCTTTCGTATTCATTATATTTCATCTCCTTTAGTCTTTCTATAAGGAATCAAATTCTCACTTCATACATGATAATAAATAATGATCTATATTTTTTTTACTCAGGTATGAAACATACTAAGCTGGTATGAATTTTTAGCAATAAGGTTTCGACGCTCGAACCTTTAACTATCCACACAGTAATCAGTAAGAAAAATATAAAGTTTTGCACTTGAAATCTCAATTTTTGCTTAGAAACTATTTTTTTTCTATTATATTTGGTAATTATTTTATTTATTTTTATACTATTAATCATATAGTTTTGGACCTCTCAAGATAAAATTCTTGCATTCTTGCTACCTTCCGCTACGGTAGAATTTCAATTTTTTTCTTAGAAATTATTAGTGTTCAATGCAGAAGCAAAAATAGCGTCAATTTAGCTAGCTAACTATATCCAAAATTAAAATAGAGATTTATTTTTATATCAGAAATAGAGTTTTGCACGAGAAATTCAATTTCTACTTAGAAATGATTTTATTTTTAAAGTTTTCACTACAATAAATTAGATTATAGAGACATATTTTTATGACACTTTTGAGCAAGTGTTCGCTCTATATTCCATATATGTCAAAAATTAAATTATAGAGATATATTTTTATGACATATTACAATAATTTATCGCTATACGTACACCCTAGCGACTGCACATATAGCAACACTAATAATAAGTGTCAGTATTTTTGTCAGCGATATTTTTTTTCAGATTTTAGAAATACTTAAAAATGTCGCTATAACATAATTTTGTTGTAGTATTTGGACCTCTCAGGATAATATTGTGCGTTCTTACTACCTTCGGTTACTGTAGAATTAATTTCAAATTTTTTATTAAAATTTATTAGTGAATGTAGAAGTAAAAAATGGCATTAAACAAACTCTATGGCTATTTTTTTTTTACCACTTTAATTAAAGATACAACGCTATGCTCGAAAAATCTCAGTTTTTGTGTAGAAAGGGTTAAAACTTTTATTCATAGCTCCCCATTTTCTCTTATATTGTAATTTGGTCCCTTTATATTGCCTAATTTTTAGTTTATCCTTGGACTCAGATTTTCTGTAGGGTTTCAAAAATTATTATCAATTAAACCTACTTGGTTGACATGTATTAAATGATGATAATTATATTTTTCGTTTAAAATAAATTAGTATATAAAATTACCTTTTTATTTGTTGTAAATGTTTGGAGAGTAATTAGTGCCACTACTTATTTCATGGTAAAATAAATCTAGAAATGATATTGTAAAAATATATAAGGAATCTTTAATTTGAAAACTAACCTATTAAACTAAAAATTTAGGGACTAAAATGCAATATATAAAAAAGATTGGTTATTTTCTTTTCTTTTTGTTTGAATTCTGACCATCTGGGGATGCCCCCAGGCCCCAACCTCATAATTAACCTCATTCAATTTTTAATGATTTAAATTTTAAGTTAAAATTTAATTTGATAAATATAATTAATAATATTTAAAAACTTTGTTTATGATTAATTATAAAGTTTGAAAATTATTACTACTAAGGCACTAGGCAATCTCAATATTTAATAAAAGTAAAAAGTTATTGTTTTGCCCAAAATTTATGTGTGAATTGGTCTATTTTAAAAAGCTAGTGCTAAATAAAAAAAAAAATGTAGGAGTAAAGTGGGTCCAAACTATGTAATCTTATCTTACCATTTTTCATGAATAGCTATTGTAACAAAGGTTAATTGCATACGGCTCCCTGTAAACATATCGAATAACAGATATATTCCTACAAAGTTTAACTTTTCATATTTATTCTTTCAAAAGTCTAACGTTATTTATATATATCCCTACCGTCTAATTCTGTTAGAAAAATCTAGTTAACCATAGGTTAAATACTTAATCTTGGTTACTTAGTGAGGTAAATTTACCTTTTTACCCTTTCGGATATTTCTGCATTATTTTTTGAAGGAATATTTTTGAAAGGGCAAAACTGTCATTTCACATATAATCGGTTAAAAAATAAACAGTGAACTAACGATAATAAACCGGAGGGATATATATGAATAAAGTTGAACTTTTGAAGGGATAAATATGAAAAGTTGAACTTTGTAGGGATATATTTGCTATTCGATATGTTTACATGGAGCTGTATGCAATTAACCCTTGTAACAAATAGAGATGCAAATGGATCCGGGCTGGTGGAACTCATGTACTCCTATCCGTTCGTTCTAAATGGGACAGTAAGTGAAAACTAAAAAGATAAAAGCATATATATAATTTGTTCCGAATCCATCCTGATACACTAAGTAAAAAGAGCGAAAAATATGAAATCCATTTCTTCTTTTGATCCGCAAAAAAATCTACTAAAAATTCGCTCTGGTCTTAATCCGCCGTGAAGGAAACAGAGGAATCCTCTGGTCCCCGAATCCGCCCCATTTGCATCCCTAGTAACAAAGAGGTAGCAAAATCTTTCAAAGCCATTAAATTCCTCCCATTTTAGTTTCAAAAGCTCCAAATTCTTGCTTCAAATGCGCTGGCGAATGTCGACTCACGCTGAGAAAACACTTGTACGAAATGTATCAAATAAATACAAATTCTTCATAATAAAGTGTCAACGTTTGAGGCCTTCAATTGCCAGCACAGTTGGCAGCAAAACAAATATTGCGCTTAAATGTATGAAATGCATGAAAGGATAAGATTTATTTGCAGTTCGCAATCCTTTTTAATATTATAGTTTGGTCCTTATCTATTTTTTGTTTGCTTTAAAACTAAATTAAATAAAAAAAATTTATCGATTTTAAAATATTTGGAGAGCGAATGGCGAAGCACGTATGCCCGGAAATAAAAATAAACGGATTAAACAAAAAAATTTTAAAAAAATTATAGTAGGAGTGTTTATTTCAAGTTGAGGGGCCAATTTGCATTTTTTTTTTTTCACTTTTCTCATTTTCTTTTAATAAATTCTTATCACGTGTAACGAACGTCATATATACTCTGTGTGTACCCTCCACACGTGTGAAGTGCCTTCTCTTTTCGTCCTATTTGGGGTCACACGTGTGAGGTACACTGGTTGTTCCCTCCACACGTGTGACATGCTTCAATTTTTTATTTTTATTTTTTGCACACATATGTATTCGACTCAAAAAATAACAAAAAAAAAAAAAGATTTTTTTATTTTTTATTTTTTATTTTTTAAAAGGACAAAAGGTGAGTGCAAACGAAACTTCATGCTTACCTTATCACCGGCTTTTTGATTTTTCCAAAATAAAATTTAAAAAAGAAAATTAGAAGTGTCTTCAAAATTAAGGAATGTTGCTAAATCAAAATAGAATTAAATTTACTTACAATTCAGCTTAGCTGAAATGAAATTTTTTGCATTTTTCTTGCATTAAATTCCATTGATTTTGAAAATCCAAATTACATAAACGGTTATATTTCATGGAACGTGCGACTGCAAAAGTACTGTATTTAGCATACGACATTTGCGAAGAGCGATTCGGTCTGCGCACTGCTGTAGCTTAATACGTCACCGCAGAAGCTTCAAATCAAAGCTTCTGTAATAATAAAATGCTTTGTATTTGCCGTTTCAACAGACTATTATATTAAATTGAATTATAAATTGCTTGATATTTATATTTATCAAAATCTATTCAACTCGATCAAATCAATATCAACAATTTGAATGTTACCAAATAGGAAAATAAAAAAATTATAATTCCATCCAATTCAACAATTTAAATGTTTCTAGACATTGTGTGAGAGAGACAGAAATTAAAAAAAAAAAAAAAAAAAAAAAGCTTTGAGCAATGTTTTAAAAGCTAGGATTGAATAATATTCCAAAAATATTACTGGATCAAGGATCGCAGGTTCAACCAGTAGGTCAACAACTAGTTGAGCCAGTGACGTCAGTATGATATTATAAATTTTTTTTTATTATTATTATTTATTTATTTTATATATATATATATATATTATTCAAGTTTTATCTTTTTTATAAAATTAATTTGTGCTAACAGAAAATAAAATCAGCTAAACTTATTTTAGGCTGTTGGATTTTAATTTAACTTGATTAGTAAAGCGGGTGGGTTTTATTAAAATCGATGGATTCACACAATTCGATGGTTGAATAATTGGCGGGAGAGATGCAAAATAAAACTTCCTCTTGTTTGTTTCAAAGGGTTGAACTGAACCACGGTATAGACTAGGTCACGGTCGGAGTGGTGGAATAAATCATTTGTTTTTAGCAAATGAATATTTTTCTGAGAAAAATAGTGTAATAAAAATACAGTAAAAATTATTAGGTAAAATGTACAGAACTTATATGAACTATGGACTATTTTGAATCAACTATTCAAAATTTTTTTAAAAAAATTTACTACTAATTTTTTAATCTGTTTGATTTGACTCCGTCAAAAATACTTAGACTTCAAAATTTAAACTAATTATTTATTTTAATAAACATATAGTTGCAAAAATTGTATGAAATAAATATACTACTAAATTTATAAATATAAATAATATATTCAAATTTTAAAGTCGAAATACCGTTAACTGATTCAAATCAAACAAAATTTTAAAAGATTATGTAGCTAAATCAAAATAGTTCAAAATTTAAAAAATTAATACATGTTTTTTACCAAATTATTATCATGATCAATACAGTTGAGTTTGCTATGCTATGATTGATGAGATTAACAATTGCCCCTTACTCTATCATATAAAATTTTTGTTTAACAGAAAAAAAAAAAAAAAAGAAAAAAAAAGTGTTAATATATGATTACAAACCAATGCTAAAATATTTTTTAAAAAATATTTTAAAAATAAGAAGCCACAATATTGTTTAAACTTTGGCCGAATTTTAATTTATTACCCTCACTTTAAAACATTAAAAAATTATAATTTGAACAGCAATTTCGTTGTAATCCATTTTACAAATTTGTTATTATTCAGATGGTTAATTTTAATAATTTATAGTTAATATAATTATTTATAATTTTGGCCAAAGTTCACATAATTCTAATACTTTTATTTAAAAATTAAACAATATAATGTTATTAATTTGTAGCTTACACCCCCTTTATATCAGGCAAATATCATTTTCTTTTCGTATTATTTTTTAAAAATATTAAATATCTAAACAAATTTTATAAATGATAGGATTAGATGGAGATGTAAAATGTATTATTATTATTATTATTTTGGAATGTACCATTTTTATTTTTCAAATTAAAATGGCACAAACACAAAAAGACTATATATATTAAGTGTTATAACTAATGGTACAATAATAATTAAGATGCACCACTATTCTCATATTAATAATTTGTAAAATCCTTTCTCTCAAAAAAAAAAAAAAAAATTTCTTCTCTCAAAAATAATTTGTAAAATCTTACAACAATAATTTTCAAAATTTAAATAAAAAAAAAATATTATGAATTAAAATTTAAGAATCAAAATAATAAGGATAATGGACCAAAAATGTAACTTTACAAAAGTAAAATCAAACTAAAGGATGACTTGTACTATAGCAAGTGTAAAAAAACTACAATAGTGACACATAACCCTTTCCCCCCCTCTCTCTCTCTCTCTCTCTCTCTCTCTCTCTCACTATATAACAAGCATATGAAGAGAGGAAGGGAGAGGAACAACAACAATAACAAGAAGAAAGAAGCATAAGAATAATAGAGAGAGAGAGAGAGAGAGAGAGAGAGAGAGAGAGATTGAAGAGTGGAGAGAGAAGAGAATCCATCCATTCCCATTAAGGGCCTCCTCCACCTCCTCCTCTCTTCTCCTCCTCCCCCATTTTTTGTTTCCCCTTAATTCCCTTCACAAAGCACAAAACACAAACACACAATAACACACAAACATACACATACACAATCTCATTAAACTTCAATCTTATCCCCACCATCCTCTTCAGGAAAGAGATCCCCCATCTCCTCCTCCCTTCTTTGTTCTAAAAATCCCACCTTTCTCCTCGTTTCCTATTAAAAAGTTCAATTTTTGGGATTTATTTTGATCGAAGCAATACAACCTATCAATAAGGCCTCAATAGCACCAATTTCATTTCTTTTTCTTATTTTTGTTCCTCTCATTGATTCTCCCTTAATATTTCTCCCCCCCCTTTTTTTTTTCTTTACAAAATCTGTTTTAGATCTCAACAAAAGAGGCAAAACAAACAGGATTAAACCCAAAAAAAAACAGTATTTTTTTTTATATATTTATATATATAGTTTCTTTTCCCAATCTGGGTCGGCTTTAATTGCTCTCTGAAGCTCAGATTCAACCCACCCTAGTTTTTTTTCCCAAATTGTGTTAAAAATTTGAGCTTTTTCACATTGTTGTTGGGGGTAGGGATACATAGAGAGAGAGACACACACACACACACAATGCGGGAGGGGGACTCCTCTTGCATGGTGTCGCAGGCGCTTCCGAGCTCCTACGAGCACGAATCCATGTGGGTTTACTCCGGGCGCGGCGTCGGGGAGCAAGAAGAGGACGAAGAGGAGGAGGAGGAGGAGCAAGACCCCATTAATGGGGTCAGCAGCAAGAGCAACAGCAAGAAGAAGAAGAAGAAGAAGAAGAAGAAGAAGAAGAAGAAGAAGAAGAAGAAGATGATGATGATGGTGGATTCGCCTTCGCCGGTTTACGATCCGGATAGCCTCATAAGCCCGGTGATCGGCCGCGACCTCTCGATCAATTGCCTCCTCCATTTGTCCTGCTGCGACTACGGCGCCGTGGCGGCGCTGAACCGGAGCTTCCGGTTTCTGATCCAAAGCGGCGAGCTTTACCGTCTCCGGCGCCAATTGGGCGCGGTGGAGCAGTGGGTGTTCTTCTCCTGCAACGTGCTGGAGTGGGACGCATTCGATCCCTTGCGGCGGCGCTGGATCACGGCCATCCCCAAAATGCCGGCCATGGAATGCTTCATGTTCTGCGACAAGGAGTCCCTGGCCGTCGGGACCGAGCTCCTGGTCTTCGGCAAGGAGATGACCTCCTGCATTGTGCTCAGATACAGCATTCTCAGCAATTCTTGGTCCAAGGGAGTTGTGATGCATTCCCCGCGGTGTTTGTTCGGCTCCGCCAGCTTGGGGCCCACCGCCGTCGTGGCCGGAGGGATCGATACCGATGGTAGGATTGTCAGCTCGGCGGAGATGTACAATTCCGATAGCCAATGCTGGGAAATTCTCCCCACCATGAACCGCGCCCGGAAGATGTGCTCCGGCGTGTTCATGGATGCCAAGTTTTACGTGATCGGTGGTATGTGCTCGCATACCGAGCATTTGACGTGCGGGGAGGAGTACGACTTGGAGCGCGGCACGTGGCGGTTGATACCCGGCATGGCCGCAGGGCTCACTGGCGCCACTACCGGCGCGCCGCCGCTGGTTGCTGTGGTGCGCGACGAGCTATACGCGGCGGATTACGCCTCGAACGAGCTGCGCAAGTACGATAAGGGGAGTAACGCGTGGGCGACGCTCGGGAAGCTGCCCGAGCGGTCCGTGTCGATGAACGGCTGGGGACTGGCGTTCAAGGCGTGCGGGGACCGTCTGATTGTGATCGGAGGGCGGGGGGTCTCTCTTGGGGCCGGAGGGGTCATCGAGCTCAACTCTTGGGTCCCGACCAACGGTGGCCCCCCGGAGTGGGAGGTGATCGCCAGCCGGCAGTCGGGGAGCTTTGTGTATAATTGCGCGGTGATGGTCTGCTGATTTCGGGGCTTTTCTCTTCCTAATTGGGTAACTTCTATAAACATTTTAAAAAATATATATATATCAGTAGAAATGTTTTATGTAACTCATCATAAGTTTTTAGAATTATGTTGCATTTTTAGCTGTTAATTTCTTCATTTTTATTTGCATTTGCATTTGCATTTGTACCCCCTGTCATAAGTACAATGTTAGGCTAATAATAAAAAAGGAAAAAAATGTCTTTTACCTTTTACAAATTATCCTCTCTCCCTATCTTTTATGATGGATGCTATTTAATCTTATGGATGTTTAGTTTCGTAAATTGTTTCCTTCTACAAGATTAGTCGTCGGAACTTGGAATGTGATTTATGTTTGGCGAAGGAAGTTTTTTGTTGTTTACAAATTATGTTGTAATATGTGCTCGTATAACTTTGTGAATTATGCAAACTCATAATTTGTTTATGTCGCGTGATATATTTTTTCCTCATTTTATCCTTTTCGAGTTCATTTTCTTATTATAGATAGAAAAAACCGTGTTCCTCAACCTATGAAACTTCGCTGCTTATTAACTTAACTCGGGAGAAACTCCTCAATCATCTAGGGTAGAAATCTTCTACTTTGTCCACAGTTTCGTAAATTTCGAGCTGTTTCTTTACTTAATCCGAGAAACGGTCGTACTGAAATCGAGCATTGTTGTATTAGGATGGCTCGCGTGATCTCCTTTATTGCTTTTCCCACTAATACGTTAACAAACTCTTTTTTGTTACTGTGTGATTACGCCAAATTTGGGGTAACGTACTGTAATTCACGTTCTTGCTCAATTCTGTATTGCCCAACAATTTTCGTACTGATGATCTGTCGACACGTTAAAGCGGCCCCAGGGAATCGCCGCTCCCTTAGATACGCAAAGTTAGGAAGCCCGAGATTAGCGCGTAGTAAAGTGAGATCTCACCAGGCTTGTGCAGTAGGTGCAAGGCTTTGAGTTGAAGATTGTGGACAGTTATATATGTTACTTTTTTTAAAGGCAAGTGGCGTGTCCAGACGATGGATGGCCATGCTCGTGGATGCCGGTACCAGTTGGCATGCACCATGGCAGTCACTGCCGATCTTTTAGGTACGCAAAGTTAGGACACGCGAGGTTAGCGAGTACTAGAGTGAGAATTCACGGAGTTTTGTGAAGTAGGTGTGAGACCTTAAGTAGAAGATTGTGGATTGTTACATTACGTTCGTTGTTTGTAAAGGCACTCGACGTGTCACGATGATGCATGGCGTGCCCATGCATGGTGGTCACTAGTAGTACGTGGCGCGGACCGGTATCGTGGCACGGAACGCCAACTCTTTTCTTCCAACTTTTTTCGAGTAAAATAGACTGAAACTGCTTGCCAAACACTTACTGAAATCAATTTTACCATTGATTTCCCCAATTTTAAGTACGGAATGCAGTAACTTCGAGTAGTTTCAATAATATTGATGATTACAGTGCCATGTAAGTAGCTACGTATCATTTTCTCGCTGTACAGTAATGTATCTCACCAATTTATTTTACCGTTTTATCTACTTCACTTCGTAACTCTGAAGCTACAGTTGTCTTACTTGTCTCTAGCTTTGTTGTGTTAGAATAACGCTTGTGATCTCCTTTATTGCTTTCCTGTTAATGCGCTAACAAAGCTTTTAGCTGTTAACATGTGAATAGTGAATATGCCAAATTAAGCGTAATATACTCTATTACATGTCCTTGCTGGATTTGTGTATTACCTGACAAATTTTGTACTTATGATTAACTGCCACATAAAAGTTGGTGCGGAATCGCAACTCTATTAAACACGCAAAGTTAGGAATCGCATGGGAAGCAAATGCTGAAGCGAGAATCCGCATGGTTTTGTGAACTTGGAATAAATCCATCAAATGGAGGAAAAAAAGAAAGAATGATTTCGACATGGTCGAAAATTTATTCATTTAAAAAAAGCAGCCAGGGGTTCTGTTGAATTTCAAGTATTCAATTTGGCTAATAAGATACTGCGACTTACCTCACATTTGGAATTGCACAATATATATATATATATATATATATATATATATATATATATATATATATATATATATATATATATATATATTTTTTTTATCATAGAGGTGTGTAGAATAGAATAATCTTTGCCTATTTTACTTTGCGAAAAGTACAATTTTGTGATAGAGATTGAAGCTCTTTATGTATTCTAGAACTTGAAAAGTTTAGTTAATGTTCTTGTTGGCTTAAAGAGGTCAGCATTCTGCTATGTGGCGGGAGGTCAGGCTGAGCCGAGTCACGTTCGAAATGATGTGAGGCTAGATTGGATTGAGTCATGTTCGAAGTGGTGTGAGACTAGCTGGGCTGAGTCACAATTGAGACCCATGGGCTGTGTCTGTACGCTTTAAGTGAATTGGTTGCGTATTTCTAACATCTCGAGCTTTTGGAATTAATAGTTAGCGCCAACGATCCGACAGTTAGCTTCTTTATAGGGAAAGCTGAAACATAAATGTGCTACATTAGGCCATCTTACTACTTTAAGGCCTTTCTTTACATTTCATGTTTAAATTATCTTTTCGGAAGTTCTCTTTTGCTTGTGGCTTTGCAACAACACTCTGAGATGTGAGTAAAAGGAAACTGTATCTTTTTGACTATTTGATACTCGTTATGATCGTTAATAATTAATAATCAATTCAAGTCATACCTTTATTTACGTAATCTGAAGTTCTAATTATTTGTGATGATATGCCAAATTTGCTCAAAATTTGTAGCAGCTTTGGATAGTAGTATTCTAGTTAGGAAATCGATCTGCTAGTACTAATTTTAATTAAACACTCCAAAGGTTTGAGCACTGCAGTCGTTTTTCTGATCAAGCGCTTTTTCTTTTTCTGCTTCTGAATTTGCTAAGGTAATTGGATGATCACACTCCATATAGTATCGCACTTTAAAGGTTTGGTATGTTTTCTTACTGGTTTTCAAAGTTGGCTGCTTCGCAGTTGTTAATGGATCTTCTTGCTTATTCTTTTTCAGTCAAATCTATCCTCGCCTGTTCAATTGATCGATAGCTGCTTTTATATAAGATTTAAGATTACGTGCAGTTCTGTGCCCCCCTGTAGTTTCTGTGTTAGTTCTCTGCAAGGACCTGCTCGCATGATACCCTGTCGCTTACTGAACATATCATTTTTGCTACTCCTTTAAAAGAAGTTCCTTACATAAAACTAAAACAGAAACCATAACGGCGTCGGTGTTACATTTAGAACTACAAAGTAGTAAACTGCAAACGCATTATATCCTTAGGGGAGGGCCTTTTTAAGTTTTCCCTACATTTTACGACGCCTTGTTCGACATAGATTGGTTATTATTTTACTACAACTGAGTATTTGACACCCAAAATGGCTCTTATGTTCTATAGACTAAATTCGCTCTAAATTGATGACGTAAGTTGATTGACCAAAATTTGCTTGTTTTATTCAATGAAGTTAAGTCATTACAAGGAACAAACTAGTGGAGATTTTTTTTTTTTTTTTTTTTTTTTTTTTGATGTAGAATAAGCATCAAGAATAATACTTGAGTAACTTTGTAAGAGGGGATTGTTTCAATATGAACTGACAAAGAGCCGGCAAAAATTAAAGAAAAAGGAAAGAAAAAAAACGTAAAATGAACGGAAGGAAAACCATAATGAGCAAGTGATGGGACTAAAAATAGGCATAAGCATCGAAAAAAGACTTGTGGAAAGCTATAATTGGTTTATCAGGTATGGCTTATTTGTTATTTGGAGTTGCTAGATGAATATAATTAAATGCTTCTTTTTAAGTCAACATTAGAAAAAGGAGGAATATGATAGTGTTCTATAATAATGCGAAGCAAGTTGGAAGCGTAAACTTAGTTTCCCAGTGGATAAAGATTTTTATTTTTGTTAATTCTTTTGAAGCTCTTCTTATGCTTTGAGTTATTCTCCTCGGATCAGATTCTCGTTAAATATATAGATATGTGTTTTAGTTTTGACTAAACGAAGCACTTAAATCACTCTCTTTTTAACATTGTGGCGAGGTAAATGTATTGAACGGTGAGTATGGCTTAGTATTGTTCGCGTACGGGTTTCGTCGGGAATGATTCCATGTGATGAATTATCTCCTTTGTTAAATTGTGAATTAGTAATGTTGTAGAAGAGTCATGAGTTCATCAAGTATCTTTGTTTGATCTTACTCTATTATTGCTTTTTGATTACACGAATCTAAGCGATTGTTAGTAAAGTTGAGAATATCTTTATTTGGAAACTGTTTTTTCTCTTTCGCATGCTACATTGGTTGAAAAGTTGCACTAATTTACCATATTTGATGATTTGCTTCTTTCACATATGAGTTGTGTGAAATACTCTTCTTCTACTTATTCTTCACGAGGGGAACTATAGCTGCTGAAATGCTTATTCCGCTTTTGTCACATTCTTCGGCATCTTATATCTGCAATTGTAAATGCCTTCTTATTCGACAGGGAATAACTTAGTGGAGAATTATTATTCTGAAGTAGAATAAGCATTTGAATTGATGCTCAGGGAATATCTCAATATGAGCAAAAGAAAAGGTAAAAGAAGGTATGCTCAGTGATGTTGCTTTGCATAGCGAAGACGATGAGATGAGCATCTGAGAATAGAACTCAAAAGGCTACATACACTTGGTTCCGTATTACTCGGATGTGTTATGTTATTTCAGTAGATTAAAACCAAATATGTCTTCATAAGTCAAAATAGGATACAAAATAAATCAGATATGATGGATTTTGACGCGCACTTTGAGTTTTTTTTTTTTTTTTTTTTTGAGTCAATCCCTCAAATAGTAGAATTATTTTGCTTCTTTTTTTTTTTTCAAATATGTTCAATTATTTGTCTTTTCTGATGCAAGTTGGAAGCATTAATTAAAATAATTGTACTTCCGTATTCCTTTTTCCTTGTCTCATTTGCATCATAATCTCAAATTAGGTCAAAATGTAAGTGCTAGGCATTGAGTGTATACTGTCGTTTCCTCGGTTATTGCATTTCATGTCATATTCGAAGTTGTCATTTGCGATAAATACAGGTTAAATTGCATCATGTAATTTATATTTACCTCTCTTGTTTCATAAACGGAATCTTTCAGATGCTTCTGGAGAATTCTTGCGCCTGCGGGATCAAATGTATCATCTGTACGCATCGCAATCGTGACTTGATCTCTCGATTCTGAGAAATAAGAGGATCGAATCATTTTCTTCTAGTGATGTTGAATTTTTCTGTAATCGGTGCTTCGCTCGCAAGCTTTCTCCAACCTTTTGTGATTATACTGCCAGATTTTTTTCTTTTTTAATGTGGATTTACTTTTTTGTGTCCATCAATGTGTTTGTGGTTGATTCACTCTTGTGATTTATTTTCATGCCAGAGAATAAAGCTTGTTCCTGTTGGATATTCTAACCATTTTAGATGCCCATTTTTTTTGCCTGCAGAGAATCAGCATCTCCATGCATTGCTGTTCACTGCCAAGTTGCGGATAGTACTTGAGATATGTTTGTGATTGTGATGGCGCTTGCAGTACAAGTGTACTCACCGATCGCGGTCGCACCTGGCGCGTAATCTATGCGGTCGAATTGGTTTTGGGTTCACGATAAACCTACAGATGGGATGGGATGGGATGGGATTCGCCGGTGTGGGACGGTTTTTCATGACATCAGAATGTGCAGATTGACTGATGGTTAGTTGCTCTCCTCTCGCGGAATTACTGAAAGCAGCTGAAATCTGCAGTTGCACAACCGTGCTGTAATGGTGAAGCAGCCGGCTGCCAACTTCGTTGCTATGGTTGCAGTGCTACAGGCTGTGCGCTCCTCAGGGTAGAAGCAGGGCGGAACGAAGAAAGTGTGCTGAAAGTGAAATACTTTTTGCAACTAACAGAACATCATGAAAACTCGTATGGAGCCTAAAAAACATATATATATATATATATATATATATATATATATATATATATATATATATATATATATATATATAATGCCATTTCTGTCAAAATGTCAACACCCAATAGTAGATTTTAGAATTAGGTCAAATTAGCTTTGAAAATTATATGGTTACTACAATCCTTCGATCATGAGAGATCCAGAGGGTTCTACTCTTGTTCTGCCTCTAATGCTACTATCTATCTTCTTTTTTTTTTCTTTTTTTTTGTCTTTTTTTTTTTTTTTAAGGATTGTCTGCAGGTCTCATAACCCAAATTTCACTCCGAAAAAGCCAGAGATCAAATCCTGTAAATTCGCACAAGATATTTATAAGATTAAGAACACCACTGGACTAAGCTATGATTCTTCTCTCTAATTCTACTATCATATACATACAAAATTAGAGAGAGAGAGAGAGAGAGAGAGAGAGAGAGAGAGAAGCAGGTGGAGGAGAGCCGCCATGGACGGAAGAAATAAAGTTTTAGTATCCCAACAGCACTAGTCTTAAAAATAACCACTTCGATTTCTCAAAAATAGAGAAGGTAGAAATGAAAAGAGCCTATTCAATTCTCATCAGAAAATAGAATTAACCTACATAATGCCCAAACCAAAACTACAATGGCACAATTGTCATCATCAAAATTAAACCTCGAGAACATGCATCAAAAATTATCCGCTAAAACAAAAGGAGAAAAAGGTAAACAAATAAAAAAAACATATAATTTATCCTTCTATAGCTAATAGCAAGAATCGGATTCGCCCACTTCGAATTCAAAGGCTTTCATGAGAAAGGGAATTGATGGGGGGTCTCTGCATGCGGCAGCTATTCGTTTAGAGTACCGCACTCACTCCTCGTCCTCCTCATCACCGTCGCCTCCGGCCGCCTTCTTTGCCGCAGCCTTCTGGTTCTTCCTCTTCACTCGCCCCGGGCGGCCACCGCCCAACGGACTCGTGAGCGAGAAGTCAACGTGCTTCTCCGAATCTACCCTAACCATAAAAGATGGGATGTTGACCAGTTGCCTCCCAACTCTGCAAGGAGAGATTTCAATCGCTCGAGTCCAGTCATATTCACAAAAGAAAAAAAAAAACAATTGCAAAAGAAAAGAAAATTTTAAGAACTATTGATAATAAGGCAATTAAGTTATTAGCAAGTAGATAAAACAGACAGCAAACAGTACAGCAACACACTCATGATTTCTCAGGAAATAGATATTTAACTCTTAGGGCTCCGTTTTGGTTTGTAGTTTGTAATATTTCGACAATCATCTATATTTTTTATTGAAATATTCAAAATCATTATCATTTAACTTAAGTTGAATAGTTGTAAAATTGATGAGAATTACTAGTAATCCATTAATAATAATATATACTAGTTCTTAACCACCTCCAACAACAAATTTATCATTCCAAATATAAAATAAAATATACAAACATTTTCAAAATATTACAAACTTTAAACCGAACAGCCCTTTAGGAAAGAGTTGTCTCAAAGAAGTATATACAGTATAAAACACCAAAAAAGGAAAAGAAAAAAAATAATAATATAATTAATCTCAACTAAATGGGGGGAAATAAAGATAGGCATCAGAGAGATTTTTGCATCAGTGTAGACACACAATAAGTGCCTCAGACGACCGTCGTGAGTAATTTACATGTTCTCATCATATTGCCCATCTTAAATCAACCCAAAGGAACCACCATCAATATATCATCATAAGAAATATTAATTATGCACTCAACATATAGCCATTAAAATTTTCAAAAATGCATTAAGGATTGAGTAGGTACGAAAAGCATATATCAAAGAAGTATGTCAGTCATTAGAGGACTTGTCTTAAAAACAAAATTCCTCTTTATACACAGTCGTGAGACTAGAGTTTCAGATTTGAGCAAATCAGACATGACTCTCTATGTACCAAACGAGGAGCGATTGATATAGTTCTACTCAAATTGCACATAGTACAATAGTTGCACCCAAAGGAGAGATGGAGAGAGCCAATACATAAATCTACAAATCAGCTGTATAAATCAACTACAAGCATGTCCATTCTATAAGAGAGCACTACAAACTAACATAATGTTAAGCACTAAATGTATGTGTGTTCCCTGCACTATACCAATATTGCGCCTCGGTTCCTGTACTTCAAATTTAATTACTTTGAAAAATCTGAACTTTTTGTTAAGCGAATCGTGGTAGGAACGGGATATAATATAATATTTTTCACTTAGGAACTAAAGTGCAACATATGTCAAGTTTTCATACAAAAATATTTAAGTGAAAAGTAAAACGCCCAAGTCGCAATATCGAGATAGTACAGAGACTACTATATATTTTACCCTAAAGTTATGACACATGTATACATATATTAAGGCAAAAAAAACCTTGGCCGAAGCATGAGCAGATGTTTCAAAGCTAACACATAGATTTCCAATATACATAAACAGATAAAGAGTCCAAAAAACCTGATACAATATACCTAATGTGCCTCTGCCTGATTAGAACCCTGGCATGATGAATAGACTTGGCCATCCCAGTCTTGAACACGAGAGTCTGAAGCCGACGTTCTAGAAAGTTCTCAACCGTCAGCGCAAGGACATAATCGAGCTTGTTTTGATTCTCAGCAAGGAGCCCGTATCGGTTCATGCGGCGGAGGAGGGCCTCTCCCTCAAAGATCCGGCGCGGGTTCTTCTCATCGAGGGTCAGGAGCTCCCGCGCCGCATTCCGAATCCGGCTCAGTGCGTACTGGACCCGCCAAAGCTCCCGCTTGCACCGCAAGCCGTACTCGCCTACGAGCCTCAGCTCAGCGTCGAGGCGTTCCTTCTCATAGGGCCGGCGCGGCTTCTTGAACGTCTTCCCATCTGCAATGACGAGATCGCCACTAGCATCAGAAATGAAGAATCATAAACCTAATCCTAACCCTAACCCTAGCTATAACCTTAATGAAATCAACCCATGGAAAGCTGAGGATATGCAAAGATGAAATCGTCACTGTCAATACCACAAGCAATTAAAACCCTATACCTCACGCTAATAAATCGACAAAATGATGAGATCTAAGATCTGATAAGGAGCAGGGGTAACAAAAACCCTAACCTTAATGAGATTGATCAAAATAAGAGATCTAAGATCTGAGGGACGCCTACAAAAACGTGACAACCACTACCATTGGCAATTAAAACCTCTTAACCCTAACCCGAATAAGATCACCGCTACCACGAGCAATGAAAACCCTAACACAAGCCCTAAACAGTAACGAGATCGACCAAATAAAGAGATCTAAGATGGGCAACAAAGAAGCGATCGCCACTACCACAAGAAATGAAAACCCTAACCCTAACTACAATGAGATCGATCGATGCAAGGAGGCGCTTACAGTTGCGGTAGAAGCAGACGTGAACCATCCCCGGCGATCTCCTCCGACACCGGTGAAGGGGAAGCGAACGGGGAGGGGAGAGAGAAAGAGAAAGGGGTAGAGAGAGAGAGAAGGGTTTTATATAGTGCGGTGAAACCCTAGAATTTGAGAGGCGGCGGCGCGGATGCGTTTGGCGTGTGAACCGCCCGAAAAGTGAAAACTGAACCGGACCGGGTTCGGGTTCGGGTTCGGGCTCGGGTTCGGGTTTGAATTCGGACCAAAATAACACGAGCTCGCCGGGTGAAAATAGAAGATGCTCCGCCACCGTCCGCCGCCATGCCGAGATCCGCGCCCGCACGAATCTCAACGCGCGTCGTCTCCCTCCTCCGCTCCTCCTCCGCCACCAAACCCTACCCCCACCTCCTCCAGCTCCACGCCCTCATGGTCAAATCCGCCCTCGACCTCCTCCCCTTCCCAACCAGCCTCCTCCTCTCCTCCGCCGCCGCCGCCGTAGGTGGCGGCGCCGCCGCTTACGCTTCCGCCTCCGCCGCGTTCCTCTACGCCCGCGCCATCTTCCGCCGCATCACCGCTCCAAACCTCTTCCAGTACAACACCATGCTCCGCTCCTACGCCGCCCTCGCCCACCGCCACCACCCCCTCCTCCTCTCCGAAGCCCTCGCCCTCTTCAAAACCCTAATGACCGAACCCCTCCCCTTGGACCAATTCCCCTTCGTCTCCGTCCTCAAGCTCGCCGCCCGGTGCCGCGCCCTCCCCCTCGGGAAACAGGTTCATGGGCTCGTCGCAAAGTCCGGTTTTGATGTGTACCCCAATGTGCGGAACACCCTCATCCATGTCTACTGTTGCTGTGGGGAAATTTGCGATGCCCATAATACGTTCGATGAAATGCCCCACAGAAGAGACATGGTTTCTTGGGCCGCGCTTATAAATGGGTATGTTCAGGTGTCAGAGACAAAGAAGGCGATGAGTCTGTTTAGAGATGTGGTTTCCTCTTGTTCGGAGATCAATGCCGCTTCGGTCGTCAGTGCGCTCTCAGCCTCTGTAGAATTTGGTTCCTTATGTGGTGAGTGTTTGCATGGGTATTGCGTAAAGATCGGATTTTGCTCGGAGTTGAATGTCGCCACCGCAGTTGTGACCGTGTACGTGAAATTTGGCTGCATGGATTATGCGAGGAAAGTGTTTGATAGTGTACAAAGAAGAGACTTGGTTTTGTACAATTGCATGGTGGACGGCTATGCGAAAGGAGGTCTTGTAGAAGAATCCTTGGGATTGATAGAGAAGATGCAGTGCGAAGGGGTGAAACCCAATTCTTCTACTTTTGTGGGGTTGCTTTCGGCTTGCGCTTCTTCGGGGGCTTTAGTTATAGGTCAGCGAATACATGAGTATGTTAAAGAGGAGGATATTGAGTTGGATTCAGCTCTAGGAACAGCACTTGTGGATATGTACTCAAAAACCGGATGTATCGTCGATGCCAATAAAGTTTTCGATCAAATGCCGGAGAGAGATGTGAAGGCATGGACGGCTATGATCATGGGGTTTGGCTTCCACGGGCGGGCTGAAGCTGCACTCAAGCTCTTTTTCAGGATGGAAAGTGAAAAAGTGCGCCCTAACGAAGTCACTTTTCTAGTGATCCTCAGTGCCTGTAGCCACGGTGGGCTGGTGGCAGAAGCCAAGAAGTGCTTCAATAAAATGGTGAGGGATTATAAGCTTTCTCCCAAGCCCGAGCACTACGGATGTGTGATCGATCTACTGGGGAGAGCAGGGCGGTTGGAAGAAGCACATGAGCTTATAAAAGGGCTTCCTACACAAGTCGATGCCATGGCATGGAGGGCTTTGCTTGCAGCCTGCAGGGTGCATGGGAATGTCAAGTTGGGGAAGACGGTGCGGAGGTATTTGGTAGGGTTAGGGGACGAGCATCCAGCGGATTCGGTCGTTTTGTCGAGCACTTACGCAGGTGCAGGGATGTGGGAGGAGATTGCAAAAGCGAGAGAGTTTGAAGGGCATGAGATGGTGAAGAAGGAAGCTGGTTGCAGCTCCATTGAGATGGCTTGTTTGTAAACCTGAGCACATTAGACCAAACCCAATTCATCAGGCCGCGCTAAGTCTGAAAAACTGGAGACCCGGAAATATTTCCGGTGTGGTCCGGATCTTTGATCCTTTTTCATGATCAGTCGACTCGCCCATCTCGGCGTTTTGTAGCCCTTCCGAAACTGGCTCGAGCTTAAAACATGTCGATAAATTCTATGCCTGGTCGGGTTCAGCCCATACAATTTCATTTGACCCATGACCTCGCCTGGGTTCTGGCTAATTGCTAGTGCTTGTTCGACATAACTGGAACTTCTGGAGAAGCACTGTTGAGTAAAGCTACTGAAAAGGGCAATAACAGTTTTTCCGTCGGTATCTATCTAACAACTTCCCGTCGATCCAGAAGCAAGAGTTTTACATTAACCTCTGCTTAGGCGGTTTCGAATGCTTCCATCAGAATAAAAGCTGTATAAATAATTGCTGCTTTTTAAGTGGAGAAGAAGTATGATCATTTGATTCAATTTGTAAGTACAGTTTACATTCTTTTGTCCAGCTGATCACTTGAATAACTGTATCATGTTTTGCTTCTAATTGAAAGAGAATTCTTATAATTAAGAATTGCCAAATTATAATTTTGTATTTCTTCATCAGTATTTTGTTTTCCTCTCCAAATAATGCAGTAATCTTGGCTTCATAGGAGGTAAAATAAGCTCATGTTTTCTTTTCGAGGAAAGAAAGAAAAAAAAAAAAAAAAAAAAAAAAAAAAAAAAAAAAGAGAAAATTTGCAATTACTAATAAGCTTTGCACGAAATTAAACAAGATATGTGCTGCGAAACCGCGATCTATTTTTCATATTACTGCAATAGCTAGTTCAATACATTCATAAGAACTTGACCAAACCTATAAAAAAAAAAAAAACTGAAAAAGGAAGGATCACTTATTGGATTTTTTGGATCATCTGATACTAAAGCACATATTCATACAAGTTATCAAATCCTTCTAACTACATAAATATACATTGAGAGAGATAGAGAGAGAGATGTTAATATAGGTCCAGAATTGATTCTCATCACTGAAAATCATGTAGTTACTGCTGCTGCTCCAAGAGCTAGACTCTTGTTGGGTTATCTTCTCATGGTAAATTACAAGCTAGTCATTCTTCGAGAACTTCGCCGTTTCCTTTTTGTGCTCCCCCTCGGCAAATGTCACGTGCTTATTGCTGCTCTTCTTAGGTTTTGGCGCCTTTTCAGCCTGAATTTAAAACAAAAACAAACGAATAGGTTATATCTTATTCTAATTGACAATGCGACTGTGGTTATCGTAAAGATCGATCGGTTACTGTGTTTAATAGAAATAGGTAAGATGTATGGATAGTAGCGGCACTACCCCGATATTGCAACTTGTCCCAGAACTATTCACCTAACCACTTTAACAAAAGATAATCCAATATCAGTTCGACGTTTCAGCAACCAAGTTGCAAATTTGGCATAGTAGAGGAATTAATGGATTTATCCATACGATTTACCTCAACTAGAATGAACTTTTGCTTGACTAAAGCCTTGTTTACAAGTTTCTGCAATTCCTCAGGTCCATTTTCCTCGATGAATTTATTGACTGCAGATAGAAAATCTTGCCGATTGCTGCCGATGCTCTTCTTTCGCGGATAAACTGTTTCCTGGACCTGTTTTCCGAACATGGGCCTAACAAATTTTTGATAAACATAGGCAGCTCCATTGAAGTAGGGTAAGACCAGCCAACAATCGAAGATCAGTTTCATGAATGACCAGAATGGAATCCTATAAAAAGAAAGAGAAAACAGAAAGAAAAAATAGACAATTGTGAATGCCAGATCATAACTACTAGACTAAATTATTTTGTTTACAATTAATTCAATGAGGAAACAAATTCACCATTCAATAACTATAGCGAAAGTAAGCTCGAATAGTGTGATTAAAGAGTATAAAACCCAATATGTGAGCCATTGCTGATCATCCACAGGAGATTTTGTCTCTATTGCTTTAACTGAAGCATACCTGTTAAAATTTTTCCAAAAAAAAAAAGCATAAAAAGAATGAATAAGAAAATTTGCTTATCTTAAACTTGTGTAAAGAGGAAGTAACACTTACAAAGGATAAAGAAGTGTAATTACCAGCCTGCGTAACAAAATTAGCAAGTGTTAAACAAAGAAATATAAGCTTGAAATTAAAAATTCAAATACAATGTGGATTTATTATTTCATTTCATTCAAAATGTCAAACTAATAGTTCTAAAAATTTGAATTAGCATTACAATTGAACATTATGGAAGTTTTGGTATCATGGAAGTGAACTAAAATTTTTCAACAACTCTCTATAATCATAAGAAGTTTCATTGAGAAAACATCTTTTCTAAAGCTATGCTCAAGAAAATTCAGAAGCTGCAACTAATAACAATTAGCATACATGCAATTAATTCCTAAAACTTGGCAGCCCTAGTAAAGAGAAGAAGCAAAAAAAAAAAAAAAACCCTAAAATCACTTCTTTGAAAATCATGTACTACAATATTGCACTGTAACTAGCTAACAAAATCATCAATTTGCAAAGAAATTTAACACTATTAACACTAATTCACCATGAAACCAAGCTTTGAATTTTGCAATAGTGCAAGAATCTATCATTGATCTCCCATATTTTACCCAAAAAAAGAATCACTTTTCCACTAAACCATAACAAAAAAAAAAGCTTTTTTTTTTTTTTTTTTTTTTTTTTTTTCCACTTCACCTCTCTATGATTAGCACACACAAAACTACAATTCAACTTCAAAACCCACAAATTATTTGATCTAAAAGTCCACCTAAAGTTAAAATTTTTAGGTAAGGGATTTACCATAGAACCCAAAACAAAAAAGAAAAAAGAAAAAGAGTGGAGGTGAACAGGGGAACTAACATTACAGTATATTACATACCCAGCAAGAACATCAAAGTTTTTTGCAACCACCCTGAGGAAAGATTCAGATCCCATGATATCACTCCCTATAATCCCTACTCCTTTTTTTCCCCTCTTTTTTTTTGTATTTTTTGGGCCTTTTTTGATTCAAAAAAACAAATTTGGAGGAGAGAGAGAGAGAAGAATCCAGACAGGAGGGTATTAAAAAGGTCATTTTCCATTAAAATGGTCATTTTCCACAAGGTCAATTTCCATTAAAATGGAATTTTTTTTTCAAATTAATTCTTAAAATATTTATAATTAACTAAATGACCTCGGATAAAATTTAGATTTTCTAATTAAAAACGTCTTTTTTTTTTCTTTTTATATTATTTAGTGAATAATAATCATCTAATTTTTTAAAAAATTTGATCCGTATCCGCATACTCATTTTATTAGTGAACAATAACAATTAAAATTTTTAATTAAAAATTTGACTTGTATCCATATTTTTATTTTATTTACGAATAATTTAAATTAGTTAATAAATAATAATAATTTAAATTTCTTAAAAATCTGATTTATACTAATATTTTTATTTTATTTACGTTAAGAAGACGATAAATAATTCACCGTCTTCATAAAAACACAGTGAGTCACACCTTTTGAAGAACTAGCCATACTGGTGCGGAATTGACAAAAAGAAAATTATTTCTACAAATATATTTTGAAAGAATTATTTAATTAATTATAAAAAATTATAAGTTTATTGTGAAAAAAAGTCCATAAAAAAGAGGTAATATATGCAATTCCTTATTTTTAAGGGATAATTGTATATGATTTTATTTAAAAATATTAAATAGTAAATATATTTTTATAAAACTTAGGTTATTAAATTTAACCTTTCAAAGGCGCTTTCTCCATAAATATATTCTTCTGGTATTAAAATTTAAATTATTATGAATTAAAAAAGTTAATCATAATTAGTTAAAGAATAAAATACTAACCTTTTTACTCTTTTATATATATAATTTATATTTTAATATTAATTTTTGTTTTTTTTTTTACCTTATTCTCTTTATCCATGGGGATAGCGAGACCTAGTGACGACGACGACGACGTAGAAGGCGAGGCCCTAGAGCGCGGCAAAAATAAGAAAGTAAAATGATTATTTTACTAATCTATAATTAAAAATTTAATGGTGAATCAAAGTGGAGATATGTATGAACGAACTAAAATTTTTGAAGGAATATATTTGCAAATCAAAAAAATTTTGAAAGAAATAAATTTGATAATTTAAGTTTTATATGAATTTATCTGCTATTTGATAAGAGCAATGATTCTATATTTTTATTTTTGGAATGTTCATTATTTTTTATTCATCGTTCAGATTTAATTTTTATTTAGATGTGATCTACAATAGTAGATCATTTTGAGAGAGATATGGATTATCAAATACCAAAAAAAAGTATTTTGATCTTTTGAATCAGAGATAATTAAATAATTTCGTCCCTAATATATTATCTTATCTTAAAATCCGAATTAATTTAGCCCGTATGTTTCTATTTTAAGAATAAATTTTAATTATTTTCTATATTTCTATTAAATCAAATATTTAATAATATTTAAATATTTTTAAATAGTGATACAAAATTAATATTTAAATTAGAAAAATTCAAAAAAAAATAGCCATATTTAATATGTTGAATTGAAATATTTACTTACATTTAAAATTTTTAGAATAGTGATAAAAATTTAATATCTAAATTGAAAAAAAAAATAAAAATAAACATATTAAATATGTTGAAGTAGAGTATTTACCTACATTCAATTTTTTTAAAAAATATTGATATAAATTAATATCTAATTTTAATTCTAAAATTTTTTAAATTAACGCCTAAATTAGTACAATGTTCATATCTAAATTTATGAAAGTTATATCAATCAAATTTTTTTAAAAAAATTTGCAATATTTAATTACAAAAACACTCTTTCTATGAAGTTATCCTTTAATCTGTTAAAAAATAAAATAATTTTTTTATTTCTTATTGATCAACAGCTAAATTATTATTTTTTATTTATAAAATTAAGTTTTGTAACATTTCCCATCTTATTTGATACTTTTATAAGAACATATACCAAATTAACTCTTGTCTTAAATTCGTACATTTTGTTTTGGCATTTGTGTAAAGAGCTTATGCTTCGTTGGGACTATTTAAAATAAAAATTATATTTTTTGTGTATATAAATATTAGTTATTTTTTAAACAGATAAGCTGTTCTAAAAATCAGGCCAAATAAGTATTCTAGAGTTATCAAGAAAAAAAGAATGAATGAAATTTTGAGCCTTTTGGGTGTTGGCAAAGTAGGCATAAGGTGTTTTTGGCAAAGTAGGCATAAAGTGTTGTAGAAGTATGATCATTTTGACTCAATATGTAAGTACAACTTACATTCTTTTGTCCAGCTGATTACTTGAATAACTGTATCATGTTTTGCTTGTAATGGAAAGAGAATTCTTATAATTAAGAATTGCCAAATTATAATTTTGTATTTTTTTCATGAGTAATTTTACTGGGAATTAAGTGCCGTTCGTGCTGAGAGGCACCGGCCGGCACGTACCGAGCGGCATCGGCCGACACGTACCGTGCCTCTATACGGGATATCTATTTCCGTCTCGGCGATACCTAATGGATATCGTCCGTACCGTGCCGAGTGTGTCAATTTTTTTTCCTTTTTTTTTTTTACATATAATTTTACAGTAAACACATAGTTAAATATTTATTATAATCATAAATTTTATTATTATATTATTATTTTTATTTTTTATGAGAAATAGTTATACTTTATATATAAAAAAAAATTATCAATATGTTAATTGATGAGTTTAATATGCTATATATAGTCAATATTCATAATTTTTTGACTAAATATTTCAACACAATATTATAAAAGCCTATTGAAAATAAAAAAAATAAAAAAAAATTATACCAGAGCGTGCCACTAGGAGGTCATGCGTATCCATCGGTACACAAGCGTACCATGTGTCGTCACGAAAGCTTGCCCGTACCGTACCGTGCCAGGCGGAGAGCGGCGTGCCCCCGTCCCACGGCACTTAATTCCTTAGTATTTTGTTTTCCTCTCAAAATAATGCAACTTCTGCTGAAAATATAGCAAGCTGCAGTAATCTCAGCTTCGTAGGAGATAAAATAAGCTCATGTTTTCTTTTAGAGGAAAAAAAAAAAAAAAAAAAAGAGAGAGAAAAATTGCAATTACTAATAAGCTTTGCGCGAAATTAAACAAGATATGCACCGCGAAACTGCGATCTATTTGTCATATTACTGCGATGGCTAGTTCAATACATTCATAAGAACTTGACCAACTTATAAAAAAAAAAACACTGAAAAAGGAAACAAAAAAAAAAAAAAAAGGATCACTTTTGGATCATCTGATACACAAGAAAGTAACATAACTCAAAAGGTTTCTCAAGGAGTAAACCAATATGATACATTGTGTGTGTGCGCGCGCGCGCGCGCGCGTGTGTGTGTGTGTGTGAGAGAGAGAGAGAGAGAGAGAGAGAGAGAGAGAGAGAGAGAGAGAGAGAGAGAGAGATGTTGTTCTAGGTCCAGTGATGATTCTGATCATCACTGAAAATCATGAAGTTGCTGCTGCTCCAAGAGCTAGACTGTTGCTGGGTGTCTTTCTCATGGTAAAGTACATGCTTGTCATTCTTCGAGGACTTCATCGTTTCCCTTTCACGCTCCGCCTCAGCAAATGTCACGCGCTTATTGCTGCTCTTCTTAGGTTTTGGCGCCTTTTCAGCCTGAATTTAAAACAAAAACAAAGGAATAGGTTATCTTATTCTAATTGACAATGCGACTGTGGTTATCGTAAAGATCGATCGGTTACTGTGTTTAATAGCAATAGGTAAGATGTACGGATCGTCACGGTACAACCCCGATATTGCAACTTGTCCCAGAACTATTCACCTAACCACTTTAACAAAAGATAATCCGATATCAGTTCGACTTTTGCAGCAAAATTGCCCTTCTCAGTCGTGCGTCTATCGACAGCGGGGGGGACGGGAGTGCAACAAATAAGAAAAATTCGGTGATTAAATGTGCTTGAGTGAAAAGTTTCAGCAACCAAGTTGCAAATTCGGAATAGTAGAGGAATTAATGGACTTATCCATACGATTTGCCCCGACTAGAATGAACTGTCACTTGACTAAAACCTTGTTTACGAGTTTCTGCAATGCCTCGGGTCCGTTTTCCTCGATGAATTTCTCGACAGCGAATAGAAAATCGTCCGGTTTGCTGAAGATGCTCTTCTCTCGCGGAACGTACCAGACGTTAACTGTTTCCTGGACCTGTTTTACGAACATGGGCCTCGCAAAGTTTTGATAAACGTAGGCGGCTCCGTTGAAGTAGGGTAAGACCAGCCAACAATTGAAGATCAGTTTCACGAATGACCAGAATGGAAGCCTACAAAGGGAAAGGAAAAACAGAAAGAAAAAAATAGACAATTGTGAATGCTAGATCATAACTACTAGACTTAATTATTTTGTTTACAATTAGTTCAACGAGGAAAAACATTCACCATTCAATAACTATAGCGAAAGTAAGCTCGAATAGTGTGATTAAAGAGTATAAAACCCAATATGTGAGCCATTGCTGATCATCCACAGCAGATTTTGTCTCTATTGCTTTAACCGAAGCATACCTGTTAAAATTTCGTCGAGAGGTAACTACTATTTCCACAAAACAAAACAAAAAAAAAAATTGCTTATCTTAAACTTGTGTAAAGAGGAAGTAACACTTACAAAGGATAAAGAAGCGAAATTACGGGACTGCAGAACAAAATTAGGAAGTGTTAAGCAAAGAAATATAAGCTTGAAATTAAAAATTCAAATTTAAGAAGAATATAAGGTACAGTGTGGATTTATTGATTCATTTCATTCAAAATGCCAAACTAAACACAAGTATACAGTTCTAAAAATTTGAATTAGCATTACAATTGAACATTATGGAAGTTTTGGTATCATGGAAGTGAACTAATTTTTCAACAACTCTGTATAATTATAAGATGAGAAAACATCTTTTCTAAAGCTATGGTCAAGAAAATTCAGAAGCTGCAACTAATAACAATTACCATACATGCAATTAATTCCTAAAACTAGGTAGCCCTAGTAGAGAGAAGAAGAAGAAAAAAAAAACCCTAAAAACCACTTCTTTGAAAATCATGTACTACAATACAAGAGAGAGAGAGAGAGATCAATTACACTGTAACTAGCTAACAAAATCATCAATTTGCAAAGAAATTAACACTATTAACACTAATTCACCATGAAACCAAGCTTTGAATTTTGCAATAGTGCAAGAATCTATCATTGATCTCCAACATTTTACCCAAAAAAAGAATCACTTTTTCCACTAAACCATAACAAAAAGAAGCTTCTTTTTTTTTTTTTTTCACTTCACCTCTCTATGATTAGAACACACAAAACTACCATTCAACTTCAAAGCCCAGAAATTATTTGATCTAAAATTCCACCAAAAGTTCAAATTTTTAGGTAAGGAATTTACCATAGAACCCCCCCCCAAAAAAAAAAAAAAAAAGAAAAAAAAGAAAAGAAAGAGTAAAGGTGAACAGGGGAACTAACATTACAGTTTATTACATACCCAGCAAGAACATCAAAGTTTTTTGCAACCACCTTGAGAAAAGATCCAGAGCCCATGATATCACTCTCAATTATGATTTTTTTTTCCCCCTTTTTTTTTGTTTTTTTTGGGGGACTTTTTGATTCAAAAAAAACAAATTTGGAGGAGAGAGAGAGAAGTTTTGGTAAAGCGTGGAAGTTCATAAAAAGAAGGTGATAAATGCGATTCCTTATTTTTAAGGGATAATTGGGTATGATTTTATGTAAAGATATTAAATAATAATTATATATTTATAAAATTTAAGTTATTAAATTTATACTTTCAAAAATTCTGTGGTATGTAAATATATCTTTTTATTACTAAAATTTAAATAATTATGAGTACAAAAATTAACCATAGTTAAGAAGTAAAATAAATTTTTTATTTCTTATATATATAATTTATATTTTAATATTAACTTTTATTTTTTTTATATTTTTTATTTCTGACGCTATATAAGAAAGACGTCCAAGATTCTCGGTCGTCATAAAAATGAGGTATACCGCACGTGCCAAAGCGTACGTAGGTAAGAAAAAATTTATAAAAATTTATTTATTATTTAATATTTTTATAGTAACATATACAAAATTAATTATTTTTTAAAATTCGTATTCTTTGTTTTGAGTTTTGGAAAGAGTTTTTTTTTTTTTGACAAGAAAAAATATTTCATTCTTAAAAAAATAAATAAATAATAAATAAAAAAAAAATTATAGCACTCAATTTTCAATAATTTATATTTTAAAATTAATATCTAATTTAAGATTTACAAATGCATTAGTAGGACACTAAATTAGCCTCAAATCTCAATGATCAACCACACCAAAAAATAAAAAACATTATTTCATTTCTAAATATTATAATTTAAAGTATATAATTTTTTATATAAATAGACACAGTTTTTAATACAATATCTTTTTTTTTTTTTTGAGAGAATACAATATCTTATATTTAGTAAGAAAAAGATATGATTAAGATATTTTTATTCTATCCAAAAATCATAATTGAGATTGAACTTCCACATAACAAATTCCAATTTCAATTTAGATATTTTAGTTCTAAAATTTTACTTATATTATATTTTTAATCACTATATAATAAAAAAATTAATTTTTATTATAAATAATACATAATCATGTTTAAAATATATATATATATTACAATCAAGAAAGCATTTATTAGGTGAGAAATATAAAATAATTGTTTATATAAAATAATAACTTTTTATAAAATATTAATAAAAATTATCAGTAATAATTTGTGCTTTTAATTAGAGACAGATGTTAATGCAGCAATATTCATTATTGTCAAAATAAAAAAAAATTAAAATAAAAAATAGATATAATGTATAGGACAATAGTAAATATTATTAATGATAATATTAATTCTCTTTTAATTATTTTCAAACTAAATATTATATTTGAATCTGAATTTTATTACTATTACTATTATTAGGCTCCTTTGTATAAAAAATCCACTAGTTTTACGGTTTTGTAAAACTATCCTTTGAATTTTGCATATTTGATTCAAATTTTTAATAAATTAATTAAAAATTTTTATTTTTCTCTTTTTTTTTTTTCTTTTATTCATTTTTTTATCTTCGACCTTCATTGCTTTCTCCACCATCTCCGCGGCTCTCAGTGAAGGTGAAGAGAGCGGCGATGCTCCCATCAACGCCTGCACCGATGTTCACATCGAATAGGAGAATTTGAAGCGAGCAAGGCTAAGGGTAGAGCGAATGAAAGTAATGAGATTATGGTTGAAGCGATACTTGCTCTCATCATTGTCTTAATTTTTTCCACCACCCTAATATCGACGTCGCACTCTATTCTTTTATTTCGTTCATATTTTTTGCCGACACTGATTCAAATATAATATAGATTATAGAGGTGAGCTTGCAGCGGAGGGTATGGCCGCAGATAGCGACGATGATAAGAATACCGAAGGATTTAAGTACGACGGGGCTAGAGAACGCGTCCGGCGGAGATGGTGGTTGCTGCAGTGGTCGAGGGAGAGAGTGCTATAGTAAAAAAAAATATAAAAAATAAAAAAAATATAAAGAATAATATATATATATATATAATACATATTCTGTGAGGACTATTATATCTCGTCGCTGCTACAGAAAAGATAAAAAATTAGAGAAAAATAAAAAATAAGGCTAAATTACAGAAAACCCCCCTCTAATATCCCGCCTTTTCACTTTACCCCCCTGTCATTTAAAAGTCGACAATCTGCCCCCTCGTAATTTCAGAAATGTCTTTAGGGGGGTACGCCGTTAACGGAAATGGTAAATTGACGAAAATGCCCTCCTATTTTTTTTCTTTTTTTCTTTTTTTTTATTTATTCCGAAGTCTTTTTTTTTTTTATTTTTTTATTTTTATTCCGAAGTCTTTTTATTTTTTTTTTATTTTTTTTATTTTTTTTAAAGAATATTTTCCAAGGGTATTTTGGGTATAAGAAATTATATTTTCAAAAAAACTGACGGTCAACTGACGGTCAACTGACGGCGGGGGGGTTATTGCACAATTCGGTAATTACGAGGGGGCAGATTGTCGACTTTTAAATGACAGGGGGGTAAAGTGGAAAAGCGGGATATGATAGGGGGGTTTTCTGTAATTTAGCCTAAAAATAAAGATAAAGTGAACTGTTTTAGACAAAAATTGTACTAATTGAGACAAAAGTTATACTCTTTCAAGCAAAATTATATTGTTTGAACGAAATTTTATTATTTGAGACTAAAATTATACTATTAAAAAAATGCAACTTTCGTTTCAAATAGTATAATTTTTGTTTAAAATATATAACTTTCGTCTCAAATAGTAACTTTTTGTTCAAAAAATATAATTTCGTCTCAAAAAATATAATTTTCGTCTCAAATAATGCAACTTCATCATCACCATCTTCTTTTTTCTGGTTCTTGTTCTTTTATATAATAGCAATGATACATAATAGTCTTCGAAATATATATATATACTATCTGCATCTTTTTTCGCTATCGCGTATTTTTCCTCGCTTTTTGCTGCAGTCGCCGTCGTCGTCGCCACTTGATGCGCTTCCTAGTTCTATCGTTCTTAAATTCTTTGGCACCCTCGTTGTTGTTGTCATCCGCGACTATGCCCCATCATTCTTAAATTCTTTGGCACCCTCGTTGCTGTTGTCATCCACGACTATGCGCTCTGCGGTAAACTTACATTGGCGAGAGAAAAAACAAACAAAAAAATATATATTTTAAACTAAAAGTTCAGGTCGGAACTATAAAATTTAAAATAGTAATTTATTTTTATAAAAACGTAAAACTCTTAAAAATTTTATACAAATTGATCATATTATTATTATTATTATTATTATTATTATATTTTTTAGGTTTAGATAAGAAAATCTCGTGCTCCCGCATCAAAATTCGCGCCACGTACCGACGCAGGGACCACTTGCCTGAGAATCCACGTGTCACAAAACTACTTGGTGCCGAGGCGCGGGACCCACGGGGGAGGCGTAGAGTTGGGTGTTCGCCACACGCGGGTACGTGGTATCCTCACACTCGATAACATTCCATACACCAAACTTATCCGTACACTCATACACCACACTCAGATCTCCTCTCATCAGCCTCATACGATTCAATCTACACCGTCCAATATATTATCACGTCGAACTACTTGACGCGGTGCACAATTGTGTGGATGAACCTGGCGCACCTAAATATTTCGAGAAAACAACAGTATACTACGCGGAATGGTAGTAATAAGTAGAAGAAGAAGAGAAACGAAAACCCTAGATTATTCTTTTGTCCAATTTCCCCTTCGATCGCGTCCTCTTCGATCTCGATCCCCCAATTTTCGTAAAGGTAATTTGGCCCCGATCTCGAATCCCTAATTTTTTTCCGCGACTTTTGAGATGGGGATTTGGTGGGTTGATTCGGGTTTTTTTTCGGGTGTTTTTGATGCGAATTTGGTGATTTGTTCCTAGCTTTGAGGATGAAATTGGATTTTTTTTTAAGGTTTTGGGAATTGGGAGTTTAGGGGTTTTGATTTGGTTTGTGACTGAGAATTGGTGAGAGAGGAGAGGAGTTTCATGAATTCGGTTCGATTTATGGAAAAAATCTGATAATTTGTTCGCAATTATTGATGATTTAGCCGCGTTTTTGAGACAAAATTGAATCTTTTTTAGTTCTTCTTGTTTCTTAAGGTCATGATCTTCAAAACTGGGAGTTTTGTGAACTATATATCACTAACTTTGTGTCTGAAAATTTGATATAAAAGGGGAGGAACATTAGGAATGTGATGTAGCTATTTATAGGATGTTCTAAATGAGTTCATTTAACTTGTGTTGTATGATGAAGAAGTGAAAAGGGGATTTGGGTGATGCTGGACAGTAGCCAGAGCACGGTCTCCGAAAATCCATCTTCGACGGATAACAGCGTCGCGGAGAAATCGTCCGATGGGTAGGTCGAAAACTCGCCATATTTTGATTGTAGTTGTTGCAACTTACGAATTGCTTACCGTATAATTCGTTAATCCGATCGTGTTCTTTATATTTGCTCATCTTAGATAGCCATTTGTATGAAACATTGATTGCTTTTAAGGAGCGTAATCTTCGACGAACTTCATTTCTTTGGTTGTATAAGCGATATAGTTTTATTTAATTTATATTTTGCCCTCTTTTTTGGGCATTTACTTTCTAAAGGGGCTTTTCTCTGTTGTTCTACGGCTCCGTTCGGTTGCGCGGTAATGGATGCCCATCCTTATGCGACACACATTGTTGGAAGCATGTCGGCCTGTATAGCGGGATAAGCGGTTGGGAACGGAGAAAATTGAACATAACGGCCCTTCTGGACTGTTCCAAATGGAAAGCAAATGAGCGTGCACACGAGTGAAACGTGAAATGCTACTCCGCATGCCCAAACGAGCCTTAAATAAAGCTCGGAGAGACTTTCTTTATCCCTCAGCTATTGATTATATGTATACATAGTTGGAAGAAGTCGCATTTTACAATTAAGTTTGCATTAGGATTTTCTGGTGTACAAGGCTCTCGCCGCCCTTATTTGGAGAGGCTGTTTGTACGATTTGAGCCTGTGCCACTAAATAGCATAATGACAAGCTCTTACTTTTCACACTAAATAATACACTTTAGTAGCATCTATAGACATTTTATGATGAAACCTCACCAAATATGTTGCTAGCATCGGTAGAAGCTTGTAGCAATTTTTTTTTTTTTTTTCAAATCCAAGTTCGTGGCAATTATTAATAGTGAACAACAGTAAAGCTTTATTACAGTATGAAAGTAATGTTAGTTATTTTATTTCTTCAACCGTTTCCGTATTATGTTTATGAAATCTTTTGTTGTTTTTTTACCGAAATTGTCTCTTTACCATTATTTTTCCCATTCGACTGCTTGTCAATCTCGTATAAGCTTTTTATGTTTATCACTGCAGCAAATTTTGGTTCTTATCTGAAAGGTTTCATGATGCAGGTCTCCGCCTAACAAAAAATGCCAAGGGAAGGTCCCGAAGAAAATACATAAAGCTGAGAGAGAGAAACTTAAACGCGACCAGTTAAATGATCTCTTCCTTGAGCTGGGTAATTTGCTAGGTAAGCTTATTTACAATCTTTGATTTATTTTAAAATAATTAGCATTTATTGAGAGCGGTTATAGTTGTGCATGGTCCAAATCCTATGTGATAGAACTCAAGTTAATTGTTGTTCCGGTTAAACTTTACTTTCTATAAGAATAACAATTCTAACTTTATGTTAGAGTAAGGAGTTATTCGAGAAAAGAAACACTTTTCTCCCTAGACTCTTCTACCAATGTTCTATTAGTTTTATCCACATTTTCTATTCTATCCAAATCTCAAAATTAAAGCCAAACAAATGATAAGCATGAAGGTCAAAAGTGACAATCATCATGAGAATAAGATATCTCATGCCAATCTCTCTAATTTCTGAGCTAAACATGTTTTTTTCTTTCCCGCGCGTTCCGATAAACGCTACAATGACCTAACAGTTTAATATGATATCACAGATTCTATTCTATAGCTTTATTAAGTAGAAAGTGCTACTTCAACGGGCATCTTAGCTGAATATAGTTCCTTCATTGTTCTCGCTGTATATTTGAGGCGCTTTGTCTCGTGCTTACTAGCCTATACCAACAGTACAATCCCTTGTGTGGATGGAAATATATCGACATTTGTTTTAAATATGGTGGTAATATGTGTTAATATCATTTGATCCATTCTATCAGCATCTAATTTCTCAATCAAAATGGTCTAGACAATTATTTGTTTATTTAAGCATAATAGCACCAAATCTACGTCATATGCATAAACTGGATATATATTTTCAGATGGAACTGCATTATCTTAGAAGTTAACAACAAAAGAATACGTGAGAGTAGCTTTTTGAAAAATAACATTGTGAGTGCAGTCTGGTTGATGGAGAATAACTTCCGAACTATTTGTTTCCATTTTTCCGATAAGAACTAAATTTTGATTTGCAGAACCAGATCGACAAAATAGCGGAAAGGCATCCATATTGGGTGACACTACTCGAATATTGCGTGATCTCCTTGCTCAAGTGGAGTCTCTCAGAAAGGAAAATGCTGCTCTACAAACCGAATCTCACTATGTAAGTTCTTTGATGCGATGTTGTGCCTGATTTTGATGGTATCACTATGCTCTATATTGTCACAGGTGTAGATGCTGACAATTTGTAATTAGGTAAATATGTATCATGTATCTGAGACCCCCTCGACTATAAGCTATTCTGAAACAGACATCCAAACTTTTTCTTTTTTGGATTGAGAATCCTCAACTTTCATTTGTTTTTATAATTACAACCAGGTTTAACAGCAAGTTCGGACAGTTTTTACGTTCAAAATCAGTAACTACCCTAAAATTTCGGACCTATTTGAGACAGTAGTAAAATGTGGGGTTAAATTGATTCAACTTTTTATGCATGAGGGTAATTGAGACATGGGCGAAATAGCGCCCTTTTTTCATTTCTTCTTTAAATTAGCTGAGTCTTTAAAACCCATGCATTGGATATTTGATAGTGTGAATTGACCCTTCTGTTTTTGTGGAACAAATGGGAATTCTAAATTAATTCTTATATAAACAGGTAACTACAGAAAAGAACGAACTAAAAGACGAGAACAAGGCACTTGAGACCCAAATTACCGGACTACAAAATGAGCTTCAGGCGAGAATGGGCTATGGTCATCCGGTATGGACCAACCACCCGAATTCACTAAACCCTCTCGCCGCTCCTCACCCTGCAATTTCTATCCAGCCGCCCCACCACCACAACCGCCGTCACCACCACCAGCCACTGTCGCAGCCTCCTCCACCTGCCGTTATCGGGCTGGTCTGCCCGACCCCGCCCCGAGAGCTCCAGCTCTTCCCGGTGTCAGAGCCGGCACGGGAGGAGGGCGAGGCGCCCTCCAACGTGAGGCGGCCGCATGCTAGATACCCAACTACATTGGATTCTTGGCAAGGGCAACTACTTCCTACTAGCCTTGTAGTAACAAGAACACAAGAAGAGCAATGTAGCAGTAGTGGTCTCAATCTCACAACCAACAGTGTGGAAGAGAACCATAGATAGCTTCTTTTCTTTTTCCCATTTTCAGTTGAAGAATCTCAAAGAGCACATTAGGCTTCATGTTATTCATGTGAATAGAGACCTGCCACTTTTGAGTTATGTAATTCAGTCTTTACTTAGATTAAGTTTCTATTTTGTATCTTTAGGTATTTGAATTCTTTTTGTTTCATCCGCGAAAAATAGCTTTTGATGAAATTTTAATCACAAATATGTTTTACATCTTGTGTGAAAATATAACTGGATATGAGCTGGGAAAGTAACTGGACATGAACATGAAGACCTATTGGAAAAACTAGGCATAGGAGAAGATTTTGTTTGAGCTAGGAATCAAATTTGGGTCTTTGGTTTTACAATTCATACAAACTGGCACAGAAGCAGTTTACTAAAAAATATATAAAAAAAATAAAAATTGCGGTCGCGAGTGACGACATTTCGAAAAGTAAACACATTTAAAATTCAGATGCAGTGCAAACACTGGACTGTAATCACTCCAATTTTGAGGACAAAATGATACACTTTAAACTACAGAATAGTAAATGTAAATTATTAAAACATTAAAATTCAAGCAGGAAATGTTTCAGCCCATAAGATTGAACCATGCAATTTTTACAGCTCAAATTTTAAATAATCTGGCGCTTACATCATCAAAGCCTGGCTAAGTAAACTCCTCAAAAAAGCAAAAAGAAACAGAAAAAGAAAAGAAGGCATAATGTTGAAGCAATAATTATGATCAATACATTAAGCTAAAACACTGCTAAACATCAATACATTAACTACTTCTACAAGTTGCAGACAGAGAAAACTCCAAGCTTCCTTCTGCTCGTGGACTTGGCGAAACCACCTAATTCAGTCACAGCTCTTCCGCCTGAAAAGCGCTTCTGAAAATCAGCTTCAGGAAGTAGCTGATGAACTCCATAAAAAAGTTAGTCTCCTTCATTAACCACCCTTAAGCACTATCGCTCCCGCCTACCCAATACTGCTTAACAGCGTAAAGTATCTTCTCGGGGACAAAAGGGCCATCCTCGTGATCCGTCATCTTCGTGTTCCATCTCATCCCGCTAATTACTTTATTTACTTTAATCAAGACGTCGACGTTATCTCGGAATATAACTGCTCCTTCTGGGCGCAAAATCCGATCCATTTCTAAGAGAATGTCTTCCATTTTGCACCTAAATTTAATCGCGGACCACGTACAAGATGTTAGAAAAAGGGCAATTTTCTGCATCCATCAATGGGTAACCCCAATAATAATAATAATAAGGATTAATTGCAGGAAACTCCCCTATAAATATCAAATCACTTTGCCCATTAGAAGATAAATGATAACCCTTATTCTACAAGCTTTTAATACTTCACCCCCCTTTGCCGGTGTTACTCAGATGATCTCTTTATATCACTTTGCTGATGGATCAATGATGTCGGTTGTACTCATGTAGGTTTCGAATTTCAGCGGGCAATGTGGAAATAATGATAGTATGATACTTATAAGGGGGTCTCCTGAATTTTAAACTAACAACAATAACAAAAACAAGGATTATATTATTTCAATCAATCAGGTCTAATCTCACTATTAATTCCTCTATTGTCATTGTTTCCAAGATAATGGATTTACCGACCATACAATTAACATCAAAGCTTGATAATTTTGATATATGATTATTATAACAGCTTGAAATGTAAAGAGTGTCGAACTATGCATCAACTTACTTGTTCTCGTACAAGCTGAAGACACCATTGGCATGTATAAGGTCGTAAGTCCTTGGGTAAGTCGAAAATGCTTCACACCTAAACCAAGAGGAATATATAAAGAACTACTCAGTACTGAATATAATACATGTGAAAGATGCTTTGTGCGAAAATACAAAAAGTAAAGCAAAAACTGGGTATATCATTTCGTGCATTTTGTATTTCATTTTGTTCGTGAGTGTATGAATTAATTGTATTTCCACAAAATTATAGAAAAGAAAGCTCAACATCAATGCAGGTTTTGACTAGGGAGGGGATGAAGGTGCAAATGGAGATATCCCAAAGAGTTATCTATATTTTAGTCAGTTTGTAGTAAAGAGAGAAAAGGGGAGTAAACTTAGCGTAAGGTGAAAATAAATACCAATCATGATAAATGCCGATTAACCCTCGCTCGTAGATGACACCCAACGTAGATAACTCGGCAGCGGTGGGCACAACATTCATAACCCACAGTTTTGGTGACTCGATTGCGGCAGCGAAACTTCCCACGCCAGCATTCATGTCCATAATGTTGCGATAGCGTCCCGTGTCAAGTAACTTATTGACTTTCTTATAAGCCTTAACATGCTTTTGCCACAACAAATTCTCCTCTTGAAATGACTCAACAGAAAAGCTGTGGACGGAACCACTGGCTATTCGAGGAGAGACAGTATTTAGTCTCTCTGGAAATGGCTTCAGTTCGCCCCCTGCAACGTCTTCGGGAGTGCTAACCTCGGGATAACTGCTAATGCAAACCTCCATTTTCTTGTACCTAAAGCCATAAAAAGGAAATATAAGATAAAAATACATGTATATATGTCCCTGCAATATTATGTCTGAGGTTCGCTTACCGTTGATTATTTTTTATTTCAACCATATTTGCAGTTTTTTTTACTATATATATATATATTCTGTTATTTGTGACTTCTTTTTTCCACGGAAAGCACTAAATTTTGACCGTATTTGACAGAAAGTTACTAAACCAAAATATAACAAAAGGCTGGTACTGGGATCGAAGTAATTAAATGTCAGGGTTGTAGTTCATGTAGTGTCTATTCCTTTTAACCTATTTTTGAAATTTGACAACATACAAAATGGTAGCCAAGTATAGACTCTCACCAGACATCATCAGGATTTGTCGATTCACACATAGGAACATGTGGCTCATCTTGCCTCTCCGGACAAGAATCAGCATTTATTCTTTTTCTCCATATGGCAATCTCAGCAATCTCGGTAACCTTTTCCCAGCAAAGAAGTTTAGCGAAATCCTCGATCTTCCTCTGCTCCTCCTCGAGATCCTCCTTTGTACGCTGCCACGACTGGTAGTGAGTCTTCCAGTTAATGGGAGGGCCCGAAAGCACCCAGTAACCACCGGGCCTTAAAACCCTATCGACTTCCATCATGTACATTCCATCTTCAAAGGCAAGAAAAGCAAATTAATAGAGTAAACATTGCACATCAACAAATTACATTTGACAGATTTTTTTTTCTTCTTTGCATATATATATATATATATTATACGCAACCTAAAATAAACCAAAGACAACAAACAGACCATTTAACCTAAGTTAAAATATAAAGAAACATCCTCACCATTTCCCCCCCAAGGAATCAAACACCTTGAACAGTGGGCCATATCGAAGGCTCTAGAAGGATATGGAAGCTTTATGGATCCAAGAACACCAATAACTGCGGGCACACCTCTCTCAAGTGCAAACTGGACCTGTGCCTCATGGGAGTCCCTTGGTGCAAATGACATGGCTAATACATTCCTTTTCAATAGGTAAGCTCCCCAACTTGCAACCTAGAAGCAAACAAAATACGCAGAACTGATTTCAACAAAAATGTTTAATTTCAGAAAGCTAATTTATTATGCAGAAGTGCCGCTTTACTAAAAGTTGTTTGAAGAATCACTAAAAGGTTTTCAATAGCGTTTTGCTACAGCACAAGCAGAATTTTCAAACCAGATCTTCTGCTTTCCGGGCACAAAAGCCTCATTTTAGCAATGTGCCACAAACAAGTGAACAACAGCTACAAACTTTTTGTTACCTAAGCGGGTGGTTTCTAGAGCTTCCGCTTTCTAGAGTAAATAAATTGTTTAAGAAGCCAAGGCAATAGACACTTAAAACACAACAAATCGCTCTTGCTTTTATTATGACAGAGATGTTAATAGCATTAGAGATCAAAGAACACAAAAACTTCACGTACCCCACAGCCAGTGTCGAGCGCAGTTCTCACCGTCCCATTAGCAATAGGAATAACCGAAGCGAGCTGGTCAATATACTTATCCGCACCTTGAGGAAATTGCGTCCCACCGCCAGGGAACCTAAACACATTCCCCTCAAACTGAACCCAATTCTGTACCGCCTTCTCCACCGTCAAGCTCTTATAAGGTGCATTAGCAAATGGAACATAGTCACGGCTCTTCGGCCATGGAAAAGGAGCAACATATCCCTTAGGGGCGGGAATAAGACAATAAAGCTTCTCCTCCTCCGGGGGACAGTGCCTCTCCCTATAGATCATATTGTCCCTAGGGAAGGTCATGGCCCGCTTTTGATCTTGGCAAGGAGTGTAATCAGTGTAATGGTCATCACATGGTTTGAAAATTTCCGTTTCTGAGTTATTAACACTGCTGTCGACGTTGCCTACACTATGATGGGTCTCGAAATTTAGGTTTGTCAAGCTGGTGCATTCGGTTTGCTTAGTGATTGCGAGAGCTATGCTATCCCCCTTTCCGAAACCACTCTTTTGCCAAGCACCTAATACATAGAAGAAGCAACAGAGACCAACTACAATAATAATGGATAAGGAACTTCTAGTCCTGTTGTCTGCTGAATTCCCCTTTATAGCCATATTCACCTAAAAAAAAAAAACAAGTTTTTGTGATCAAAGAGAGCACTATATTATATTGTCCAATAAATATGATTACATTTTTTCAAATATTACAAGTTCTAAAGTTTAAATTTGAATTTTTTGTTTGGATTAGTAACTAAGTTTATGGCTGATCTGTTACTCATTCGTATTTCTGTTTTCGACACTCTCTTTTTTCTGTTTATTTCAGTCCCTACAATCAAGGGATGGACATTTTGCACAAACATATTTCAAATGAAGTTTCCTCTCCACAAAATTAATCAGCTTTAATGAAAGAAATTACCACTCACCAATCATCTACAGAATTAGCAGAAGCTTACAATAAGTGTGCGTGATTAATCCTTTATAAGTAAAATAAGATTAAAAAAACCTTTACTCAAGCTAATTTAAGAAACTTCCATATGATGGACAAATATAAAAGCAAAGGTGGCGCCTTTATAAGGAAATTCTCGAATTCACCTAAACTAATTATTAGATATTGAATCAATCCAAATCCACGAAACACTAGAACGATTTAAGCTACAGTTTCTTCCCAAAAAAGTTTTTTTATTTGAGGATGTTTGAGCTCTCTAAAAATGGCGACAAAAAGCAAATTTGAATCCCTGTTGATTCTTATGATGAAAATGACATGAAATTCCACAAACGTCAGCTAATTACTGCAGAAAACGACATAGTTCAGCTCAAATTAAAGAGAAAAAAAAAAGTGCGAAATTGAGATCAAAAGAGATTGGGGGAGAAGGAAATTGAAAGGGGATCGATCGATTCATACCGATTGAAAGGAAGATGGTGAAGAAGAAACGGATCTCACAACCACCGACACATCAATCGAATCCACTCACTCTCCCATCAGTGAGTGGAGAAACCCTAAAAATTCTCTCTCTCTCTCTCTCTCTCTCTCTCTCTCTCTCTCGCATTATATAGTAAAGCCATTCTCGCGAAGAGGAAGGTGAAAAAATGTAGGGCGACACCTTAATTTATTGGCTATTCTGAAATATACCCCTCAATAAAATGTATAAACACCACTCAACTATATGCTATTTTAAAATACACCCTTAACCTTTAATTTTTTTTTAATTGATGGTCAAGTAAATTAAAAAATTTATATCATTTTAATTATATTATTATTAATATTATTAAACTCGGTGAGAATTTGTAAAATAAAAGTCCACTAAGCAGTACTAAAAAAAAAAAACTATTAACTTTAATAATAATTGACAAAAAAGTCAAAAGTTAAAGGTTAGAGACTAGTTTGCAACGACCGATAGTTGGGGGGGGCTTAGTGCATATTTACGCTCAAATCTCCTTCGCGCATCACTTTGAACATTTCTACGCGTCTCCTTGAGAGTACAGCGCCCCGATCCAACGGGCGATTCCATACAAAATATATGCGACCCCTTTTTGATCGTCCGATCATCCATCTCAACGGCTACCGATCCACCGCATACAAATTTCTATGCAGAGACGAACAACAACATTTATCCTTCAACGACACCGACACACTGAGTTATTTATTGGGGGAGACAAAGATCGCATTAAACGTACCCCCAACTGTCCCCAAATCACATTTTCAGGGGTATTTAGGTAATTTAATCAACTAATAATTTTAATTTATTATTTTAATTATTCATATTCCAACCTAAACATTTTTTTTTTCTTAATTTTAGAAATAACTCAACTCTCAATTAAACAAATAAATAAAATAATTTATATCAAAACCAAATAATAATTGAGCGTTCGAAATGTTATTCTAATGCGTTGTTAGATATTGTCGGAAAATTATGATGCGTGCGTAAAATATTTAAAAAAATTATATAATTAATATCGATACATTAATAAATGATGATGTACTTTACCGAAAATTTAAGATCATAAAATTAAAATTAAATTCAATAAATATTATGCCGAAAGGGGACCGCTTCTGTTAGTACATGCGAAGTAGCTTAACTTGTTTAACTTTTTTTTAAAAAATATATATATATATATTGATTTTATCGGAGTATTTTTTTTGAGGGAATTTTATCGGAGTATTTGAAAATAAAAAAAACAGCTGAAAATTAATGTACGTTCTACCATAGTGGAAACTTTTACACCCCGTTTGATAACGGGAATAAGGGAGGGATAACTTCCTTATTTCCGGATTTATATCCAAACGGGATTAAAAAAATTAGGAATAGTTAAATCCGAATTTAAGAGTTATTCTAGCTATTCCCGGATTTAGCTATTCCAACCAAAAGCTTTAATAAGAGAAATGGGAGACCAGACACAAAAATCGAGGGAGAGGGAGGCTTGCTCCCCAAGCAACCCTTTCTCTCTCCTCTCTCTCTCTCTCACTCACGGTATTTTTTTTTTTCCTTTCTTTTGCATACACCTAATAAAAATTAATTTTTTTATTTTTTTAAATTAGAATTTTTAAATTTTAAAAAATATTTAAATTTTAAATTTTAAAATTTTTTATTTTATAAATTTTAATTTTTTAAAATTTATTTTTTAATAAAAAAATTTATTTTATTTTATTTTTGTAAATAATAATTATTAATTTTAAATTATTAAAATTTATACAATTATTTCATAAATCTTTTAAAATTTATATAAATTTAAAAATTAAAATTTTTACTCTCACTTAAACTTTAATTTAAAGGGCAAAATAGTCAAAACACATATTTATCCCCTCTCAATTCATCTTATTCCTCTATACCCAATTAAACATAATTTTTTCTTATTCCTCTTATTCTTCTTATTCCTATATAATTTACCAAACACAAATTTGTTTATCCCCGGTATAACTCAACTACCCAACCAAACATAAATTTACATTAATTCTTGCTTATCCCATAACTTATACCTATCCCCGATTTAACTAAACTTTCCTTATTCCCGAACCCAACGCAGCCTTAATATAATTAGGAGGACAAAATGCGAATATTATAATTTTCTCTTGATTCTATTGTATAGAGAAGTTTTTGAGAGAAAATTACTATTATGCCTCTTCAAATGAGATTTTTTAGATATTATTTTGTAGCACACCTGCGATAGACTAAGAAAGATCAATAATGTTGTCTGATTAGGTGTTTTTTGAGAAGTATTATTATAAAATCTCTAGGGAAATCATAAGTTTAAAATTTGATATTTACATGCCATGCAGGGCTGTTTGGACACGGGTTAGAATAGAGAATAGGAGGGATATCCCCTTGTTCTTCCAAATGCATCTGGAATCAACCGGCCGGTATAGCTTGTTCCAGTACAACTAGAATAAACTGAAATTATTGTTCTCACTCTTCCCGACCACCTTCTTACTTTTTTTTTAAATACTCTCTCACGTCTATCGAGGTACCCTCTTTCACTTCATTATTACATAATAAAGTTGAGGGCAAAAAGCTAATTTACCCCAACTAATACTCTTTATTCCTTTTATTCCTCATTTTCATACCAAATACAAAATCTCTTATCCCTGGAACCATTCCAAACGCTTTTTTATACTAGTTCCGTACTTTATACTTATCCCTGAAATAGTTAGTTCTGTCTTATTTCGTTACCAAACGGGCCAATGTACAAACTTTATTGATTATAAAATATTTTAATAGAAATAATTATTGTTGAAAGTAGAAGTAGAATATATATATATATATATATATATATATATATATATATATATATATATATATATATATATATATATGAGTAGAGCTTATATATTTTTAAAAGTACAATTTCAATCATGCGTGAATTTTTTAATATTAAATTTGTATTGAAATTTGTGCAATTATACTTTTTCTTTCTCTTTCTTTAGTTGACTTTAGAATAGCACAAATCTCAATACAAATTCAATGGTAAAAAATTTATAAATATAGTTGGATTTATACTTTTAAAAATATATAAGCTATATATATATATATATATATATATATATATATATATATATATATATATATATATATATATATATAAGCACGGAGAATTCTTTATTTCTAAATTGTTTTTAATGTTGAGACTTCCGAATGGATGATCGGCTTCGTTAAATTTGATTTAGAATATTTAAAAGCCGGCTTCGTTAAACTGGTATAAGACCGGAACTACTGTTCCAGTCTTTTTTTTTACAATAAACTTATTTCCATTTGAGAAAAAATTTAGTTAAAATAAATATAATTTTAATTATTGTATATACTCTTTAATTAATTTAATATTTTGACTAATCTTATTATTTTATTAACTAATTATTTAACTATTAGATAATTAACTAATTAATTTATTAAATTATTAAATTAACTTGTAGTTAATTAAATTATTTATTAATAATACTCATTATTGTTAATTATTTTATCAATTAATATTTAGGATTATCTAGCAATAGTTAATTAAATAAATTAAATTACTATTTAATTAATATTTTTATATTAATTAATTAGATAATATATTATTATTTTAAAATTATAATTACTCTTATTCTCACTATTCTAATCTAACTATCCAAACACTATTTTTCTTATTCCTAGGAACAGTCCAATTTTTATCCAAACGCAAAATTAATCTTATTCCTACTTGTTCCTAAATTTATATATATCTCTGGAATAAGCAGTTCTACCTTATATTTGAACCAAACGCAGTCTAGGGACCACTATTATCTTAACTGCACATCCATTCATGTAAGGGGCCAAAAATCAACCGGCATCAATGATTTGATACTTTTAAAAATATAGCAACTCAAGTATATATATATATATATATAGAGAGAGAGAGAGTTGTGCTGGAATGCTATTGATAGCACCAGCCCAACTTTACCACCCATTTTATAACCATTGATTTGCATTGAGATTCGTGCAAGTCCTTTAATTAAAAAGAAAAGCTTTTTACTTTTTACTTTTTCTTTTCTCTTTTTTTCATTAAAGAGCCTCCACGGATCTCAATGCGATCCAATGGTTACAAAATGGGTGGCAAAGTTGGGCTGGTGCTATCAATAGCATTCCAGCCCAACTCTCTCTCTCTCTCTCTCTCTCTCTCTCTCTATATATATATATATATATATATTCTGGCTACTATACTATTAATAGTACGAAGTTATTGGTGCTATCAAGTTTTCTACCCTTAGATCAACTTCTTTGATCATTTTCACCCGTTAGATTTTATTATTTTTCCAACCACCTATTAAACCAAGGAGCCCACTATCATCTCAACCACACATCTTATAATCTAAGTGTTAAAAACTTAATAGTACCAATAACTTCGTACTATTAATAGTATTCCAGCATATATATATATATATATATATATATATATATATATATATATATATATATATATATATATATATATATATATGGGGCAATTTCCTATATACCCCTAAAATTTTTTCTGTTTTCAGATTTACCTCTCTTAGAAAGCTAATATTAAAACTACCCTTCTTACGTTCCAACTTCTTTCCAAAATACCCCTGAAGTTAAACTCTGTTAGTGTACCGTTTGGAACTGCCGTTATCTGTGTGTAATTACTATTTTACCCTTTCAAATATACCCTAAACCCTAAAACCCTAAACCCTAAAACCCTAAACCCTAAACCCTAGAACCCTAAAAAATTCTAAACCCTAAACCTTAAAACCCTAAAAAATTCTAAACCCTAAACCCTAAACCCTAAACCCGGGCAAAATAGGTATATCTGATAGTTTTCAACTCCGATTATTATTTAACTCTAGTTTAACCCTAGTTAACTTAACAAAGGAAAACGGTAGGGGTATTTTTAATAACGGTGGAACGTATGAAGGGTATATTGGAAAGAAAAAAATAAGAGGGGTAAATCAGATATTTCTTCAGATTTCAGGGTTACACAGGCAATTATTCCTATATATATATATATATATATATATATATATATATATATATATATATATATATATATATATATATATATATAAAGAGAGAGAGAGAGAGAGAGAGAGAGAGAGTAGAGCTTATATACTTTCAAAAGTACAAATCCAACTATACTTATGAATTTTTTATCATTAAATTTTTATTGAGATTTGTGCTATTGCAAAGTCAACTAAAGAGATAGAAAGAAAAAAAGTAAATAACACAAATCTCAATTCAAATTCAATGGTAATAAATTCACAACTATATTTGGGCTTGTGCTTTTAAAAGTATATAAGCCCTACTATATATATATATATATATATATATATATATATATATATATATATATATATATATATATATATATATATATATATATATATATATATATATATATATATATTCCTGGAATGCAACAAATGGGCTCCGTTACCACCAATTTGTTTTCGATGATAGAGCTTTTAAATTGACGATCGACACAGTTGATTATGATCTAGACCGCTAGAATTATATAGAAATTAAATTTCAAATCTTTTCGACATTATTGACCTAATGATCAAAGGGTTATAAAATTTATAATTTTAATGATAGATATGAGTCTTTTACTAGTTTAATGATATAAAGAAATCTAAATTAATTAAATTTTGATTAAAAAATTCTTCAAACTATATAAAACAATATCTATACTCTCGATCTTGATTATAAAACTCCTATCATCATTTTTGAATGATATTTATTTTTAATCGTTCATTTTTGTGTTCACTTGATGGATGAGAAAAGAATATCAAAAAATTATGAAATTAAATTTTCAGATAGTTTAAATAGTCCAAATCATATTTAATGGTGTCGGTCGTTGTTTTGAAAGCTCAATCATCGAAAATAAATAGGTGACAACGAAACCGGTTGGCTATTTATAGCATTCGAACCGTGAAAAACTCGATAGCTCCAAGTTCTTTGTGCTATCGATGGCATAGTAGTCAGGCTTATATATAGAACTAAGCTACTATACTATTAATAGATAGTACCGAGTTATTGGTGCTATTAAATTTTTGATCATTGGATGAAGAAATATGTGGTTAGGATGATTGTGGGCTCCTAGAATTTAGTGGACGGTTGGGGTAATAATATGATTTAAAGAATGAAAATGATCAAAGGGGTAGATCTAACGATGGAAAACTTGATAGCACAATGTTTTTAGTGCTATCGATAGCATAGTAGCCTGACTATATATATATAGTCCGAAAACTATACTTTTATAAGTATAGACTCCTTTATACTCATAAATTTTCGGGTCTTGGATGAAGGGATGTGCGCTTAGGATTATAGTAGTTCCTTAGAGTTTATATTATTTCACCAACAACCCAATAAACTCTAGGGGACAACCCAATAAACCCTAGGGGACCATTATATATCATTCTAACCACACATCCCTTCATTTAAGGGCGGAAAACTTACGAGTACAAAAGAGTCTATACTCCTAAGAGTATAGTAGCCCTAATATATATATATATATATATATATATATATATATATATATATATATATATATATATATATATATATATATATATACAACCCACTAAACTCAAGGGGTCCACTATCATTCTAATCATCTTGAGTCCACTATCATTCTAATCATATATCTCTTAATTCAAAAATCAAAAACCTAATAGTATAAATAATTTCGTACATTTAATAATATATATATATATATATATATATATATATATAGAGAGAGAGAGAGAGAGAGAGAGAGAGAGAGAGAGAGAGAGAGAGACAGAAAAAGAGTCCAGCTACTATACTATCAATAGTACTATAAGCACTTGATTATATTAACTTTTTGACCCTTAGATGAAGGGATGTACGATTAGTATTATAGTGGTACCTTAGGGTTTATACTATTTCACCAACAACCCACTAAACCCTAGAGGACAACTATAATCCTAATCTCACATCTCTTCATCCAAGGGTCAAAAAGTCTATAGTATTAAATGTTTGGTACTATTGATAGTATAGTAACCTAATTATATATATATATATATATATGCTAGAATATTATCGATAGTACCAAGTCATTGGTGCTATCAATTTTTTAACCACTGGATTAAAAAATATACGGTTACGATGATAATGGTCCCTTAGGGTTTAGTGGGTGGTTGGTTGAATAGTAAAAATTTTAGGGAACTACTATAATTCCAACCGCACATCCTTTCATTCAACGATTGAAAACTTGATAGCACTAATTGCTTTGTACTATCGATAGTATTACAGCCAGACTATATATATATATATATATATATATATATATATATATATATATATATATATATATATATATATATATATAGAAAAATGCTATGTGTACACCCCGAAATGGGTGTACATCATACACCCCAACACATCCAATGGGTGGGGGTGTGGTATGGGTCACTTCAAGTGACCCTTGAAATCACCCCACCCATTAGATAGGTGAGGTGTATGATGTACACCCCGAAAAGAATGTACATGTAGCATTGCTTATATATATATATATAGAGAGAGAGAGAGAGAGAGAGAGAGAGAGAGAGAGAGAGAGAGACGATAGCACCAAGCAATTCGTGCTATCAAGTTTTCTGCCGTTGGATGAAAAAATATGCGGTTAGGATTATAGTGGTCTTCTAAGATTTTTACTATTTAACCAACCACCTAATAAACCCTAGGGGACCACTATCATCTTAATCACACATTTTTTAATCCAAAAACTAAAAACTTGATAGCACTAATGACTTGGTGATAATATTCTAGCCTAATTTTGTATATATATATATATATATATATATATATATATATATATATATATATATAAACACACCAAAAAGCATACTTTTGAGAATCTAAACTTAGTAATAAAGGCACACATAATACATACTTTTGAGAATCTAAACTTAGTAATAAAGGCACACATAATAACTGTTACAAAAGTCACAAATTCCAACTACAAATAATTAATCATAAATATTTTTCTTTCTTAAAACCACCTTAATTTAATTGTCACACTTCCTCTACTCTCCTTCACAAGCTACCTTTTATGTATTAACTATAAATATACATGGATCTGCACTACATTTTTTTTTTTTTTTGTTACATTAGCTGTTGAAAAAAGTCAAAACTACTTCTTCAGAGGACTTCATTTTCTGAGAAAATGATTCAAATTTAAACTTGTTTCGAATTCAGTCCCTCTCCGGCGGTTTTGGTGTGTGACGATCATTCGGGCCTGATCCCGGATAGTCGTTGATCTCTAGATCCATCCTCCCCAATCCACGGAATTTGATTTCTTCGAATCGATTTCCTCGCTTGATGATCTGTTCATTTCAAACAAATCATGAGCTCAAGTTGACTAAAATATAAAATTCATTTTTGAAAAACAAAAGTGAAAATTGTGAAAGCAACTATATATATGAGTCGGCCAGAGCTTTCGAAAAGGTGTTGTTTATGTTGTGGCGGAAGCAGAAGCTTATTTTAAACTTTCACTATTTGAAATTTACTAAAGCAACATTTTATTCTAACATTTTGGTCTTATTAGATATTTTTTTTCCTATTCTATTTTCATTATGTGTATTTCAGTAAATTTGCATTATTTTGTGTTATATCTTTAAAGTATGACAACATCTCCTATGGGAAAAAAGAAATTTTATCTATTTTGTGATTCAAAATAATACTTACTACTTCAAAGTGAACTGTTTTAGTCTTTTTCTTTTCTTTTCCTTCAAGCATTATATTAATAGAATATTTCTAAGAACTTCTATCATTGAATCAGAAACTTTAGACATTTTTATTTGTCAAACATTCTTATAAAGATTACAAGTTATAAAAAGTAGAAGCAAAAGGGGGACAAAGTAGACACTATAATCTTATCTTTCAAAACATAAGTGTTAGTTATAAACTTGAATTTCAGCTGTAAAACAAAGAAGAATTATTACATCTACAGAAATTAATTCACCTGATCAGTTGTGCCACCTGAAGGTGGAAACCCTCTAGTATTCTTGAACATTCTTTGAGCCCCTGAATTAATTGTTAGCCAACATAGTAAATTTAATAAGAACATATATATATATATATATATATATATATATATATATATATATACAAATAGAGAATTATGAATTACTAGCTAGTGAGTAGAGGTTAATTTTTTTAAAAATAAAAATAAAAACATTTTAGAGAATTACTTGTTGAAGGTATTGCATGGGAGGAGAAGATGAGATAAGAGAAGCAAAATAGAAGCAATAGCAAATGAAGAGATGGAACTCTTTCCATGTCCTAGATCTCTCTCTCTCTCTCTCTCTCTCTCTCTCTCTCTCTCTCTCTCTATACCATTTGTTAGCATACAAAAAAAAGAGACATGAGTTGATCTCCCTTTATGAAGGCCCATGCATATCATGGAGAGCAAAGTCCAAAAAAAAAAAGGAAGCTAGGAAACAAGACTTCTTACTAATGCAATTGGTTATGTACCTAACATCACTCTCCCCCACCATAGTTAGTGCTACACAACTACATAGTAGGGCCCATCTCTCTCATCTCAATATCTCCCCAATTACCAAAATACCCTCCATGTGACAAATTAAGGGCTAAAATTATAAAAATCACTCTAGCACTTTAATTTGTGCTTCAGCTAGCTTTTATATAAATAGCAGCAGTGTTATTCATACACCCCCAAAAGGAATATATATTTATATTCCACCCATTCTGAGGTAGGGTGTTCTTCACTAATCATTTCGAAGTGATCAGTAAAATTCACTTCATTCCTAAATAGGTGAGATGTCAGATGTACATCCTTTTTGGGGTATATATGAAGTTTTTTTTTTTTATATATATATACTATCTTACCATTAGGTCAAATAGGTTTGAAATTTTTTATGATTGCTGAATTTGGGTGTAGAATTTTATAAATTCAAGTCAGAGAATAATAATTGTATATTCTGTAAATATAATTATATAAATTAAATAGACAACTTGATATAAATAAAGTTTTGAATCTGAATTTAATAATTATCCTAAATTTTATAAAATGTAAGGTTTAAATCGAAGCAAAATTCTATACAAGAAAGTAACTGAGACAAGAGTCAAAGCGCGAGGATATAATTTTATAATTTAGTCTAAATTAAGATACCATCAAGTTGAAACAAAAGGGTAGTTTTGGAAATCTCATGTGCAATGCAAAGAGGATATATATGAACAAAGTACATATATATATATATATATATATATATATAGACATATGATGGGTTGGTGGATAGGTATTGCATGTGAGGTACATGAGATATATATTTATGAATAAGGAGACACACATGCATGTAGAGTAATAATCCTTTGGTAGTGGGAGGAGATCATAAGAGGCAAGAAATGGGAGGAGGATGGTGCACCACCATAGTTAGCTAGTGTGGTGTGACATGATAAAGAGTAATATATGATGATGATCTAAGAAAATTTTGTTCCTTTTGAAAGCTTCTTAACTGGCTCATGTCAAATAGTGGTGGTTTTTGTGTCAAAAGCACTTATCACATAGTGAGTTGAGCTAACTTTCACTTGGTTGGAACTGTTTAGAATAGTTGTTTTCTTATCAACTATATTAGAAAACCACTTATCAACTATTTAGAAAGATTATATTGTATATGATAAAAAAAAAAAATATTACTTATTTCTGTGTGTAATATTACATTGCGCATATCGTAATAAATTAATTATGATATATTTTTTATCATTTTATCAGAAAACAAAAAAACGTATTTTCATACACTGTCGCTCCGACTCCGCTTTGCTCTATAATGTTTGAGCATCAATAAAAGTTTTGAAATTTTTTTGCCTTTTTTTTTTTTTTTTTTCGCTTGAGTGGTTAGCTGCTTCTTCTCTATTAGACAAGCTTCTTAATTTGTTGACTTAGAAGATTTATTGTGCATTTTATTATGCACTCACTTGACTAACTAAGTCAACTAATTAAGTCAAGTCATATTTAAGCATATTTGATAAAGTAATATTAAAATAAATTATAAATGCTTATATATATATATATATATATATATATATATATATATATATATATATATATATATATATATATATATATATATATATATGTAAATAAATATATATGATCTTCTAAATTAATTATGATAATTATATCATATGAACTGACCTAAAGTATGCCTATTTTGATTTAACTAGTTAATTAATCTTTAATTAATAAAAATTTTGATTATGATATTTAACATTTCAAGTTTTTTTTTTTTATGACAAAATTTGTGTGCGCGGCTTGTTTTATTGTAAATATAGTTATGTAAATTACATGATTTAATATACAATCATAAAGTTTGAGAAAAGAGGGGAAAAAAAAGTAAAAAATAATTAGAAAAAGTAAATGTGTAGATTTTTTTTTTTTTTTTTTTTTGAGAGAGAAAATTAACATGATATCTGTTTCGTTTATTTTGAAATAAATTTAGTTGAATTGTGAAGCAACTAGGTTTTGAACTCAGAACCTTGTGTATCAATCGTCAAACTCTTTGTCACTTATGCTAGAGTAGATGGATGATGTGTATGAAATTTCAAGTGAAGCATCAACACCTTTGAACTGTACATTAAAAGAAAAAAAAAAAAAAAAAAAAAAGTATCTTTTTGTAGTTTCCATGTTCAATGTATAAAAAGTTGTCAAACTAATTTTTACTAGAAAAGAAAAAGATAGTTTATCCTTTCCTATATTAATAAAGGAGGTTCCACTACACAAGTCCACTTCATCTTAGATATTACTTTTTATTTCTTGGATTCTATTATTATTATTATTATTATTATTATTATTATTATTGTCTCTAGAAGCCTTGAGTTTGAAGGAAAGGGAACACCCTCCACCATTCTTTGGCCATTGATTTAGAAAGAGGTCAACTTGTTTTGGACATTTCAGAGGACAACAAATATTAATGATCACCCCTCCACTCCATGTCATCATAAAATAGTAATGTTGATAAAGATAAACTATAAACTATTTTAAATTTATTATTTAATTTTTAAAAATTTTTATTTTATTATTTAATTTTTTAATTTATTTGATTTGAGTAAGTCAATACTATTTTGACTTCGAAGTTTAAGTTAATTATTTATTTTAATAAATTTATAGTTATAAACATTACATGAAGTATGTTATTTTAAAAATCAGTAAAAATAAACCACATATTCAAATTTTAAAACGAAAGTGCTATTAACCACATGATCAAATCAAACAAATTAAAATATTTGATAATAATAGTTAACTCAAAATAGTTCATAATTCAAATAAATCTGTATATTTTTTTGTGTTGTAGGAGAACTCAGAGGCAAGGAGGGAAATTTTGGAAATGGAGATGGATTACAAGGAACCTCTAGCTAACACCACCTCAAAAAATCAATTGACCCTCACTCAATATTACTCCTCCAAAACCTTAGTACTAATGCAACTAGAAATTAATTAAAGTGAAGATAATTTAGTTTGCAATAATAATGGAACTCAATTCTTATTGGGTTTCTATTATTTTGCAATAATAATAATAAAAAAATAGAGAAAGGCTAAAGTGAAGATATTTAGTTTTCTCACTACAACAAAATATGGTTATAGAGACATATTTTTGTAATATTTTTGTACAAGTGTCCAATTTATATCTCATCTATATCAAAATTAAGTTATAGAAATACATTTTTGTGACATATTATAATAATTTATCGCTGTACACCCTAGCGACGGTATATATAGCGACACTAATAATAAGTGTCGATATTTTTGTCAGTAATATTTTTTTTAAAAAAAAAAATAGAAATATCTAAAAGTGTCGTTATACCATAATTTACGATATATTATAATAATATGTCGCTATACACCCTAGCGACAGCACATATAGCGACACATAAATGTCGATATTTTTATCGACAAAATTTTTTTAAAAAAATTTAGAAATATCTAAAAATATCGCTATATCATAATTTTATTATAATACCGGTGTATATCTCGTTTTGCATTTTTCTCCATTTGCTTCTCACTATTCCTGTGTATAGGAAACTGGAATGTCAGTGTGGGATTAGCTGGAATGCAGAATTAAGTATATCCTTTTTTGAGTGCAGTAGTCACGTACAAATAATACCACTCACAATTTAATTTACTGTTCACAAGTTAATTTTCTAAATATTTTTAATGGTCAAAATTATATTAAAAAATACGAATATTTGATTCGGAGATTTTAATATTGAAAACAAATCGATAGTAATAGAACTTGTTTATTATTGATAACATTTCAGTATAACTTTTATATATATATATATATATATATATATATATATATATATTACTAATTTTCGACTAACACAAATATCAACATATTTATATTTTGTGAATTTTAGGTTAAGATTCTATTTTTTAGATTTCTTTTTCAAATTTTTACTCCGTAATATTGATAATCTATCTTGCCGTCCGCGTGCCAGTGGGCCGCTCGTGTTTCGCTTGTTAATAAACAAATCGATTGAACACGAGCTAAATTTTTTAGCTCGATATTTTAACGAGTCAGTTTATTTTCGACTTATTTAATAAGCAAATGAATATGAATTACTCTCGCTCACTCGTGTTCGGCTCTTGTAGGCAGCACTGAATTACAAACCAGCCTTACGGTTTGAAATTACAAAACTACCCTCTAGACATTATCAATATCACCAACCATGCTTTAGAAGTAAGCATGAAGACACCCAAATTATTGTTTTTTTTTTTTCTTTCTTTCTTTTGATTATCTTTCGTGACATCAATTGAGATTTTACTTTAACTACAATGCAAGATAAATGTCTGGCCAAAGTTGAAGCTTACAAGTTTTTCAACAATCAGTACAAGTGTATATATATATATATATATATATATATATATATATATATATATATATATATATATATATATATATATATATTCGACTATGTAGAGATGTAAAATTGAATTTGTTGATTAATTCCTCATACCAAAAAAAAAGATTAAAAATGTTGAAGATCAGTAGTAAGGCTTTGGCTTGGCTCCTCTTGGTGCATTTCATCTTCTTAGGTAACACGTACACTCACACACACACACACACACACACACACACACACACACACAAAACAGAGGAGTGTTTCATTAATGTAACACACACACACTTATATATAGATAGATTTGGATTACTGATTTTATTGGTTTTACTTTTCACTTAATCATTTTAGTTTGAAAAAAACAAAAATAGTTATTTTTGAAGAACAACGCTATACTCTTATTTTCGACCCGTTCAGAAATTAAAATATAATATATGTGAAAGTTTTGAAAAAAATTAATGAGTACAATAATATTGAAGGATTAAATTAAATTGATCTCGATCACCACAGAGGCACATGTGGAAGGCCAGGTCAGCTTCCACCTCATCAACAAGTGCCCGTTCCCCGTGTGGCCGGCGGCGGCGCCCAACGCCGGCCACCCCGTGATCGCGGACAGCGGCGGCTTCCTCCTCCAGCCCGGCCAGAGCAAGCAAGTCAAGGCCTCACCGACGTGGAGCGGAAGGTTCTGGGGCCGGACCGGTTGCAATTTTGGTTCGAATTCGGATTCGGATTCAAAACTATCAGGCTGTCAAACTGGTGACTGTGAGGGCCTGTTTTCCTGCAATGGCACTATTGGGATGCCTCCAGCCACTCTTGTGGAGGTACTTCTATAATTTTTTTTATTTTATTTATTTATTTATTTTTTTTTTGTCAAAAAAAAAATAAAAAAAAACGTATAGTTAAAATATGTTTAATTTTATATTCTATGGCAATAGATCTATAAAATTAGTAAGTTAAGTTGGGATGCGATCTAACTATAATAGATATAATGATAAAAGACTTAACAATAAATTTAACGTCTAATAAATTGAGTCTGATCGATATCTGCAAACACTCTGACTGAGCTCTTAAGTACGATAGATATGTTTTTATTATCAACACGTATTTTTTTTTTGATAATTAATCAGCACTTACGATCCATAATAAACATCTTATGATATGGTTGGAGGTCAGAATTTTTGCATAGGAGAGATATAATAGGTGGTTTATAAAATTTTAAGCACTTATATTAATTAACTTTCGTTCTTTCTCATATTTATAAATTATACTAAACTGTAATTCTATCCTACAAATTGTATCATGAGACGTATAAATACTTAAAATATTGCTAGATATATATTAGTTTTTTTTTTTTTTTTGGCTAGCTAATTGGTTTTCTGCCAAAGAAGGGGCACAAAATAATAATTTGCAATATTTTTTTTTCTACAAAAAAAAATATATATATATATGTATAAAAAACCTTTCCGGATTAAGTAATGGCACATGACCCTGCTTGACCCCTGCCTTGTGAGGCCATAACTCTTTCATGCTTGTTCATATTTGGATTCAAATTTACACAGTTTGAACTGTAACGATAATAATTCATTGGTTCAAATCATCGATCCAAAATATTTAATTTAAATTATTATTATTATTATTATTAATATGTATGATCTTTTATATATCTAATTAAAATTTATTTTTCATCCGATAAATACTATGCGGGTAAAGTGTTACACCATGGATTTGTTAGAAACCACCTCTTGAACCTCGTATCGCTTGGATCTAATTTGGACATGACAAGAGAGAGTCTGTAATGTTCCAATAATCCTATATCGAATGAAAAAAAAAGTTCTGATTGGATATACGAGGTCACATACGTTTATAATAATAACCGGACTTAAACATGTCGCCCGGTGTGATTTGGTCCAACGAGTTATTATTGTTAGAGGATCGAGTCGTCACATGAACTCTCTCATGCTTGCTTGTTCATATTTGGGTTCGATTCTAGACAGTTCAAACCCTAGCTAGCTCGAGAAGTTATTACTATACTAAGCGTCCACCGGTTCCAAGATCGATTAGCAAAATTATATAACCAGAGGTATAAAAAAAATTTTATACCTAAAATAGCTTATTATTTCGAAATAATCAAGTATAAAAGTTAAATTGCGTTTTATTCAAAAGTTGGTATTTCTTTAAATAGATGAAATTTTGTTTGGTTAAAATTCTAGAATAATAAAGAATAGTGAAAAAATATGATAGAATTTTTATAAAAATATCAATTTTATCTTTACTTTGTACGTATATAAGAAAAATAATTTATATTTTGGAAATTACTAAATGTACACCCTCGAGGGGTACGTGTACATCTCACATAGATGGGTGAAGGTGTCTTCACTTGAAGTGATTCCTAAAAAATACCTCCATCCTTAAATGTTATGGGGGTGTGAGATGTACGTCCCCTTGGGGGTGTACATGTAGTATTCCTCTTATATTTTATAGTAAATTTGAAGGCATTTAATTATAAATAAAAAATTATATTTTATCTGAAGCTTAATAATATTTTATATTTTATAATATATTTTAATAATAATAATTAATAAACAAAATTATAATGCAATCCAATATTTAATTTTATTAAACTTTTGAAAATAAAATTGTTTTGAGTAGGTCATAAAAAGTAAGTAACAACAAAATTACATATTTCACTTATAATTATATTCTATTCAAATATAAACCAAATGAAAAAAAACAAAAAATTATATGCACATTAAACAAGAAAGTAATAGCATAATAAAAGAATCATACAATTATATATTAATAATGAGGAGGGTGAGAGGGATGAGTAATTAGAAATATAGTTAAAAAAAAAATTACAACCATTGCTATTGGAATAAAAGAGTCCCAAATCTCTATTCCATAGGATAGAGGGGATAAATCTTAAGGCAGTACTGTTTGGTTAAGGGATAAAGATAGAATAACCCACTTTATCCCACTATTCATGCCAAACGACATGATTTTTGGCTGGGATATTTTATCCTGGTCAAACCTTGGTATTCTCGGCTATCCCGGGATAGCTTGGAATAAACTATTCCACCATTTTGGTAGAATACTGCTATTCTAAGAATTAATTCTAAATTTTATTAAGATTATAAATTGAATTAAAGCTAAATTATGTAGACACAATTTATTATATATTATAATACATTATTTTTTATTATAAAATTATTAATTATATATATTAATACATATTATTTTTATTTAAATATTATAATGAATTATTTTTATTAAATTATAATTTATAATAAATTATTTTTTTTAATATTATAATAATTTTTTTTACAATAAATTATTTTTATAACAAATTATTTTTATTAAATTATATTTTATATTAAATTTAACTATCACTTTTTTTTTTATTATTCTCTACTATTAGATTTTTAAATTTTAAAATTTAGAAAAAATTTAAATTTTATAACTTTTTAAATTTATAACTTTAATTTTTAATAAATTTATAAATTTAATAAATTTTAAAATTTATACAAATTTTAAATTTTTAACTTTAATTTTAATAAAATTAAACGATATTATTTACTAAAATATAAACTTTAATTTATACAAATATTAATTATTATTTAATTAATATTTTATATTAATTAATTAGATAAAATATTATTATTTTAAAATTATAATTATTTTTATTTTTTTACTATCCTCGTTTATTCCAAAAAATGAACCAAACATAATTTCAGTTATTCCTACGAATAACAGCTTTACAAATTAAACACTATTTTTCTTTTTTTCCTGACTATCCCGGAATAGCAAGCTATCCCAGGTATAAAAAAATTTATCCCCAAGCTTACAATCCCCGAACCAAACATAGCCGAATCTAGAATAACTCATTAAGACCGGAATAAATTAAATCCGGTATTAAACTCAGTAGTATTTAGAATAGTGGGATAACCAAACACTACCATTAATATTAATATTATATTATTAAGTGAGAAATACAAAGACCCAATCACAATGTCATTTCAATGTTTTGCCTAGGCACAAAATTGGAATCAAACTAGCTAGCTAGTAGTATACAGAATTAAGCTAGAATACTATCGATAGTATCAAGTTATTAGTGCTATCAAGTTTTTAGTTTTTGGATTAAAAAATGTGTGGTTAAGATGATAGTGATCCCCTATGATTTACTAGGCGGTTGGTTGAATAGTAAAAATTTTAGGGAACCACTATAATTCCAACCGCATATCTTTTCATCCAATAGTAGAAAACTTGATAGCACCAATTACTTAATGCTATCGATAGTATTCTAGCCGGACTCATAGTGTATATATATATATATATATATATATATATATATATATATATATATATATATATATAATAATAATAATTTCTGGTGCTGCAGGTTTCACTGCAGGAGGACAAGAGCAAGCCCAGTTTTTACGACGTCAGCCTTGTGGATGGCTACAACCTACCGATTGCCGTCTCGACCAAGCCGGCTGACCGCAACTGTCTGATCAACGGTTGCACGAAAAGCCCCAACGACGTCTGCCCGCGAGAGCTGCGCGTCACGGACGACAATGGCGCTGCGGTCGCCTGCAAGAGCGCATGCTTGGCATTCGATCTCGACGTGTTCTGTTGCAGAAATTCTTACGGAAAGCCGGAGACATGCAAGCCCACCATGTACTCCAAGATGTTCAAGGATGCTTGCCCATCTTACTTCAGCTATGCTTATGACTCTCCCCCTCCTCTTGTGAATTGCTTCTCTAAGGACTATGTCATCACCTTTTGTCCCTCTAAATGGAGTGAATCACCTCCTCTCTATCAGAGTGAAGAGTAGTACTAATTATAAGTGTGAGGGTCATGTTTTAAAATACAAATGAATTATTATATATGCTTTTATATATATATATATATATGCACATTTGTTTACAAGTAGTAATTAAGTATAAATGGACTATTGTTGTTTAACCTATATATATATATATAATGGCTTATTCTTTAATTATTTGGCGCGATTTTGAATCAAATTTAACAAAGGAGAAGTTGATATCTTCTGATCATCACCATAATAGAATGTTTGAATCTTCGAAACTTTTGTTTATGCTGATCTTGAATCTTCGAAACTTTTGTTTATGCTGATCTCGGTTTCAAGCAATTCTTTCACTATTTCACAGAAATATATAATAATTATTTTATAAATCGCATTTGCCTTTTTATCTTAGCATTCAAAATGACAAGAATGAAAAGAATTAATATGTCTCTTATATAAAATATCTACAATTTAAGAATCACTACTAAGATAGAAAATATATATAACATGCAATAGCAAGCTATATATACTACATGCATATTGATTAAATTCAATACACTTATTTTGTCAATAATAATTTATACTATAGTGGTGATTTTATTAATTTTGATAATTTAATTTGTTAGTATTTTTGCCCATAGCAAGGTGGTTAGTTTTTTAAATAAAATTTCTAGCTCAGATAACTTAAATAATTAATCAAACTAAAATAACATAAAACTCAAGCTCGAAAATTAAATTTAAATTTGAAGGGTCTATTTCTTGAAGTACTAAACTTGAGAGGGCTCTTTACATTTTTAATATTAAACACATGGAAACTTTTTGGGTACCAAAGGAGTACGCATACCAAATTACCCCGACAACCACCTACCAAAGAAATTATTCTATGAACCCGGTGCACCACGTCACCGGTAGACCACCCAGTCGCCTCGCTTCAACTAAGGAAATTATTGCCTGGGTCCACAGTGGACCGATAATCAAAATCACATATCTTGAGGTCCTAGAACGAAATCTGAAACATTGAATTTATAATGAATTACACGGAAAGGTCAACGCATTAAAGTCATAATTTATTTTATTTTTTTTCCATTTTTGGAACCACCTTTACACTACAAAATATTTCATCTCTTATATAAATATACTACTTATTATTATAAACCATTTAAAAAAATACTATTATAGATTTCTCATAATATTTCTTTTTATATAGAATTTTAAGATTGCCTGTGAACTAATCAATAATTTTTATATACTATAGATAAAAATATATAAGATTTATTTGAACTATATATATATACCATTTGGATTTGACAAATTAATTTTTCATAATTTTAATTTTATTATCTAATCTTTTAATTTATCTGATTTGAATAAGTCAATAATATTTTAATTTTAAAATTTAAATATATTATTTATCTTTACCATTTTAATTCCTATATTTCATACAAGCCTCATAATTATAAAATTATTAAAGCATATATTAGGTTAAGTTTTAGAGTCAAAGTATCTGATTCAAATCAAATAAATTAAAAAATTAAATAATAAATCAAAAAAAATTTCAAATATTTTTATCTGTAATATAAAGACAACAACATCACATCTTCTCCATTTTTTTGTTTTTCATATTATTTTTTAAAAATTAAAGACTAAGATCTTATTCGGTATTATATATATATATATTTTAAAAATAGATTTTTTTTTTATATTGAAAGTATAGAAATGGACAGTAAATTACTTGGCAATAAAATATAAAAATTATAAAATAATTTCGTTTGCCTTCTATTTGTATTTTTTAAAAAATATTATGTGTTATTTGACTTTATAGATTGAACTAATCTTATAAAAATATTTTTTTTTACTAATATATTAAAAAATTAATAAACTTCTTTCACATGGTAATATTTTTCATTGAGAGAGAGAGAGAGGGGGGGTGACATTTCAAAGTTTAAAGGATACCAAATTTGAAAATTGACGTTCCAATCTCAGATGACGTGGTGGACCGGGTCCACGAATGTTACCTCCGTGTGAGAAGGAAGGGCCACCACCCGTGTTTTTAGGCATCATCGTCGATCACACCCGTCCGGTTTCCATCAGACGGCTAGTATTCCTCCTCGATTCGTTACACCGCGTGATGCGATTCGCCTCCCTTGAACCGTACATCACCCACCCTCGTGGAGGTAGAAGACGACGATTCTTATTAAAACACAAAACACAAAAACTTATATTACATATAATTAATATAAAAATATATAAAAAAAGGGAAAAATAAAAGCGAAAAAAGAGAGGAGAAAAAGAAAAGAGGGAAAAAAAAAGAAAGAAAAAATCCTCGAAGATGCGATCCTCCGCGTTCCCTCTCGATCTCGCGATCGAATCGAGACGCGATTGAGGGGAAGATCCCAGATCGGATCCCTTTGGCATCGTCGATCGCTGATTCGGCTTTCTCCGATCGGGATTCGCGGAGATGAGCGAGGGATGGGATAGGGTTAGGGTTGCGACGGCGCGGCTCGGCGGGGAGGGGGCGAGGGGGTCGTCCCGTGGCTTCGGCAGCGGCGGCGGCGGCGGGGGCGGGGGCGGCGGTGGCGCCGCCGCCGCGTCGGCATCGGTGGCGGCGGAGCTCCGGCAGGCTTCGTCGAGGACGGTGCGGCTGGGGCGGGTGCAGCCGCAGGCGCCGAGCCACCGCACCATCTACTGCAACGATCGAGAGGCGAATCTCCCCGTTGGATACAGGGTAGCGTAGATCTCTCAGATCGTATATGGATTTGATTCGATCTATTCCTTCATTGCCTCTCATGTTTGCATTTTGTATTTCATTGCTTTGCTTAGCGTTTGTTACGAATTTTGCCTTTATTTGATGTGTTATTCTGGTAATTAGACGTTTCCGTGAGCATAAGTATGTAGAATCTGATTTTCAAAGAAAACAATAATGCATATTATAGCCTTTTAGGGGCAATAGTTTTAGCCGAGCAATGAAATGAGCAGAACATTGAGATACGATAAGATTCTTAATGAGAAAGCAATTATAGTTGGTCTAAGTTTCAAATTCTACTCTGGATTCTGTTTCGAGGAGTTAGTTATTGTCTAGTACGAATTTACAATTGGTTTGCATATTGGTTGTATGTTAGGTTATGGTAAAGAAATTTGTAAATTTATGAGAATGAACTGTTTTTAGGAATGAGAATGCAAATCTTCCAAGGATAGCAGTTTCAAGCAGCGTCACGTGGCATCTAGTTGCCCGGTCTCCTATAGGCTGTTGATTTTTACATGCATTTGGAGGTTGAAGCAACTGCTCAGGGGGAGAAGAATGGAGGCCTTGGTTATTTGTTTCATTGTTGTTACGGCCAATGGCGATGCATTAGATAGGCATTCTATATTTTTCCCTTGGTTCTTTGTTCTCCGTCTATCTCTTTGACCCAAATGTAAGATGAGGTAATGGGCTTTGAGAATGAGTAGGTGCTTGCAACATGTCTTTTTTTTTTTTTTTTTTTTTTTTCTGGTGTAATTGCTTTTTTCTCTCTTCATTATATGCGGTTTATTGGTTGATTTGTGGAAGGAATAATATATTAGAAGTTTAGAACTGAAATTTAGGCGAGATAACGAAAAATTAGCCTCGCAAGTTACTGCTTTAGATTAAGCAGAATCATTGTCGAGTAAAAGAAAAAGTTAGGTTGTACTCTTTCAAGATTGTGAATTTCCAACCTTAGTATTTTCTGAATGTACATCTCATCTATAGTATTGTCTGTGGTGGTCTTGTATTAGAGTCTCCCATCTTCTTGCCAACTGTTTGATAGTAGCTTTGGCTCTTGGTTGTGCATTTGTTTTATTACACCCTTTCTTCTTTCCGGCAATTTTGCACTGATGGCTAGACTGTGTTGCTCTACCATTTCATCTGTTTCCCTGCAATTGATTGTCATTACACAGCTAATTTGCTTGTGCTTGTCATACAAATGTTGCAAGTAAAATTTTTTTTCCTGCTATGACTAGATACTTGTTTCAAAAAAAAAAATTTGAATGGTGCGGTTAAAATGATTTCAACTTTTTGTTATTTATAATTCTATATTTTGATTACTCTTGTGTTCACTCTTATCCTAATTTCAGGGTAACTCCGTTTCGACGACCAAATACAATGTCCTAACTTTTCTACCTAAAGGATTGTTTGAGCAGGTATTTCATTTGTCAAATTTTGGTATAGATTTCTGATATTATAATTTCTTTAAGCGTTAACCCTATCTAATCTTTTGCTATTTAATATATCAACTTTGAAAATTCTGGATATGGCCGCCCCGAATGTTTTAATGCAGCAAGTTAACATGGTGATCAGGCGATTCATGTATCTTAAAAACATATTGATGTGAATTGAATTTATTAAATATATAAATTTGACAAAATTAGATGTTAGCCCTTACATGTGTATTAAATGATTTCATACGGTAGGTAGCTCAACAGACGTTAGACATATGTTAGAAATTTATGACTTTGTTGTCGCCCATCCGTATTAGTTATCCAATTACTATTTAACTGAAACGAGTCACTCTGATCATAATAATCAAGAAAACTAGGAGTAATAATTCTTTTGAATTAGCTAAATAACAAATAACTGTGAGCCTCCAGCCTTTGCTATCGACTCAAGTTAGCCAATTCAACCAAGATCACTAAGGTTTTCTCCCATGTTCAGTTATTTGGATTTTGTACCTTCATTCTAATTTTTTTTGTTATCTGAGAATTTCCATATTGTCCCTGGCAGTTCAGGCGGGTGGCGAATCTATACTTTCTAATGATATCTATCTTATCTACTACACCAATCAGGTATTTTTATTCTCCCAAATAGCCGCAGGAATGATATTCACATATGACACTATAGTTGCATTTCAGTTCTAATCTTTCAGATACAAAGGATTTTCCTAGAATACATACAATGATGGTTATGTTAATTGACACAAAACTCTTAATGTGTTTTTACTTGGTGTCATGTTCTTTCTGCTAAATTACAAATTATTTTTTTCAGTCCAGTGCATCCAGTGACCAATGTGGTCCCACTTAGTCTAGTGCTTTTGGTCTCTCTTATCAAGGAGGCTTTTGAGGATTGGGTCCGTAATGCTTACCCTTCTGTTTCTGTTTGTCCTTTGATGATCTCTCCTTCAAGATGACTTTGATATTTAATTTAGATAATCTCATTATTTTATGCACTTCGTAATGCAGAAGCGTTTCCAGAATGATATAACAATCAATAGTACTCCTGTAGATGTGTTGCAAGGTCAAAAATGGGAGAGTATTCCCTGGAAGAAGTTGCAGGTTGGAGATATTGTGAGGGTAATATCCATGAACTTCTCGTCATGATGGTAACCCCTTGCGCCCTAGCTTGTATCTCAATTGTCCCTTGTATAAAAGTTGCATTGATTTTGATCCTGCACTTACCACTATGTTAGATAGGTTCAAAAAACTGGAATCATTGTTGTATTCAGATGCAACACTTCACTAGAATGTGTTGGCATATCACATTGGTTCTATACTTGAACATCTCACTTGCATCTAGATCATAGTTTTAAAACTCGATTTAAAAAATCTCTGCCAGAATTACCAAACCTAGTAGTTTATTTGAAGATTGAATCAGTTTATGTGATTCTGCTCTGTTAAATATAAGCAATGTCATGTTCTTATCCATCACCGTGGAGTTTTGCATCTGAATTTAACAATCATCCCAAAGTTTTGACCTATTTGAGATATTGTTAAGGTGTAGGTTTGATGCAATTTTTTATTCAGGGAGTAATTGAGAAATGGCTGAAGACCAAGGGTTTTTTTTTTTTTTTTTTTTTTTTTAAGGTTTTCATCCTTCGGTAGCTTTGACTATTACTGTTTTCCCTGAGACTATTGAAACTGTCAAAGGTGGTGCTCTGCATGTTAGGTTTGTGCTTATATGGGATGTGTGGCTTTGATGGCCTCATGAGAGATTTTTATGCCAAATCAGCTAGCCATAGCTGTTAAAATCATTATTTGACTACCAATTACTGCTTCTATTCGCAAGTGGCATAATTTCATTAGTATCATTCAGTTGGATAATATTTTTGATGAATTGTCCTTAATTGTCAATGCCATAAAAGTCAAGAAGCAAATGAGTGGCTTGCATGAGTGCAATAGGAATCACCTATGAGGTGGCTGGGTGGTAAGGTGTACTCTACACAGAAGCCCATGAATAGTATTATTGAGTTAAGATGTCCACTGACATATATAAAAAGTGAGGATACTCAAGTCCCATAGTAATTTATTTGTTGTATACATCAGAAATTAGTAACTAAAGAGTTCTAGTGTATGTTTTTTTTGTTTTGATGTGAAAACTATTTGTGTGCCTTTACTGACAGTTATTTTCTTCAGAAGTGCGTATTTGAAAATTTTACTTGATAAATCTAACACTATTGAAAGCAATTTCCTGCTGCTGCTGTTGGTTTACTCAATGTTACTAGATACTATTTGAATCTTGTGTTATTTTCTATTATAGAATTTTTTTAAAGTTCACGATAATGGAGAGCTTATAGTGGCTTTATATGTTTGAAGCAGATTAAGCATGACGATTTTTTCCCTGCTGATTTGCTGTTCCTTGCAAGTACAAATCCTGATGGTGTCTGCTATGTTGAGGTTTTCTTTTTTCAGAAAAAACACTTTTCCATCTATATGCTTGAGAAACTTCTGTAAGATGAGATCAATGAAGAATGATTTATGCCTGTATAAATATCTTTCATATTACCACTGAAACTGATTATCGTTAATTCATGGGTTTCAGACTGCAAATCTTGATGGGGAGACTAATTTGAAAATTCGGAAGGCATTGGAGAAGACTTGGGATTACTTGCTTCCTGAAAAAGCTGCTGAATTTAAAGGTTTGGTTTATCCTTGTTTAATAGATTTTCCTTGCTAAAGTATTCTGTTCTAATACATTTTACTCTTCTCCTAACACTAAATTAATAATTGTGTTCTCTTCACCTCTTTTACACATTTACAATCTCATCTGTATGTTCCCTATCTTCTTGCACAACATTTACAGTTCTCCAAACTTTGTTCTCCTTTTGGACCCTTCTCAACATCGTGTTTGTCGTAGTCTTGATGATGACTTTCTGAAAATTTGCAACAGATCCTGTTTGATTCGGGAAGTGTAGATCTCACATTTTCAAGGCTATGTAATTAATAAATCATGTTGCAACCTTACATTTAATTCCTGTTGAAGGCAGTATTTTGTGCTTATAGTTTCTATCTTCTTGATTATCTGGTGTAATTTATGTCAAGTATCCTTTTGACGGACAGGAGAAATACAATGTGAGCAACCAAACAATTCACTGTATACATTTACTGGGAATCTTATTGTAGAGAAGCAAACACTACCACTTTCTCCAAATCAGCTATTACTAAGAGTAAGCTTCGATCTCCCATTGTCTGATTGTATACATCTTCTTCGTTGTGTATGGACTGTAGAAGTGCTTTCTTGCATTCACAAGTCAATGTGATTTAGTCAATATTTTTTTCCCTTATTTCTATAGAGGAGCTTCGTAGTCAACATATATATGTACTCCCTTGTAGGGTGAACTTTTACCTATTACTTATATTCCAAAATTGCCATCATGCCACAGGGGTGCAGCCTTCGTAACACGGAGTACATTGTTGGAGCTGTTATATTTACCGGGCATGAAACAAAAGTGCGTGCTCTTAGAAGCTTTCTACTGACATTGAACTCTTTTTATTACTCAACTCTGCTTTTTTTAACAAGCTGTCAACACCTTACTGTAGGTTATGATGAATTCCATGAATGTTCCTTCTAAAAGAAGTACATTAGAAAGGAAACTTGACAAGCTCATACTTGCTCTTTTTGCTACTCTCTTTGTAATGTGCCTTATTGGAGCCATTGGAAGGTAAGTTGAGAAGTATTCCAGTTTGCGGAATTAGTTAAACAGAGTTTATGTATGCATGCTTCGGCAAAGTGTAACATTGTCCATCGGAATAAATGGTCTTAGCACATCGTGTTCTTGATGCATCTTGTTGCTATTTAGTTCATTAACTACTTCTCTTGTTGACTGTTTCTAAATAACTCAGTGGAGTGTTTATCAACCGCAAGTACTACTACCTTGGACTTTTTGGGCATGTGGAAGATCAGTTCAACCCCAACAATAGATTTGTGGTATTGACTTGTTGAATTTATGCGGCAGATTAGATTTATGTATATCCTGTCTTTTACATTTTCTTTATGGTTTCTGTTTCTTCTGCAGGTCACCATTTTAACCATGTTTACTCTAATTACACTGTACTCAACTATCATCCCGATTTCTCTATATGTGTCCATTGAGGTGGATACTTCATTCCTTTTGTGATATGTTCTTGACAAATTCTTCATGAACCTTTCAAGCTAACGACACGACTTTTATCAGATGATCAAATTTATCCAGTCCACTCAGTTCATCAATAAGGATTTGCACATGTATCATATAGAAACAAATACTCCAGCTCTGGCACGAACGTCTAACCTGAATGAAGAGCTAGGGCAGGTACGTTTTTGTCTTAAAGGGCTTTTGATGTTAGGATTGGTACTACTTCTTCATTTATTTTCCTTGTTATATTCTATCTAAAACTTATCCAATATTCTAATAGCCAGCCTTGTTCTGCTGGTAGTCAAGATATATCGTAGTGCACAACCTGGAAAAATGTTAAGTGGTGATTATCAAATTAAAGGTATATTAGTAAAAAATCTGTGCATAATCGTGTGAATTGTTGCACTTTTTGAGTTTGTTGATGATTTATTCAAATGCACCAATTACTTTATGTACACAATAATCAAGTGACAATGAACAATGGTCAGCTATTTATTTAAGCTAATAAATATTAAAAAAAAATCTACAAAGTATCTAATTATTGAGTTAAAAATTCAGTAGAAATATGTATGCAAAATGTCTTTCTCTAACTACCTAGATTTGGTTCAATTCCTGAACCAAATCATTACATTTGGTTCAGGAATTGAAGTGTCGCCCGTGCCAAGCGGCACGGGGCGGCACGTACCGTGCCCCTACAATAGGGGCACGGTACCCGGGGGGGGGGCGGGGGGGTGTGGTGGTGTATGTACCAACCCCCCCCCCCCCGGGCGATACCCAATGGGTACCGAGCGTGCCGAGAATTTTTTTTTTTTTTTTTTTTTTTTTTTTTTTTTTTTTTTTTTTTTTTTTTTAAACATGGTTTTACAGTAAACATATGGTTAAATACTTATTATACTTGTGAATTTTATTATTATATTATTATTTCTATTTTCTATGATGTATAGTTGTACTTTATATACAAAAAAAGTTATCAATATGTTAATTGGTGAGTATAATAAGCTATATATAGCCAATATTCATAATTTTTTGACTAAATATTTCAAAACAATATTATAAGAGTTTATTGGAAAAAAAAAAAAAAAAAAAAATCGTGCCAAAGCGTGTCACTGGGAGGTCATGCGTATCCATCGGCACGCAAGCGTACCACGTGTCCGCACGGAAGCGTGCCCGTACCGTACCGTGCCAGGCAGAGAGCGGCATGCCCCCGTGCCACGGCACTTAATTCCTTGATTTGGTTCTAGTGACAGCAAGCTTCTTTCCTGAGTGTGAAATTGCTTGGCCTGCATAAACCTTTTTGGAGTTCAGATAGTATTTTGGATCACTAAATCTGGAAAGCTTTTTTGATGCAGGTAGAGTACATATTTTCTGATAAAACAGGAACACTTACGAGAAACCTGATGGAGTTCCTTAAGTGTTCCATTGGTGGAGAAGTGTATGGAACTGGTATGACTGAAACAGAAAGAGGGGGAGCACAACGGAATGGACTGAAAATTGATGAGGTGCAATAACCTTTACGTACAGTGACAGTAGCTATTTCATAATGAAATATCAATGTCCAATGAAAAATTATATAGTTCGATTTACTAATGCTGTATATACTTGTTTATTTGTGTAAAGGCCAAATCAGCTACTACAGTGCATGAGAAAGGTTTCAACTTTGATGATGCTAGACTCATGTGTGGTGCATGGAGAAATGAGCATGATCCTGAGGTTTGCAAGGTAGGAAAAATTACGAAACTCGGATAGGTTAATGTTCTTTTAAAGCTTCCTTTTCTAGAAAAATTTCATCGCATATATCTTAGAACTTCCAGATTGTAACGTTAGTGCTGATGCATTCTACATTTTGCATGTTTTTTGGTGGACTGTTGTCAAACAGTGGAAAAGAACCTTCCCCTTTGTAGGAGGCTAAAATAGATCAGAAGCTGAAAACTGTTCGGACTGTGATAGTGTGAATTGTATTTGGAGTTGCTTTTTCATTGGCTTCTTTTGTGATAACTTGTTCTAATTTTTGCCAACACACCTGTTGCGTGCGTAGTCATGCGGCACTCTGTCCTTTTTAACAGTCCCATCCCAATCATCTGCCACTCTTTTTACCTTCATCCTCAATGTGGTGACCTTGCATACATTTGAACATGAAATTCAGTTATAACAGTGAACTTTATTACTCTTTTTTTTTTTTTTTTTTTTTGCTTATTCCAGTTTTTTGCACTTATCTTGGATGAAGACTCTATTCTCAGGTTGGTCATGTTCCTGTGTAGGAATTCTTCAGATGTCTTGCACTGTGTCATACTGTTCTTCCAGAAGGCGAAGGATCTCCAGATAAAATCACATATCAAGCTGCATCACCAGATGAGGCTGCTCTTGTGACCGCAGCAAAAAATTTTGGGTTCTTCTTCTATAAGTATGCTTTATTTTTTAGTTTGTTTTAATTCTTCTTACCTTCAAAATTACTATATTAGCTACTTTTTTTCATAATTGTGCTGTAATGGCTAGTCCTTTCTTCTATACGTAAATCGATTGGTTTCATACCTCCCTTTCTTAATTCTCAAACTTTCCATTATTGTCTACCTGCAATGACTATTTATATGGCATATCAATTCCAAGGCTTAAAAGATCTTGTCTTATGCTACACATTGTTATCCTGACAGTATTGATGAAAATAGAAAACTTGTGGACCTTTTGTTTGATCATGCTGCTAGGTATTCATCATCCTTCATTATTATTATTATTTTTTTCCTGGTTAATATAAGAGAGTCCACGACAATTTAGAGATGGATGAGATATTCACTTTTTGTTCTTTGTTTATGGTCCCTATTTTCTGACATCCTTGACAATTTCAATACTATCAAGGTTTAGTGCTTTAGACTTTAGAGTAGTACTGCTTCTTGTTTACTGGAATTGTTTACTTTTTGTTAACAGACGCACGCCAACAACTGTTGTGGTTCGTGAATCACATGTTGAGAAGATGGGCAAAGTTCAAGATGTCTCCTACGAGATTCTAAATGTTTTGGAGTTCAATAGGTGCTTACAGTTTTCCTTTAGTAAGTGAATTTCATGTCTTGAGGAACTATATTTACCTTATCTTTAATGTGGTAACAGTACTAGGAAGCGCCAGTCTGTGGTGTGCCGTTATCCAAACGGAAGGCTCGTTCTTTACTGCAAGGTAAAACCTGAAATGTTACTTATCACATTCCATCTAGCCTTATTCTCACTCCAATAAATTAAAATCAATATAAAACAGGGTGCTGATACTGTTATATATGAAAGATTGGCGGAAGGAAATCATGAGAATAAAAGGTTAACCAGAGAGCATCTAGAACAGTTTGGCTCAGCTGGCCTGCGCACACTTTGCCTTGCTTATCAAGATCTAAGCCCTGATCTATATGAAAATTGGAACGAGAAGTTTATTCAAGCTAAATCTTCGTTAAGAGACCGTGAAAAGAAACTTGATGAGGTATGTCTGTTACCATCATCTATTGATGCAATCCTCCCATTTTACTTGAATATGCAATTTACTAGTAATCTGGATATATCTTTGTATTGCAATTGTAGCATAACCAACCCTTATTCTCTAAATAATATTTCTATATTTCAGACCCAACACCTTAGACTTGGTAACATTATAGCTGTAGTCTTTCAATAATTAGATGAACAAGTTTTATATCTTTTCTCAATTTTCGTTTATTCCTTAAGGCTCAATGTACTTGAAAATAATATCTTTTCTCTGAATAATACTGAAGTTTATATATTGTTCATTATCCTTGATGCTCACCATTATCGTCTATATTTTTCTCTTTCTACACTTTGCTACTCTGAAAGTTATTTCAAGACCTGCAAACACGTTTAGATTTGTCAATGTTATAGTTTTCTTCTCAATAGTTGAATATTTTATTTAATTTCTTTATCATGTTCTGTTAAGAATGCCATCTCAAATTTTTAGTTTGTTATTTTTGAAAAGGTATTTATTGGTCTTCCAATTATATTTTGAATTCCCTCCCGATTTTTTCCCTAAATTTGTGTTCGCAGAAAAATGTCTACATGCTTCAAGCTCATAAATATTTCTCGTTGTAACAAGCCAAATTTTTGTAGGTGGCAGACTTGATTGAGAAGGATCTTATACTAATAGGAAGCACCGCTATTGAAGACAAGCTTCAGGAAGGAGTCCCAGATTGTATTGAAACTCTATCTAAAGCTGGAATAAAAATTTGGGTGTTAACAGGGGATAAGATGGAAACTGCAATAAATATAGCATATGGTAAGATTTAAAAGAAAAAAAATCTGATCTTAAATTCATGGGTTTGTCTTATCCTTTTGTTTTCCTTAAGCTCCTTATGTGGTAAGGCTTATAATTTTGGTATATCTTTCCTCTTTAATAGTGTTTATTGATTTACTCTCTGGCAGCTTGCAACCTGATAAACAACGATATGAAGCAATTTATCATCAGCTCTGAGAAGGACACAATTAGAGAAGCTGAAGATAGGGTAAGATCATTTCTATTATTAGCTGAAAGGTTTTTCTTATAAAACTTTCTTTTCAATTCTTTTCTGTATTATAAACTTTTGACCTCTGTTTCTTGTCCTCCCTTTTGTCCCGCATTGCATTTCTATTCATTCTTTCACATTCTTTCTTTTGATTTCTTGTCTTATACCACTTATTGCCTAGATCTTTGCATGCCATCGTTACTGACTTGCACTTTTGAATTATTTCTGCATTGCTGTATACTCTTTTTCCCTGCTAGAGTTTTGGCAGATATAATCAACTTGTTTTTCAATTTTAAAATTTGTTCACCATTTTTTTTTTTAAGCTTTTGCAACTCTAGACCAAAATATTTTTTCAGAGGGTGAAAGGCCTTTGACTTCTGTTTCATTGAATTTATGTACTGAAATCTCATCTAGAGATTCCTGTAAAAGATATTGTTGTCTATAGTTGCAAAACAATAAAAAATGCGCTGGAATTGCAAGATCAAAATGGCCTTATTAAGTTATTTATGTCAGGGAGATGCTGTGGAGATTGCACGCGTTACCAAAGAATTGGTAAAGCATGATCTGGAACGATGCCTTGAGGAGGCTCAGGAGTACTTGCATGGTTTTTCAGGAACAAAATTGGCTCTCATAATTGATGGGAAATGCTTGATGTATGCATTGGATCCAACTTTACGTGTTGGTCTTCTCAATTTGAGCTTGAATTGTAGTTCGGTAGTTTGCTGTCGCGTTTCTCCGTTGCAAAAGGCACAGGTAAATTTGTCTTGCTAATGTCTCCCGATCGGAATTTCTGCCAGTTACATTATATCATGACTTACTGTAAAAATAAAAGATAAGTGCTGGTGCCCATAATATAAAATTGCATCAATTATCCTATTATAAGAGTTTTTTTTTTTCATTTCCTTTATTTGAAAAGAAACCATTCGTGCAGGATGGGGATTTTGGTGGATCCCTACTTGTCTAAGATAATTGGTGTTATCTCGTGTGCATGAAATGTGTTCAAGTAAATCACGGTTTGCCTAGTGCTATTTAGTTTTCAAGACAAATCAAATTAAGAAAGCCATCTATTAACATCATATTCCTTAAAAAATTAAATTTTTATATGTTCCTCCAAAACCTTAATTTATTACATACATACCTTTAATTTATTACATACGTACCTTCAGTAAGAATGCCCCTTTTTAAGAAACTTCTTGCAAAAGTAACTTCCTTTCAATGGCATGATCCCTAAACTTGCAATAGGAATAATTTTGTAACAAACTACACTTTCGATGGTTAAATATGAAAGGTCAGATTATACTGTTATATTTGTAGATAGATGATTTTGCATCATAAAGATATATGCAAAAACCCTATGGATATTGGTAAACCTCCATTTCATGGGAATTCCATGTTTAGTTCCTTGGTGTTCGACTACTCTTTGCACTTTATGTTCCCTAAATTTCTAGCTTTGTAAACACCTAAAACAGAATAACTTTGGTATATTTTATCTTTGCTTATTATTTTAAACCGTACAGAACTTTACCTGAACTATGGACCATTTTGATTTGGCTGCCTAACCTTTCAAAAATTTGATTTTACTACCAACTTTTCAATTTGTTTGATTTGAGTTAGTCAACAGTACTTTTGACTTGAAAATTTAAGATAATTACCTACTTTAATGAATTTATAGTTGTGAGATTTGTATGGAGAATATTAATTAAATCTGTAAAAATAAACAGCACATTTAAATTTTGAAGTCAAATTGCCATTGACTTACTCATATCAAACAAATTGAAAGGATAGGTAGTAAAATCAAAATTTGTAAAGGTTGAGTAGCCAAATCAAAATGGTCAATAGTTCACGTAAGTTCTATATGTTTTTACCTTTTGTGAAGTTGGAAACAACTTAAATCTATGGATTAGTACAATTCCTTCTTCAACATTCATTTGGTTGTGTCCAGTGCACAAGTGAACAGTTTTTTATCCTTATTCTCTTGTCTCTAGTCGGAGGTTTCTTTTTATGCATGGCTGTTAATTCTTGCGCACTTGTGAAGGTTACTAGCCTTGTCAAGAAAGGAGCTCGCAAGATCACTTTGAGTATCGGTGATGGTGCAAATGATGTGAGTATGATTCAAGCCGCTCATGTTGGAGTCGGCATCAGCGGGCTTGAAGGAAGGCAAGCTGTGTTGGCTAGTGATTTTGCCATTGCCCAGTTTCGTTTCCTAACTGATCTGCTGCTTGTACATGGGCGGTGGTCATATCTAAGATTATGCAAGGTTCCCTTTCGCTGTACACATCTCATATCTTAATTAATGGTTAAAATGATAAATTACAACACTGGCAACTGAGCTTAATAACAAAATTTCACTTAGGTCAGCTATCAAACTCCTGGTAATTTCCATAATGGAGGATTGATGTGGCAGATGAATTACATGCCACGGCCACACCTCTGTTAGGGAAATCAGGCTCAGATTTATGGAGGGATCTGATTGAAATAGAAAATGAAGTTCACTGCATCAATTTCAACAAATTAAAATTCAGGGCCCTAAGTGAAAGTTCTCAGTCGGTGCAGCAACCATTGGTGTAATTTAACACTTTTAATTAATTATCAAGAGAATTGACTGTCAATTCGTCCTGTTGCAGGTTGTTACATACTTCTTTTACAAAAATCTTACTTTTACACTGACTCAGTTTTGGTTCACCTTCCACACTGGCTTTTCTGGTCAAAGATTTTACGACGACTGGTTTCAGTCTCTGTATAATGTCATTTTCACAGCACTGCCTGTCATCATCGTTGGATTGTTCGACAAGGTATATTTTCTTTTACATTTATTTGCACCTTTTTTATGCTATGTCTCACCAAAGCATTTGGCAGATGCCTAAATTTACCAGTGGTCAGTATTATACTGCCATTTCTTTTGGGTTTTTACCTATATATCCCTGCAAATGTATATATCAACATATATACTTTTGCACCGACCGTCCCTAGCGCAAGTGTCAAAGGGCTTGGTGATTGGTACTCGAGGTCCCAAGTTTGAAGCCTAGTTGTTTCACAATTTCTAGCTTAAGTTTATTTCTAAAAGAAATGAACAAAGTGGGTAGCATGCTCCCTTTCTCTCGAAAGAAAAAAAACATATATACTCTTGCAAAATGCTTTATATAACACTTGAGAATGTTGTTCCTTACGAAAAAAATCCTTTATATGAAGTTTGGCAATTATCCAATTCATAGGCGGAAGGTGGTTTTGCACTACAAAAGTTACAAGGCTGTATATATGTGAGAAACTAAACTTATCGAAGGGCATATATGATAACTTAAATTTTGCTGGGTGGTAATATGTAAATCTCTTTCATTTATCTGGACAATTGTACATCATGACAAACCTCCTTTTGTCATCCAGGATGTGAGCGCTTCTCTCTCGAAAAGGTACCCAGAACTCTACAAGGAAGGAATTAGGAACATGTTCTTTAAATGGCGAGTGGTGGCCGTGTGGGCCTTCTTCGCATTCTACCAGTCATTGATCTTCTATTATTTCACAACCGCCGCCAGTAGAAACGGGCACAATTCATCAGGGAAGATATTCGGGCTTTGGGATGTTAGCACTATGGCCTTCACTTGCATCGTGGTGACTGTTAATTTGCGTCTTCTTTTGGCATGCAATTCTATCACGCGGTGGCACTATATAGGTGTTGCGGGGAGTATCGTTGCATGGTTTGTGTTTATCTTCGTGTACTCCGGAATTATGACTCCATATGATAGACAAGTAAGTTCCTTGACTTTGCTGGTGTAGGTTGTACTATTGGTCGCCAAGATTTTCGGAAAATTTCATTCTAGTCACCGAACTTCAATTTGTTTCCATGCCATCCTTCTGTTGGGCAAATTAAACGGATTTTAATGGACGGCCAAAATTGAAGTTTGGTCATCTAAATAAATTTGAGACTTAAGTTCAGTGACCAATGGTGTAACCTGAACCTGCTCTTCTAATCTACTAATACTTCCTCATCTAACCCTTTGCATTGTTCTTGCAGGAAAATATATTCTTCGTGATTTATGTTCTAATGAGCACGTTTTATTTCTATTTCACACTATTGCTCGTCCCAATCGTCGCACTCTTTGGTGACTTCTTATACCAAGGGTAAGTTATCAATTGCTGGCTCTTTTTAGTTTTCTTCTGCCGAATGAGCGAAAAACTAGAAATTCGTAAAATCATATGAAAAGTAATAGATACCGTGCCACCGTCTCAATGTGAAATCAGCTAACGTTTCTTCACCTGATTTTCTTGCAATTCCAGAATCCAAAGATGGTTTTTTCCTTACGACTACCAAATAGTTCAAGAAATCCACAAGGACGACCCCGAGGACAACAGCAGCAGGATGGAACTACTAGAGATCAGCCGTCACCTAACCCCCGACGAAGCACGAAGCTACGCCATTTCCCAGCTTCCGCGGGAGACCTCGAAACACACGGGATTCGCGTTCGACTCCCCCGGCTACGAGTCCTTTTTCGCGTCACAGCAAGGAGTTTACGCCCCTCAGAAGGCCTGGGATGTCGCACGTAGGGCCAGCGTGAAGTCGCGGACGCAGCAGAGGACATCGAGGAACTGATTCGTTGTAACATACTGTACATTATTTTTTTTTCCTTTTTTCTTGTTCGGTATTTGACCTCGAAAGCTGAGTGTGTATAATTAATTAGCTTTGTCATACATCTAGTACTATAGATTTTTCTTATTTCTCTTTCTTTTTCTTTTTGTTGTCTCTTTTTTTTTTTTTTTTTTTTTTTTGCTGAAAAATTGTTACGCATTCATTCAGCCGAAACTGTACTGGAGAGTAGTTACAAAGATTATGGAAAATTATCTATAGTAATGTAAGACCAATACCTGGGATTTTTGGTGTGTATGTGCAGGCCTTGTGCAAATCTAATTAGATAGGTATCATGTAGATTTTCTATGCAGAAAATCATATGTATAACTTTTAAATTTATTACCTGGGCACGAGTAGTCTCCAAAAAAAATAATAATTATAATAATAAAATTACCATCTAAGTTTAAAAATAATTCGGTATTCAAGATTTATGATTTATTATGATTATAATAATTTATAATTTTGGGCCACTATCACAGAGAATAGTCCTTGCACACCCGGTGCGCGCAATTTTCCATCCTCCTATTTGAGCGAAGTAGCCAATAAAATCACACATCCACACGTGCGTGAGGTTGCGAGGGTACTTTAGTAAATCCGCCGAAAATTAAGGTCAAATAAATCCATTCCCTAATCCCCTCCCCCCCCCAAAAAATAATAAATAAATTAAATAAATAACGAGAGCTAGGGTTTATATCACCCCGTTTCCTCTTCGTCGCCGCCACTTTTTCACTTCGATCGCGCTCCTCGCCGAATCCGAGAGAGAGAGAGAGAGAGAGAGAGAGAGAGAGCCGAGAAAGGTTCGTAGCGTAACCCTCTCCTAATCCCTAATTAATAATCCCATCGTTCTCGTCTCCACTCAACCTGTTGTTTTTTTTTGGACATTTTCTCTTTTCTTTTTATTCGCTTGAAAATTGGTATTGTAGTGTTGTTGTTACGTGCTCGTATTGTTAAAGATTGATATATTTACGGAGAATTTTTTCATTCTCCTAATGGTAATATATATCGTTCTGTGATTATAATTTAGATCCCTGAAGTATAATCCAAATTATTGGTGCTATACCCATATCTAATTCTTCGATTTCATGCATTTTGTGCATGATATAAGCAGGGAAAGAATTCGGGGTAAAAAAAACCCCTAATTTGCCCATTATTGCCTCCATTGGAGCTTATTGTGTAATCTTTGTATGTGGCTACAACAGTTTCTGTTTACGTATAGGTGAAAAATGGATCCTTTCTTTGTTTAGAGAAATGTAGCACAGATTATGTCGAATTTTAGCTATAAACTCATGTTCGGATTCTTTTATATAAAAATTGTGCTAATCTTTGTCGCAATTTAAGTGATGTTGAAAACGTCCAGGCCTTAGCTGAACAATTGTACCATTTAAAATGAGTATTTGCTTCGTCAACTTTACGGTGATTGTAAAATTTTTATTGGATTTGTAGAGTTCTAATAGAATTTGACGAGACGAGGTAGCAAAATCAATTTTTTAAAAGTTTAGAGATTGATTTCAAATATTTCGACATTATCACTTTGATGATCGAGACCTATTTATTGATGGCACAATCTGAATAATACTTTAGCAGCATGGATACTCAAGTGAAGCTCGCGGTCGTGGTGAAGGTCATGGGTCGGACTGGGTCGAGAGGGCAGGTGACACAGGTTCGAGTCAAGTTCTTAGACGACCAGAACCGGCTCATCATGAGGAATGTGAAGGGCCCGGTTAGGGAGGGCGATATCCTCACGCTGCTCGAGTCCGAAAGAGAGGCTAGGAGGTTGCGCTGATTTCCATGCTGGTGCCGCGAACCTTCCTTTAAAATGCTGGAGTTTAATTAGGGTTCTTCTTTTTTTTTCGAGTGATGATCACCAATCGGCGTGTCTAGATGTCCTACTAGCGGATGTTTTTCAGTAATGTATTGGCCACATTTGTCTGAGATCTGGTAATGAATCATGAGTTTTGGATAATTTCATAATTGGGAAATTCTTGTTTAGTGTTTCTTGTTTTAGAGGAGAATTCGATGCTGAAATGTTTTTCATTTTCAAATTTTAATAAACAACAGACGAGTTGATCGGTAGATTTGGTGGTTTCCATTCAAATAGTCCCTTCAGTTTTGAAGTTGTTTTAAAAGCTCTCTAGATCCTCTGCAGCATTAATCATAAGAACAATGCTCTTTTAATGATTCACAATCCTTTGTAACATTCATAGTTCTGCTGTTGAGTGAATTGAAAGGTGCCAAGAGATTTTATCTCTTTCACACTACTTCTCATATCATAAAATCAAGTTATGTTCTCATGTGTGATAACTTTTGTTCTATTCAAAGGAACAATTTAGAAGTTTTGCATTGTTGTGGGAATAATATTACAAACAGAAAGGATCTGAATACTGCAATTAGATGTGCAGCATTGCTCTGTATAAGTTGCTTGGTGTTAAGCAGGCAAGTATAGTTGCCTGTTGTCTGGGGTGAGGATGGTGAAATGAGCTTACATGTCAAAAAGAGAGAGAGAGAGAGAGAGTTTTTTGAATGTGTACAAAAGCTTGAAGTAATTTAGGAGAGAAGAACAGTTTGTAGAGGTTTATTTCATTGAAATTGTTGCTCAATTATGAGTACTGCAGATGTGAATTGAACTGGTAAATTGTGTTCAAGTTTTCTCTTCTTTTATGTATGTATGCAACTCACAATCTTGGTATAACTTTTGAATGGTTTTGATTTCTATATGATCCATCAAAAATTTATAGTTTCTTTTGGACACAGTATTTCTCTACCCAATCTACAAAAAGTATGAATCGAACACTCCCTTCATTTCTATACATTCAACAACTTCACCAACTTCAAATGTCCTCACTCTCCTTCACCTATCATTCTCTCTTCTCATTTGTGTTGCTTGTGCCTCCTCTTTCACCTTCAATGATTCTTTAACTCTCGGGATCGGACTATAACAAGTTCTTGGGATCGGAGTATAACAAGTTCTTGGGATCGGACTATAACAAGTTCTTGGCGAAGCAAATCTAGACGGTCCCGGGCTTCTCGGAGATAAGTTCACTTGCTCTAGTGCGCGAAATTGAAGCCCCGGCGGGTAATCCCTCACCCAACCGATCCGCGGGCCAGCCCCCGTAGTCCATCTGAAGGACAGTTGCTTGCCCAGTTGATAAGATTTCATTCCTTTCTTTGAACTGATCCGTCGAAGAATCAATTCTTGAGGCACCGCTTCCTCGTCAGTCTCTTCTTCTCCTTCTTCGAATAGGTTTTCTTTGCAGAACATGAAACGCTCCTCATCGATCTCTTCTTCCTCCTCCGCTTCTTCATCTTCGTCATCTTCTTTGTTCTCTTGCGCGTTAAAGAACACAACATTCTTCGGGGGAAGCTCTAGACGGAGTGATCTTTTCGTTTTTCTCTCTTGTGATTCTGGTTCAGGAGCCTTAGATGACCTTGTGCTTCCTTCTGTAATGGAGATTTTTGCTGCATCATTAGCATAAGAATGCTTCTTTTGAGCTTCTGGCTTGTCGAAGAAGTTACTTTTGGCGAAGTTTGGCTCAGAGCGGCTGATTTGGATTCTCTGCCATAGTTCCTCGTCCTCATCGGTTGGACTTAACTGCATAAAACAGAAAACAATATAGTTTATATCAGATGGTGGCCAAAAATACACGATTCTAAGTGTCCGTTTGGTATAGCTTTTGGCCAGCTTCTCTGCTTTGAAAAGCATTAATAAAACATTTGGCAGATTTTTTTTCAAAAAACGCTTTGAGCTCTTGCTGTGACGAAAGTTGAAAAGAACTTCTAAGTCCTAAAAGTATAAGCTACTGCTATTAGTAGTGTTTTTTTGAACAACTATACTCAACAACAATTCCACGGAAGCTTCAACTAGGCCAACAAAATGGGCCTTAAACAGTCATAACTACTATTAAGATTCAGAGCTAAAGATTTCGTCAGGCGCAATTGTAAGATAAAGAGATATAAGTCATATTCCTCACCTTAACATCTGTAAGATCGACATTATTTTCCTTGAGGAAGCTCGTGAACTCTCGGAAATTTTCTTCCGTTGGCCGATAGTGTCCACTATGGGGCCAAACTGCCTGAAAAATGAAAGTGAAATAGGGTAAAATGTCAGTTTTAAAGTTTCACAGGGCACGTAATGTGAGAATCACGATATTTATATGGAATTTTCAGGATATATACCTTGAGAACTCCATTCTCTACAACTAATCTCCCAGCAGCAGATGTTGCACCTCCAGCAAGAAAACTTGAGTGCTGAAATGTTCCCTTATTTTTCTGACATGGTTAACAAATAATATATTTTTCGTAAATTGTCAAAAGATAGTATTAGGGAAGCAATATATGTACAAATACACAAGGAAAGGGTTTCTGAAGGGAATTACTTGACCAACATATAAAGCTTTGGATGTGCTCAAAACAAAGATCCACTTCGCGTCCTCGGGGCTCTCAGAAGTGTCTAGAAGTTTCCCGCTCTTTTTGTGCATGAATTTCCCATCCTCAACAATAACTTCATAAGCCTCCCTTTCTATCTGTAACGTAGAGAAAAACTCGTAAACGAAATGCAGGTTCCGGGATTGTATTAGTTGTAATTATACTGGTTTAGCATGAGATACTTTACCGGGCCGAGATACTTGATACATTGCTGTTGAAGTTTCCATCTAGCGCAGTGCTCTTCGAGATTTACCTCCTTCCCCTCTCCCACATCTAGCCTGTTAAACGAATCCAAAATGGTATTAATTTAAGATGCATTTGTGTTATACTTCTAAAAACGCTGTGATATTTTTACTTTGCCAATATTGATACCTAAATATTATCTACTTAGACTATAATTTTTCGCCATTTTGCCTCGTTTTTGAGTGATTCATGGACGATACGTCTCACTTTGCTTATCGATCAATTTGGTAAATGTAGGTTCTGATATTTCGCGTGGTAATGCGAGGATTTGTAATATTAATAGAGGGTTCCGTACATTTTTCGTTCGTTTTATCATTTGATTCAAGCAAAACTAGAGAAAGAGCATTTTCATGACCTACCAATAGAAGAATGGTTGCTTGCTCTCACAGTGGAGCCAACACTCATAGTAGTAGTGCAGGTTGTGACCGTATCGATGGCGAGGATCAATCTATTCATAAGGAATCATAATACAGAGATCATTAACTCTACACACTACCAAAGATCAAATATAAAGAAGAGGCATAATTCGTGATATGCGCGACACTTACGGCCTCGAGCCAATGCTGCAATGCAAGTTTCTGAGCTTTCTCATCCTTCGATAACCCTTTACCAACCTAGCGTAAAGATCGGAACATTATAACTAAGCCAAATCTTTTAAAATTTCTATTTAGTAGTATAGTTGGAATATCAGCATGTAGAAATTAAGTACCTTAGCAGCTTTAGTCCTCGCCCTCGACCATTTAGAAACAGCCGTCTCTGGCTTCTCGATGTCGAAGAAAGACACGGAACTTCTCTTCAACAGTGCGAAATCAAGAAGTTTCCACCTAAAGCAAGTAGTTGTGAAGATGACATTAATATGTGATTGATGGTTTAAAGCAATAACATATAAACTGACAAACAAATGATTGATGACTCGAAAACTCGGCTCAACTCAAAAGTAAACCGAGTAGAGTCACTTTGGCGAACTCGCAAGCGCTAGCTGAGTTCTTACCGTCTCTTTTACATCAGTAAATAATAAGCCTAATTAGGATTCGCATACTTTTAGAAATGAAATATGAATAGTTGAGAGGATCATATCAATTACAAACTCATCGAGTTACTCAAACTCAATTTAGCAGAGTTCGACTGTTTTCTTGGCCGAGCTTGCATGGTATGAATCTCTAATTGTGTTGAGAGATAACAAAATCAACTGAGCTTAACCAGAACAAGTTCCGAGTCGACTCAAACGAGCTTTCCGCGAGTTACAATTGTAACTAGGAATGAAAAATCAAAAGAAAAGTGTAATCAATAGTTCATACCAATGCTGCTCAACAAGGACAGCGCAGTCTGCGAGCTGCCTCCTCGTCCGAAAGCTCTTGTAGACCTTCTGCAGCTTCAACGCCGCCTCGTGCTTCGGGCTTTCCGGTCCGGTAAGTTTCGGGCTGTCGTACGAAGGGCTGAATCGCGATTTACTAACACATGGTGATTTCTTGGAGCTCTTTTTCTTGGAGGTGGGGCTCTTTATAGAGATCATGGTTTCCTTTCCATTGAAACTTAGAGATCCTTCTATGATCAGCTTCCCCGAGCCGAAGGCTTTGAATATTGCGGGCTCGGAATCGCGCCCGTTGAAGCTCACCGACCGGAGGGTGTTCTTAACATTGTCAGTGAAGCTGAGAGATCTCTTGAGGAGAGATTTAAAGCTTTCATCCAAATAATCATAGTCATCTATAGGGTATGAGAATGATAGACCCATTTTTTGATACTTAATGAGATTAGTACTCAAATTTTTTTTATTTTTTTTATTTTTCTTTTCTTGATTGATTGGGAAGAGGATGAACAAAGTAATCAATGATAGTAAATGATGTATGTAGATCTCCTCCTGCAAGGAATTAGAGATTTGAGTTACTTTACATATTCCTTTTAGGGGTTAATAAAAAAGGAAAAAATTTGAAGCATTTGGAAATATCTACAAAGAAAATTAAACAAGAAGAACCAAGAACATAAAAAGAAATTTCATTAGATAAAGAGTTCTACAAAGGGCTCATAGAACAATAGTCATTAGAATCCATATTTTATGCACAGGTAATAGAATTTCTAATTTTCTGTATCATAAATTGCAGTAAAAAAAATATGTTCTATATTGTGAAATATTGTTTATCTCTTTTAATATTTTATATTCAACATGTATTATAAAAAAAAAAAATCTAATATTTATCTGCTTTAATGCTCATTTCTAATTCTAATTCTCTGCAACAAATAAGCCCAAAATATTGGACAAATATCATTGGCAAAATGACACATTTTCATAATTTCTTAATTTTAACTCCAAGAAAGGGAAAAAAATTTAAAAAAAAGAGAGAGAGAGAGAGAGAGATACAAAACATTATTTCATGCAATTCCAAGTAAGGTGTTAGGTTTCTCAGAAAACAAAGTTTTTCATGGAAAACACTCTTTTTCCATAGTTTTTATTTTTTGAATAATAAAAAAAAAAAAGTCAAATATATAAATACTAAAATTTTCTAAATATTTTTCCAGCCAGAAAACTATTTTTTAGGATTCCTGAAAAGCAAACTCCCCTGAAGCAAACAATAAAAGAAAACCCAAATGAGATTTCTCAACAACAACAACAACAACAACAACAAAAATAAAGAAGAAGAAGAAAATGATGAAGTTTTGGGGAGTGTGCACACCTTTGCCTCCTCTCCTACAAAACCAACTCACAACCTGGGAGAGAGAGGTGGAATGTGGGGAAATGTATGAGGGTGTGAGAGACAAAGAGGAAGGAGGAGGAGGAGGAGGAGGAGAGAATGAGAGGAGGGGAGGGGAGAGGGGTAAAAGTTGATTTGGTTGGTTGGTTGGCAGAATGGAGATGGCATTAGTTTTTAGAGAGAGAACAGGTTGGCTTTCTGCCTTTTCTCTCTCTAACTTCTTCTAAAATAAGAAGATTTGGGAGTCTAAAATTGCAGTTTTTTAGGCTTTTAGCTAATCCAAGGTTGTGGTTTTTTGGGGGGAAAGATCTTTAGCTGAGGAGCCTCTGATCTGCTGATCTATTTCTACGTATTAGTTTTTTTTAAAAAAAAAAAAAAAAAAAAAAAAAAAATTAAAATTAAAAAATATTAATAGGAAGCTTCCAACCAAATGATGTCTCGTTAAAAAATCTCAATCAATCTTCGTTTGTTATTATTTTATTATTTTTTGTTAAAATTCAAATTTTATTTTTAAAATTTAATATTAAAAAATATTTAACAAATTATTGAATGAAGACAAAATTAATACATAACAGCAGATTGAAGCTGAAGCTCGTCGTTGAAGTTGCATCCCAATTATGCCTCAATCCAAAGATTTGTTGGATTTTTTTTAATACTAAAATCTAAAACAAATTTTTTAAACGTATAAGAAAAAATTATAATATTTGAATAGAGGCAAAACTGGCATCAACGAGTCTTCATTAGGGAGCTCCCTGCTAAAGTTTTTTTTTAATTTTTTTTTTTAAAAAAAAAATATCTGTTTGGTTTTTAAACTATAAGGTGCATGACAATTTAGTTCTCAAACTTTAATTTATAATAATTTCTAGCTCAAAATTTTTAAATTATTATAATTAAATTTTAGGGCCCAATTTAGTTGATTAAATATTAATTTTTGACGATGCGAATGTATTGTTATTTGTGATATTTTAATTATTGTCGTGTAATCAATTATAACACGAATATATTATTCCTATATTAGTGGCACTTCAGTATTTAGTCAATTAATTTGAATTGTAAAATTTAATTATAATAATTTAAAAAATTTGAACTAAAAATTATTATAAATTAAAATTTGAGAACTAAAATATCACTGGTTTGAGGACCGAAAGTGTAATTTATTCCATTTTAGTTTAGAATTTCAATTCATATTAGTTTGTTTAAACTTCATAAAAGACCATGTAATGTAGGATATTTTTATATTAGTGTCATGTAGTTTTGTATATAATAGTTAGGTATCTCAAGGTTGCTATCTTGTTTTTTGTCACCACCCCTCTATAATTCTATCACTTTTACAAGAAGTTCTGTTTGAATTGTGTATGGATTGGATTCTGATTTAAAATAATAATAATAATAATTTTGATAAAAATGACTTAAACCAAAATTTACGAGCTATCTAGTGATTCGTCGTTCAATTTTGAAAATTATCTCAAATCTTTTTTTTCGAAAGAAAAATAATGTGTTATCTGTATCTATTTTGTATATATATATATATATATATATATATATATATATATATATATATATATATATATATATATATATATATATATTATCTCAAATCTTTTTTTTCAAGAGAAAAATAATGTGTTATCTGTATATATATATATATATATATATATATATATATATATATATATATATATATATATATATATATATATATATATATATATATATATATAGAGTTGTGCTGGAATGCTATTGATAGCACCAACCCAACTTTGCCATCCATTTTGTAGCCCTTGGATCGCATTGAGATTCGTGCAAGTCCTTTAATTAAAAAGAAAAGCTTTTTACTTTTTACTTTTTCTTTTTACTTTTTTTTTTTTTCATTAAAGAGTCTGCACGAATCTCAATGCGATCCAAGGACTACAAAATGGGTGGTAAAGTTGGGTTGGTGCTATCAATAGCATTCCAGCCCAACTATATATATATATATATATATATATATATATATATATATATATATATATATATATATATTAAAAAAATAAATAAAATGGAACTTTTAGGATGAAAATAATCACATGGTTAGAATTGGTTTAATATACGATTGGTGTTGACATGATCATTTTTGTTTGAGTTAAATAAAATATTTGGAGGAGAGAACTAGATTTAAATAGTAAATGAACATTACCAACCCAATAGCCAATGTTAAAAGGGTACCAAAAGGCCCCTTGTTTGCTTGGGCCTTCATTGGTGACCTTCTTAATTGGAAAAAAAAAACGAAAAAAAAAAGAAGAAAAAGTTAAAAGTAAAAACTAGAGTATATGTCGGGAGAAAGGCCAGAATACTATTTGTAGCAAATAGACTTTGTAATTACTAATTTATTTTTTATAATAAAATTTTTGAATAAAAAATTGGCACTGTTGAGCAGGATCTAAATTGTTGAGAATATCTTTTATATATATATATATATATATATATATATATATATATATATATATATATTATTTTTTTGTGCATCAAGTAAATTTAAAAGTAATCGGTTAAAAATAAATATTCTTCAAAAAAATTATGATAAATTCTTATAATAATCAAAATTAAGACTATAAATTTTATTTTAAATAATTTTTTTTAAAAAAAATTAAAATTTAATTAATTTAGATTTGTTTACACTGTTAAACAAACAAGCGTTTCATATATTTATTTTTTTTATTTTTATTTTTATTTTTTTTTTGAGAAAAGGCAGCATGCTGCCGCTTAAGCGTTTCATATCTATCATTAAAATTATAAATTTTACAATCTTTTGATTATTAGGTTAATAATATTAAAAAAAATTAAAATTTAATTTTTAAATACTTTCAGTAGTCTAAATTATATTCAACGGTGCCGATCATCAATTTGAAGACCCCATCACGAAAAATAAATTAATAGCAAGAAAACTCGTTTACTACTAATAATATTCCATGCTAACTCTAGACTCTTTCCCTTCTGGCTCTCACCGGTAGACCACCCCGCCCGAAATCAATCTGGCTAAAAGCTCTTGCAACTTTCAGGTCTTCGATAAGATGTTTGTTGTTGACTTTGCGCTCAAGAGAAGATTTTTTTTTGTCTATAACTAATGAGCTAGGCTTCTATGTGTTTGACAAAAAAAAAAAAAAAAAAAAAAATATATATATATATATAATAATAAATAAACAAATAAACAAGTAATAATAATAATAATAATAATAATAAATATATACTTCAAAATTGAATTCGAACGCCATCAATACCTCACACACTTATCCAAATCTTCAACTACATCTTAAAATATCTCTCAACTGACTTGTTTTGAACTTTTAAATCCAAGCAAATTCACTCGTTTGTTAACCGTTCAATTCTAAAATTGACCATGTTCAAATTTCAAAATTGAACGGTTAACGAACGAGAGATTTTGCTTTGATTCAAAAGTTCAAAACAAGATATAGGTAAGTTTGGATAAATCAGTTGAGAGATATTTTAAGATGTGGTTGAAGATTTGGATAAGTGTGTGAGGTATCGGTAGCATTCGAATTCAATTTTAGAGTATATATTTATTATTATTATTATTACTATTATTATTATTATTATATATTTTTTTTATTATTTTTTTTTTGTCAAACAAATTGCCCCCCATCTTTTTGGGGCAAGAGTTTTGCGTGTGACGGAAAGGTGATGATTTTTTTTTTTTTTTTTTGTTTATTTTTTGTTTTATTATTATTATTATTATTATTATTATTATTATTATTATTATTGTTTTGTTTTTTTATAAGGAAATATTTTGGTTTATTTTTCTTTTATTTTTTTTTATTATTTTTTTTTTGCAGACAAAATATGGAGGATCAAAATGAACCGTTGCATGCAGGGCTATACGTATCCCGTTCTTTGCCCATGTTCGGACATACGGCTGAACCTCCAATATCTTTTGGTGGCATTCAATTAAAAGAGTGGGTAGTAAAGCGGCATTTCCGTATGGCCTCCTTTACTAATGCATATTATACAAATAGAGGTGAGGAGGACATCATACTTCTTGAACCGCTAGGAATAGCAAAAGAAAGAGATGTACTAGAATCTCTTGGCGTGAAGATTTTACACGATCATCCCAGTTGGTATGGTTTTAAGATGTTTGGGAATAAGACTGACGTGGATGGTCTTAAAGACTTGATTGACGATGTCACTGGTCAATACAAGACTCAACTCGTGCAAGCTGAAATATTAGGGGTCATTGTCGCTTTCAGAGGGAGGTTTGATAAAAATTCCAAGTTATTTAAAGGTTTAGTGGAATTGTGGTGTTCGGAAACGAATACCTTCCATCTCCCCTATGGAGAAATTGGGATATCTTTGTGGGACATTAAGGCTTTAAGTGGTTTATCAATAACCGGGAAGATATACGACGAGTTCGTCCCTGGCAACTCGGAGCTTGAGGATTATCCGTGTAATCTTCGTCAATTACTCAATGTATATGAATGACTCATTAATCGGAGGCCTGGTAAGGCAATTTATTACAATCATTGGGTGGACTTTTGGTATAGAGGCCCTCGTGGATCCACTTCTGGGTTGAGAAAATATAGTATTGATGAGGAAGAGCGTAAGAAAGCACCAACTTATTCGGAAAATGGGTATTTGGCAGCGTTCTTGACACTTTGGCTTTGTAAGTTTGTGATGCCTTTTGGTAAAAAGGATATTATTCGGCCGGAGACTTTTGTCATGGCATCCCAGATGGCTCATGGGATAAAGGTAGCTTTGGTTCCTGCCGTGTTGTGTGCTATCCAAGTTGCTTTAGGTCGCATGGTATCTGACCATCGCCGACCAACATATCCTTATTGTCGGTTCCCGATCGATTTTTTATTTGCATGGGTTGGTGCTTATTTTGAAAAAGTTTATGTTCAGAGACTAGTTAGAAACGATATTAAAGACATGCCTGAATTGAAAAAGGTTCCGGAGATGATAAGCTTTATGGGTGCGATGGCTACTCCCTTTGATCCAAGAAGAGCTCGTCAACATTTAAGGGATGAGAGAAATTTTATATGGTGCCCCTACTCCTTCGATTGTTCTAGAGAAGGCTGGATTCATTAGGTCATTGATATGAGAGGGAAGTCTGATTTTCCTGAAGAGGTTCGGGAATGGATTATATCCCTAAGGCATAGTATCTTCCCTCTTCGTTTGAATGACGGTTTGCATGCGCAACCTTATAACCCTCATCGTTTTGCCAGGCAATTCGGATTTGATCAACATTTTTCAAGATTTTTTGATGTGCCTAGAGAAGTAGCTTCAACTCGTGTCCTAGCCGGCTATTGGTTAGACCTGACCACAATTAACTATTCTTGGAAGTTTTTTATTCCTGATGGTAGCCGTCTTGAAAAACCTTCATCTCATTATGCTAGGTAGTGGACCAACAGTTTATACTCTTATTTTCAGCATGGTGTGGATTTTCTTGTTGAGCGTGAATCTTGTCCCAGGAAGAAGAATGAGAGCCCATTGAAGAAGGTGGTTCAGCCGCAATTATCGTCGAGCTTTCCGATTCAACCAAAACAAAGGTGTTTTCAGCCCCTTATGATTATGTGGAACGTCATTATATTAGAGAGGGTTCAGAGGAACGTCCTTCTGCTTTGCATGCCGGGCTACAAGTTGAAGGAGTTATACTTGAGCCAGCTGGGGCTGGTAACTTTCCCGGTTTAAAAAGGAGAAGGTCTCTGGATGCTTCTACTAGCGGTTCAAATAAAACCGAATGTCGGCGAATTGCTCACTACCATCGTTCAGGGAAGTTCCCCTATAATAATAATAACAAATAGAAGAAAAAAAAAAAAGAGAATATAGGGGAACTTCCCTGAACGATGGTAGTGGGCAATTCGCCGACATTCGGTTTTTTTTGAACCGCTAGTAGAAGCATCCAAAAACCTTATCCTTTTTAAACCGGGGAAGTTACCAGCCCCAGCTGGCTCAAGTATAACTCCTTCAACTTGTAGCCCGGCATGCAAAGCAGAAGGACGTTCCTCTGAACCCTCTCTAATATGATGACGTTCCACATAATCATAAGGGGCTGAAAACACCTTTGTTTTGGTTTAATTGGAAAGCTCGAACGATAATTGCAGCTGAACCACCTTCTTCAATGGGCTCTCATTCTTCTTCCTGGGACAAGATTCACGCTTAATAAGAAAATCCACACCATGCTGAAAATAAGAGTATGAACTGTTAGTCCACCATCTAGCATAATGAGATGAAGGTTTTCCAAGACGGCTACCATCAGGAATAAAAAATTTCCAAGAAAAGTTAATTGTGGTCAGGTCTAACCAATAGCCGGCTAGGACACGAGTTGAAGCTACTTCTCTAGGCACATCAAATGATCTTGGAAAATGTTGATCAAATCCGAATTGCTTGGCAAAATGATGAGGGTTATAAGGTTGCGCATGCAAACCGTCATTCAAACGAAGAGGCAAGATACTATGCCTTAGGGATATAATCCATTCCCGAACCCCTTCAGGAAAATCAGACTTCCCTCTCATATCAATGACCTCATGAATCCAGCCTTCTCCAGAACAATCGAAAGAGTAGGGGCGCCATATAAAATTCCTCTCATCCCTTAAAGGTTGACGAGCCCTTCTTGGATCAAAGGGAGTAGCCATCGCACCCATAAAGCTTATCATCTCCGGAACCTTTTTCAATCCAGGCATGTCTTTAATATCCTTTCTAACTGGTCTCCGAACATAAACTTTTTCAAAATAAGCACCAACCCATGCAAATAAAAAATCGATCGGGAACCGACAATAAGGATATGTTGGTCGGCGATGGTCAGATACCATGCGACCAAAAGCAACTCGGATAGCACACAACACGGCAGGAACCAAAGCTACCTTTATCCCATGAGCTATCTGGGACGCCATGACAAAAGTCTCCGACCGAATAATATCCTTTTTACCAAAAGACATCACAAACTTACAAAGCCAAAGTGTCAAGAATGCTGCCAAATACCCATCGTCCGAATAAGTTGGTGCTTTCTTACGATCTTCCTCATCAATACTATATTTTCTCAACCCAGAAGTGGATCCACGAGGGCCTCTATACCAAAAGTCCACCCAATGATTGTAATAAATTGCCTTACCAGGCCTCCGATTAACGAGCCATTCATATACATTGAGTAATTGACGAAGATTACACGGATAATCCTCAAGCTCCGAGTTGCCAGGGACGAACTCGTCGTATATCTTCCCGGTTATTGATAAACCACTTAAAGCCTTAATGTCCCACAAAGATATCCCAATTTCTCCATAGGGGAGATGGAAGGTATTCGTTTCCGAACACCACAATTCCACTAAACCTTTAAATAACTTGGGATTTTTATCATACCTCCCTCTGAAAGCGACAATGACCCCTAATATTTCAGCTTGCACGAGTTGAGTCTTGTATTGAGCAGTGACATCGTCAATCTAGTCTTTAAGACCATCCACGTCAGTCTTATCTCCAAACATCTTAAAACGATACCAACTGGGATGATCGTGTAAAATCTTGACGCCAAGAGATTCTAGTACATCTTTTTCTTTTGCTACTCCTAGCGGTTCAAGAAGTATAATGTCCTCCTCACCTCTATTTGTATAATATGCATTAGTAAAGGAGGCCATACGGAAATGCCGCTTTACTACCCACTCTTTTAATTGAATGCCACCAAAAGATATTGGAGGTTCAACCGTACGTTCGAATATGGGCAAGGAACGGGATACGTATAGCCCTGCATGCAACGGTTCATTTTGATGCTCCATACTTTGTCTGCAAAAAAAAAAAAAAAAAAAAAAAAAAAAAATCCTTTATAAAAAAGCAAAACAATAATAATAATAATAATAATAATAATAATAATAATAAATCACCTTCTCGTCACTCTTGCCCCAAAAAGATGGGGGCAATTTGTTTGACAAAAAAATAATAATAATAAAAAATATATAATAATAAATAAATAATAATAATAATAATAATAATAATAATAATAATAATAATAAATATGTGTCCCAAAATTGAATTCGAACGCCACCGATACCTCACACACTTATCCAAATCTTCAACCACATCTTAAAATATCTCTCAACTGACTTATCCAAACTCACCTATATCTTGTTTTGAACTTTTGAATCCAAGCAAATTCCCTCGTTCGTTAACCGTTCAATTTTGAAATTTGAACATGGTCAATTTTAAAATTTTTAATACAACCATACCTCCAATTGAATTTGAACATAACCAAATTTTGAACATATTGAACTTCGAAATTTGAAATGTAAAATTTAAATACAACCATACTCTCTCAACGTATTGAAATTTGAATATAACTGTTAAATTTTGAAATTTGAACTTATTTAATTTTGGAATTTAAAATTCAAACATAACCCTACTCCCCCAATTGAAATTTGAACATAACCATTCAATTTTGAAATTTGAAATTTAAAATTTGAATATAACCATATTCCCGCAATATTGAGATTTGAACGTGACCTTTTAATTTTAAAATTTGAGCATATCTAATTTTAAAATTTAAAATTTGAATATAACAATTTCCCCAACGTATTCAAATTTGAATCCTCATATTCCCACTCATGTCGTTCCTCAACAAACCCGCATTTTCTCGCCAACCCCTTTACAAATCCCAACAAACCCCTTTACAAATCCCAACAAACCCCACACGATATTTCTCTGCCACCACTATAAATAGAGAAAATACTGAAAGAGAAAAACACAAACCCACCAAAAAAACAACTTCCTCCCAAATTCCACCACATATCGTATATTCCCACAAAAACCTCCCCATCTCGTATCGTATCTTCTCATGCGTACTCTTCCCACAACGCAATATTCCAAAAAAAAAAAAAAAAAAAAACCTCCCCATCTCGTATCGTTATGCGTACTCTCTTAGGTAAGAAAAAAAAGAAGAAGAATATTTTACCAGAGAAGGTTTTTTTTTTAAATAATAAATAAAAAAAAAGAGAAAAAAAATCATAATAAAGTCGGTTCGGATTTTTCTTCGGATGCCCTGACTTTAGGCTCATCCCAAAACCGGTTCGGATGATTTTTTCGGACATCCGAACATAGGTTAAATTTTTTTAAAAAAAAAGAAAAAAAATTATAATAAAGCCGGTTCGGGTTTTTCTTCGGACGCCCTAACTTTAGACTCATCCCAAAACAGGTTCGGATGATTTCTTCGGACATCCGAACTCAGGTTAAATTTAAAAAAAAAAAAAAAAAAAAAAATATAATAAAGTCGGTTCGGGTTTTTCTTCGGACGCCCTAACTTTAGGCTCATCCCAAAATCGGTTCGGATGATTTCTTCGGACAACCGAACTTAGGTTAAATTAAAAAAAAAAAAAAAAGAAAAAAAATTATAATAAAGCCGGTTCGGGTTATTCTTCGGACGCCCTAACTTTAGGCCATGGTTTCAAGTGCCGCCCGTGCCGCTGCGGCACGGGCGGCACGTACCGTGCCCCCAATATAGGGGCACGGTACAGGGGGGGTGCCACAGCACCCCCGGTGCCGCGATACCCACGAGGGTATCGCGCGAGACAGAGCGATACCCTCGTGCGTATCGCGCGGCACGGGCGGCACGTTCCGCCCGTGCCGGTGTCTTCTTTTTATTATTATTATTATTATTATTATTATTATTATTATTATTATTATTATTATTATTATGCTCCTCTCACTCTCTTTCACTCACTCAAAGTAGTTTTGATTGTTTTTTTTTTTTTTTGAGTTTTTTTTTTTTGAAGATTTATTTATTTATTTATTTGGTGGGTTTTCTGTCTCTCATCTTTTTTTTTTTTTTTTTTTTTGGTAGATTTTTTTTTATAGGTCCTTATGTTCTTTATTCGATTTTTTTTTTTTTTTTGTGATTTTTTTTTTTGGGGATTGGCCTTTGTATCTCCACGTAGTTTTTTTTTATTTGAATATTTTTAATTTGTAAAATTTTTTTTAAAAAAAATATATAAAATTAGATAATTTTTTATCTGTTGTTTATAAAAAGTTGAAATAGATATACTTGATTTAATTATTATATAATTAAATTTTTAATTATTTTGGATAGATCTAGTATTTTATATAAGATTTGCAATAAAAATAATTTTTACTTTAAAGATTTTGTTTTTTAATTTAAAAAATTAAAAATACAAATAAAATTAAAAGTTAAATTAAATCAATTGATATTTAAATTTGTTTAATTTATTTGTCTTTTAATTTATTGCTCATGTTGTTTTTTTCAGTATGTTGTTTTTTTCTAACTTTCTTAAATAAATTTTACTAGTAAATTTTATTATTATATTTTAATTTCTATTCTCTATGAGGTATAATTTTTTTTTACATTTAAAAAAACTTACCACTATATTAATTGATTAGTATAGTAAGTTATATATAGTCAATATTCATAATTATTTGACTAAATTTTTCAAAATAACATTATAAAAGTTTATTAGGAACAAAAAAACTGTAAAAAAAACGTGCCAGAACGTGCCACTGAGAGGTCATGCGTATCCATCGGCACGCAAGCGTGCCACGTGTCGGCAGTACCGTACCGTGCCAGGTGGACAACGGCACACCCCCGTGCCACGGCACTTTATTCCTTGCTTTAGGCTCATTCCAAAAACGATTCGAATGATTTTTTCGGACATCCAAACTTAGGTTAAATTAAAAAAAAAAAATCATAATAAAGTCGGTTCGATTTTTTCTTCGGATGCCCTAACTTTAGGCTCATTCCAAAACCGGTTCAGATGATTTCTTCGGACATCTGAACTTAGGTTAAATTAAAAAAAAAAGAAAAAAATTATAATAAAGCCGGTTCGGGTATTTCTTCGGACGCCCTAACTTTAGGCTCATTCCAAAACTGGTTCGGATGATTTCTACGGATATCCGGATTTAGGTTCAAAAAAAATCGGTTCGGGTATTTCTTCGGACGCCCTAACTTTAGTCTCATTCCAAAACCGGTTCGGATGATTTCTTCGGACATCCGGACTTAGGTTCAAAAAAAGAAGAAAAATTAAATAAAGCCGGTTCGGGTATTTTTTCGGACGCCCTAATTTTAGGCTCATTCCAAAACCGATTCGAATGATTTTTTTGGACATCCGGACTTAGGTTCAAAAGAAAGAAAAAAAATTAAATAAAGTCGGTTCGGGTATTTCTTCGGACGCCCTAACTTTAGGCTCATTCCAAAACCGGTTCGGATGATTTCTTCGGACATCCGGACTTAGGTTCAAAAAAAGTCGGTTCGGATATTTCTTTAGACGCCCTAACTTTAGGCCTATTCCAAAACCGATTCGGATGATTTCTTCGGACATCCGGACTTAGGTTCAAATATATATATATATATATATATATATATATATATATATATATATATATATATATATATATATATATATATATATATAAAGCCGGTTCGGATGATTTTTTCGGACATTCGGACTTAGGTTCAAAAAAAAGAAAAAAAATTAAATAAAGTCGGTTCGGGTATTTCTTCGGACGCCCTAACTTTAGGCTCATTCTAAAACCGGTTCGGATGATTTTTTCGGACATCCGGACTGTTAGGTTTTGCGCAAAAATAAACGCAGCGGAAAAAGAAATCAAATAGACAAATATGAAAAATTTGAGATCTGATCTCAAAACCACGCAAAACAGGATCCCTCATGTGTCTAAGATTAAAAGGAAGAGGAAGATCTAATCTTCACCTTTGTGCGGGGAGATCTACACCGCAATTTGATGATCGTGGAATTTGGTTCTCTTGAAGCCGCACACGCGTCCGGCCTCTACGGGTATCCACACGAGGTTGTCGACTTAATCGAAATTCTCACCGGGGTGCTAGCTCCCTTGCAGAGAACGTCTTTTTTTAATGTGGATATTTAGAAAAGAGGAAGACGAGGAAAGATGACGACTAGGGTTTTCTTTTTCTTTTTTTTCTCTTAAAGAAAACTCGTACGTCTAAAGTGGATATAATCCCTTTTTATAATTATTAAGATAAACATTAAGATAAATATTAAGATAAACATTAAAATTAGATTTAAGTTTATCTTATCCCTAATCTGTTCAATCGATTAAATCCTAATTTAATTCGACTTGAACAATTCTAATTTGATCAAATCAAATTATTAATGCAACATTTGCACTTAAGTCCTCTCACAACTTACTAACTATTAGTAAGCCCTCTCTTACTTTAATATCCTTAATTTGTAACAATTACAAATTAGTCCAATTATCAACATATTGATAATTAAGTCCTCAGGCGATTCAAAAATCGCGATCCAACTATCCGATCAGTCATAACCTCTTATGTGTGTGACCCCATAGGTTCTATTCTATCTGGTAGTGAGATATATTGTGATTACCATCAACAATATCACTGAAACTCTTTTCAGTAGGTTAGAACTATTCAAACTCAGCCCAACAAGAATTATCGATCATCATCCAGATAATTCTCGTGAGTCCCACAATCCACCAGTGACGCCTAGCAGCATGTAGTGGCATTCCAGTAGAATGGAATACTGAACCTCTAGGTGCAGTTAACGTGTGATACAATCCTTCTATCCGGAGTCCCAACTAGACGAAGGTCATGGAATTGCTCGTCAAACCCTACCGTCTGTCATATGTCAAATTTATTCGACTCGAGTTTCTAATATCGGAAACCCTTTCCGTTATTTACTACGCCTTGGCCAAGGTCTTCTAAACTCGGTCTCATAAATCACATAGGACTAACTCCCTTCTCTACTAAGGGCGATAGATTCCATATAGGTGTACACTCTATTCCTACAACGAACCTACTGTAGCCAACATGCACCCACTGCAAGGACCCAAATGGCTAGGGACCAAGTGTATGTACAGTCAAACTACTGTAACCCCATTGTGAATAGCCGAGACACCGCAGGTCAAAGGACCAGTCACACTACTGCAACATCGAGTAAGTCACTGACGAGTGAGTAGACATCCAAGTGACTTCTCGTGATGATCACGCTCGGTACCCTTGTTCTCCAACAACCACCTGCACATTCGCTCCAGTGTCCCCACACTGTTAACTCAAGACTCGTCTACCCTAAAAGGGAAGCGACTGTGCACCAATCTCACCGGATCAATCACTGTCCCCGTGATGATCCATCGATCGGGAGCATTTAGGAATTAATCACTAATGATACATGTCTCAAATTCTCAACTCTTGAGAATACGTATCATCATCTTATTAATTCCTTGGACAATTCATGGACACATACACAACACGAATGGAAATAAAAACCAAATAACATTCATAATGTAAAATGTCAAATACAAATTTATATCCTAGAAAGAATATATGTGTCGGCCAAGTTGGCTTCTAGGGCATACATCTAACACGGACATAGGTTCAAAAAAAAAAAAGAAAAATTAAATAAAGTCGGTTCGGGTGATTTCTTCGGACACCCGAATTTAGGCTCAGTCAAAAAGAAATTTCTTCGGATCCCAAATCATGTAAAAAAATAAAATAAAATAAAAGGGACTTCTTCAGATCCCTTCAAAAGAGATTTCTTCGGATCCCAAATTATTTCAAAAGAGATTTCTTCGGATCCCAAATCATCCTAAGGCAAAATAAAATAACGGAGATTTCTTCGGACCCCAAATTATTTATAAATCAAAATAAAATAACGGGAATTTCTTCGGACCCCAAATTATTTTTTTAAAAAGGGATTTCTTCGGATCTCAAATCAAAATAAAATAACAGAAATTTCTTCAGACCCCAAATTATTATTTTTTTTTTAAAAAAGGATTTCTTTGAATTCCAAATCAAAATAAAATAACGGAGATTTTCTTTGGACCCAAATTATTTAAAAAGAAAAAGGATTTCTTCGAACCCCAGGATAAGATTAGGAGACTTTCTTCGGACCCCAAATAAAATAAAATAAAAGAAAATATCGAAATAACCAGAAATTTCTTTGAATTCAGAGTCGATTTCAAACAAGATTCAAATGGGGTCTAATCAACTTGGAGCCTAAGTCCAAGAGGCCTAATAAATAACGCGCTCAGTCCATATATGGGCGCTGAATCCAATCCACATATGACATAGGCTCAGTCCATATACTGCTCCAAATCCAGTCCATATATAATATAAGCCGAGTCCACAAATAAAAAATCCAAAACCCATTCGATCGACAAATAATAATAATAAAAAAAATCCAAAACTCATTCGATCCACAAATAAAAAATTCAAAACCCATTCAATCCATAAATAAAATCTAAAACCCATTCAATCTCATCGTCTTAACACATATAATTAAGGCAAAATTATATCCAAACCGACTAGATTCTAAATCATATACTTAGAATTTAGCCAAATCCAATTCGATCGAGCTCTAACACATATACTTAGAGTTCATCCAAACCAACCCAACTAACCCTAATACGCATACTTAGAGTGTAGTTAACCTTTTACTCTAGCACATATATCTAGGGGTGACAATTCAGCTCGCTGTTCGCGAGCCAGCTCGTGTTCGGCTCGAGATCGAATCGCTCGTTTAGTAAACGAGCCGAACACGAGCCGAATTTTTTAGCTCGTTTAATAAACGAGCCGAACACGAGCTGGGGTCAGCTTGCTCATGTTCGGCTCGATAACAGCTCGAATAGATATATATATATATATAGTCCGGCTACTATACTATCGATAGTACCAAGCATTTGGTGCTATCAAGTTTTCTACCCTTAGATCAATCTCTTTAATTATTTTCATCCGTTAGATTTTACTATTTTTCCAACCACCTATTAAACCCAAGGAGTCCACTATCATCTCAACCACACATCTTTTAATTCAACAGTTAAAAACTTAATAGCACCAATAACTTGATACTATTAATACTATTCCAGCCTAGCTATATATATATATATATATATATATATATATATATATATATATATATATATATATATATATATATATATATATATATATAAACTTTACTATTTAGATTTTAAGCTATCAATTTTTATAAATTTTAATTATTAGATTAAAATTTTAATTTTAATTTTTTTTTTTTAAATTTTACACCTAATAGTATGAATGAAAATTAAACTTGTTGTTCGTGAGCCAGCTCGTGTTCGGCTCGTTAATAAACATTAACGAGCCGAACACGAGCCGAATTTTTCAGCTTGATATTTAAACGAGCCAGCTTGTGTTCGGCTAGTTAATAAACGAGCCGAACATGAGCCGAATTTTTCAGCTCGATATTTAAACGAGCCAGCTCATGTTCGGCTCGTTTGTTAAACGAGTCGAACACGAGCCGACCCCAGCTTACTCGTGTTCGGCTCGTTGACACCCCTACATATATCTAGGGTAGAAACCAAATCAACTCAACTAATCCTAATACATATACTTAGGGTTAGTCAACTTTTTATCCTAGCACATATAACTAGAATAAAAAATATATCAAACTCGGCCAATCCTAATATATATAGGACTTAACCACCTCATACTTTCGAATAGCATCAAATCCGACCCATCTCAATATATATCCTTGGGGTTTGGTCATACCTCCACTTTGGTTATATGCCAAATGTGGAATCAAATATAATTGGACTCTAAAACATATACTTAGAGCCAATTAAACCCAATTAAACTCTAACACATATACTTAGAGTTTAATATCGACTTGTTCTCAGCACATATATTCGGGATCTAGTCAATTGCAAACCCAGCTGAATACGTACGCATATATTTAGGATTTGGTCAATCATTAGGATACGATTTATTCTATCCTTCTCATAAAGGTCTCTTAATCGAAAGTGTCCCAATCTCACAGGGATAATTAACAATAGATGTTTGCGTCTATTGGAAGTCATGGATCCGCAATACCTGATATCCATATATACCCATCCACATATAAATATTCATCTGAATCGTGAATATCATCCTACGGGAATCCCGAGAAAGAGGAACCGCGCGAGATGTGTCATTCAAGATCGCAGACACTATGCTTTCAAAAGTACGGTGTGACGATTCAATCCACTAGCAATAATACTTGTTGGGCCCAAATCATCAACCCAAAATACTTAAGTCCGATTATTATAACTAGCGTGTATGACTTTATATATCCAATCAGAATCACTTTTTCATCTGATACCATCTGATATAAGACTATTGGGGCGTTACAGACTATCCATGATTAAGCCCTGACGTCTTCGTCCAAACCAAATCACTCCCACCAAGTCCGTGGTGTAGCATTTTGCCTTGCATAGCACTTAGTTCTCACACTTCTGGTTGGTATTCGTCTCTGATACCATTTTGACGATCTGACCTGCTAGCAATAATAACTCGTTGGGCCCAAACCACCAGCCCAAAATACTTAAACCCGATTATTATAACTAGCGTGTATGACTTTATATATTCAATCAGAACCACTTTACCATCCGATATAGAACTATTGGAGCGTTACAGATGGAGCATTTGATTTGGTGTTAGTTATGATTTACCGTGTTGAAACTATATAAATATTAAATTTCATAATTTTTTAATTTCGTTTGCATAGTGAACAAGTAGTTTAAAGTAAACAGCAAAAGATAAAAATTTTATAAAAAAAAATGATAAAAAAATTTAAATTTCAAATCGATAATATTAATCTTGCTCTTGATATTAAATAGAATTTTTTATTAAATTTTTATATAATTTAAATTATTTTTATACCATTGAATTTACAAACGTACCACACCAACCGTTAAAATAATCAATTTTGATACTCTTTGATTAATTAGTAAATAATATTAAAAAATTATAAAATTTAATTTTTAAATAATTATAATAGCGTAGATTATGTCTAATGAAACAGATCATCAAATCGAATATCTCATTAAAAATAATTTATAAGTACGAAGACCTCGCATTTTCAAAAATATAGAGACGTACTCATAACTAATTATATAATATGTTTTTAAATTTTATGGCTAAGAGATAGCTAGTGCTTTAGTAGTTGATATTCGAGATTCTAACTTTAAAACCCAATTATTTTATATTTTTAGATAAAATTATTTTTAAAAAATAAATGATTATTTTTTCTCTCTCTCTCAAAAAAAAAAAAAAAAAAAAGGAAAAAGCCCACTAACTTGTTACTATATATATATATATATATATATATATATATATATATATATATATATATATATATATATATATATATAGAGGGTATATATAAGTGTACACCCAATTTTATTATTATATATATATATATATATATATATATATATATATATATATATATATATATATATATATATGCAACAGTGAGTCATAAATTTTATTATTAAGTGCATATAATATTAATCTCTTCAAATACGAGAATACTTTGTTCTCTCTATAAAGAAGTTATATATATAATATCAAACTATTTCCTCCCTCATTAAGCTAATTAATTAGAAATTAATTAGCTAATTAATTAATTATTAATATAATTAATATAAAACTTAGTTTTGAATTTATTAATTATTTAATTAATATATTAACTTATTTTCCCTAATTAATTATTTTATAGTTAATTGATTAATTAGCTTACTAAAATATTATTATTTTTATTTTCTGTCACAAGATGAAAATGAAATTGTGATTGGATATATAAGAGACAGGACACTAGTAATAATAACTGGGCTTAAGTATTTTGGATTATGGTTTGGACCTAATGAGTTATTATTGCTAGTGGGTCGGGTCGTTACATTTAGTATCAGAGCCAATAACCAGCCGAAAGTGTGTGACGAGTCTCGGCTGAGCCTGAGTCTATATGACAGGGCTAGCGAGACAAGTCTTATATTGTCTGATAATTTTGGGATGACAAGAACGTCAGAGCTGTGATTTGAACCCAATGAATTATTATTACTAGTGGACCGAATCGTTACATTTTTCTTATTCAAGTATAATAATCCAAACCCTATTTTTTCTCACTCCTAAAAATTACTTAATTCTCATTCAAATAAAAACTTAATTTAATTTCTTTTTATTTCAAAAGTGATATATATATATATATATATATATATATATATATATATATATATATATATATATATATATATATTAGGAATAAATAAAAATAATTTATTTTCGAATTATATGATATTGACAAAAAAAAAAAAAAAATTATATATTTTGGGCCACTTTAGCAAAATTCTTTTTCAATTATGATAGCTAGCAATGATGGACTCCGCAGAGTAAACTGCTCTGCACTCTTCTTCTTTTTTTTTTTCTTTTTTCTTTTTTCCTCCTACTCCCCTTTTCAAAGGGTTGACTCCTCGGAAGCGACGTCAATGGGTCGGATTCGGTGCTGAGTTTTAAGAATTAGAATCCGAACCCGAACTATCAAATTCAGAACTCGAAATAATTATTTTCTTTACCGTATTTTTAAATATATTATATTAAATATAAAATTTTAAAATATAATTTCAAATATAATATTATATATATAATATATATATAGAGAGAGTCTGACTACTATGTTATCAATAGCTTCAAGCATTTAGTGCTATCAACTTTTCTACTATTAGATCAACCCTAAGATCATATTAATTTTCTAACCACTCACTAAATTTTAGAGGTTCACTATCATTTTAACAACACATCTCTTAATCCAATAGTCAAAAATCTAATAATACCAATAATTTAGTACTATTAATAATATAGTAGCCAAAGTATATATATATATATATATATATATATATATATATATATATATAGAGAGAGAGAGAGAGAGAGAGAGAGAGAGAGAGAGAGAGAGAGAGAGTTCAACTACTATGCTTGAACAAATACTAAGCAATTAGTACTTGTAAATTTTCTACCATTTGCTCTGTCATTTTGATTAATTTTATTTCTTATATCATTCTATTCTACCAACCACTCACTTAACCTAAGGGGCTCACTATCATTCTGACCACACATCTTTTCATTCAAAGGCTAAAAATTTATAAATACTAATAACTTGATACTTTTAAAAATATAGAAACTCAATTATATATATATATATATATATATATACCTGCTCCTTTCCTCATCAACCAACTTTTAACAATGCATTGATTGGATAACTAAAGATTAGTTTTTAGTCCAAATACGAGTAAAGCTTATATACTTTCAAAAATATAAGTCTAATTATACTTATAAATTTTTTATTATTAAATTTATATTAAAATTTGTGTTAGTGTATTTTATTTTTTTTTTAGTTGATTTTATAATATTACAAATCTCAATATAAATTTAATAATAAAAAATTTATAAATATAATTAACTTTATAATTTTGAAAGTATGTAAACTCTCCTCCTCCAAACACAAACTCCAGAAAAAGAAACAATAGAGGACTGAGTCTAAGTTTAAATATTTATTGAGACTGACATGTGGGCCCACCCAAAAACTGGTGGGTCACCTGCTGCAGTACTTTTTTTTTTGTCCCTTGCTGAGTGGAGAAGTTATTTGCATAGACCATGTGTTCTAAAGAATCTAAACTCAAATCCTAACTGGACGTAATCTATAACTTCTAAATAACCTATTATACAGATTTACATATAATATTTTAAATTTTACTATCAAAAAATTGAATACTCGAAATTATTAATCAGTATTTTTAATTGTCATAGATATTATTCAAAAATTTAGATATATCAGATGATTTTGTTTCTATCAGAATATTTGACAAACAAAAAATTCATAATTTTATTGTGAAGGAGAAGTTTCAATTTGATACTTTCAAATGTGAATTTTATCACAAATTTTATTTTATAATAACACTAATTAGATAATACATCAGTAAACTGTATTGTATTCTGCAAAGCTGCGAGATTTATAACAAAAATGTTCGAAGATCGGTGCGCGATGGACCGGGATCATTTAGCAATCCAGATTAAGTAAACCACTCTCCATTTGGCTCCGAGTGTTTCACACCCACACACACATCTACATTGATAAAATTAAATACAAAATTTAAGAAATTTAAAAAGTATATATATATATATATATATATATATATTATTATTATTATTATTATTATAAAATAAAAATAAAAATAAAAATAGGAGAGGGCAAAGTAGTAGTAGTTACTATAGGAGAAGAGAAGCAAAAGAAGCATTTTTATTTTCGCTTCTTCTTCTTCTTCGCTCTCCCCCCTTCTCCCTCCTCCGACGATCGCCGGAGCCTCGCCGGAGAATGGAGGAGGCGGCGGGGGCGGCGGCGTCGGGCGATGCTCCGGCGGGCGCTCTCCGAGGCGTGCGCGTCCAGGCTCCGCTGGTAAAAATTCCGACTATTTTTTTTTTTTTTTTTGCCTGATTCGTGTTAATCGGTGTGCGATTACTAGCTAGATCGATCGAAGGCCTTGGGAGGAACGAGATCGAGGTCTCGGTCGTATCATTCTGGGGTTTGATTTGGAGATGTTGGTTGGGGTTTGTGAGCTAGGGTTTCTGGATGATTGTAGCGCTCGATTTAAGAAGAGATTGAAGTTATTGTGATGAATCTTAGCTCGATTTAGCTTCTGTTTTTGTTGTAAATAAAAATGTGTGGAGAACCCTCCCTCGCCCCCCCCCCCCGCCCCCCCATCAACTATAGGCCGTTTTGAAAATAGGGTTTGTTTGACTCCCCCCTCAAATTCTAATTTTGTCAATTTTGCGGTGTTAGTATACTTAGGTTTGTTGAGGATTTTTGTCAAACACTATGGCTGTGTAAATTATTTGTTGTTGGTTCTTGCAGTTTCATTTGCTAAAAAGATGATCAGAGCCATTGAACTTGAATAAATCACTGTTGGATTTAGTAAAAGCCCCCGAATTGTCGGACTAAGATCACTTGATTCAAAAAAATCATGAGTTGAGGGGTGTCAATTGAAAATAAAAAACAAAAAAGAGAAGTTGAGAGGACCATTTCAAATTGGCCTCGCATTCAGTTTGTTTTCGACACATTTTGATGTTTGATCACTCCTTTTGCTCTGGAAAATTATGGAGCATGTGTAGCGTGTCAATGCTGCGTTCGCTCGCTGTTCATTTTGTTGCGAGCGTGTGGAATCAAATAGGTAAAAATGTACAGGAAAAATGTAGAACATTTTGAAATAAACCTCTCAATTATTTTTCTGACTTTTGATTTGCTTGGCTTAGTCATCTCTATCAATTAGATTGGGGTTTTGTGAAATCTCATTATCTAATTGTTATGAGTGGTTTTCAGTTGATGATACTCTAGATTTCGCCAACTGTTAACAACTGCTAGCTAATCAAGCCGCTGATTTCGAGGAATCTCAAATTAAGTTAAGGAAAATAAGTTAAATCAATAAAACTAAAAGTTAAGGGGATCTCAATCATAGAAAATATAGTTTGGGGATTTATTTCAAAATGGCCTATAATTGAGTGTTCTCCATTCATCGTTACCTAAATAGAAATATAGTGCTTCTTATTTTATGGCTTAACACAACAAAGATGAAAAAATCAATTATGATTGTCAATTAAAGGTTATTTCGGGCATAAGAAGCTAAAATGTATATACAGTGATTTTCTGTTTGGAATTTTCGTCGGCACATGGAAAGTAACTAAAATTTACGAACCTTTTGCCGGTCCTTGGTTCTATATTGATATTTCATAATTCTGCTGTGCTTCTTCCTTATTCTCATGTGGACCTTTGAGAGAGTCTTAGTTTGAAAATTTTTATTTCCTCATTTTAGTCAACTAAGTGGTGGGTCCCATGAATTAAGATGGTGCTGTATTAGTTGATTATAGCTTAGAGCCTTAGACTAGAGCACGACTTTACGATTCGGCCGTTTACAAGACTTTAGAAGGTTTACACCTAATTTTCTCGAACTTTTGCTTGGTCAAGGATCGAAGTCAACATATTGAATTAAATATATAAGGTTAGTTGGTTCCGGTTTAGTAGGGTTATTTTGGTTGGGTCATGATTTAAATTGAGCTTCTAATCTATTATCGAATCGTACTTCTTTCGTATTGCTACTGTAAAACCTTTACATTGAATGAAGAGACGAAATCCCTTTTGAGTACCTGAGTTGAGAGGGAATATTTAGTTGACTGAACCGAAGCATTGTTTTGAATTATTAGGAAGAACAAGTGATATTTTAATATGAGATGATTCTGTTATCGTGCTTTGACTTATCTTGGTAAAGGTTTTCTATCTTGGATGTAACGAGAGTGAGAAACTTGGACTTTAGGAGCTTCGAAGGTTTCATGATCTTAAAAACCTACTTCATAACTTGTATTTTGACCTCTTAGGTCAGGTTTTTTGATGTTCTTATAATGATTTGTGGCCTCTTCGCCACTGATGAGATCATTAAAGGATACAATCGGTACTTTGAGATCCTGTATCTATTTGAAATGAAGTATTTGTCTTTGTATTTAAACTTGTTATTTTCAAAATATCTTTTCCCTCTGTTTGCTTTACAGTTAATTAACTAACTCATTTGAGTTGCAGGTTGATTCAGTTTCCTGCTACTGCAGAGTAGATACTGGCCTAAAAACAGTTGTAGGCGCTAGAAAGTTCGTACCTGGTGCGAAACTCTGCCTACAGCCGGATATCAAACCCAACGGGCCCCGGCCTAGGAACTCACGCCGCGACAGGTACAAAACCCAAGCACCTTTATTGCCCGGCCTTCCCGATGATCTCGCCATTGCTTGCTTAATCCGCGTACCGCGAATCGAGCACCACAACCTTCGCTTAGTCTGTAAAAGATGGAACCGCCTTTTGTCTGGGAATTACTTTTACTCCCTAAGAAGAAAGCTGGGAATGGCGGAGGAGTGGGTTTATGTTTTTAAAAGAGATCGAGATGGAAAAATATCGTGGCACGCGTTTGATCCCATATATCAATTATGGAAATCTCTCCCGCCTGTTCCCCCGGAGTACGCAGAAGCCCTTGGGTTTGGTTGTGCCGTTCTGAGTGGCTGTTATCTCTACTTGTTTGGAGGTAAAGACCCATTACGAGGTTCGATGAGGCGAGTTGTCTTTTATAATGCGCGGACCAACAAATGGCATCGAGCACCAGATATGCTGAGAAAACGCCATTTCTTTGGTTCTTGTGTAATTAACAATTGCCTCTATGTTGCTGGTGGGGAGTGTGAAGGGATTCAGAGAACTCTCCGGTCGGCTGAGTTTTACGATCCGAACAGAAACAGATGGACCTTTGTTGGCGAAATGAACAATGGAATGGTTCCTTTTATTGGGGTTGTTTATGATAATAAGTGGTTTTTAAAAGGCCTCGATTCTCATCGCCAGGTAGTTAGTGAATTCTACGCGCCGAGTTCCAACTCCTGGTATACGGCTTCCAACGGAATGATCACTGGATGGCGAAACCCTAGTATTTCGTTCAACGGGAGGCTTTATGCTGCTGATTGTAGGGACGGATGCAAAATTAGGGTTTACGATCGGTCTACCGATTCATGGTCCAGGTTCACAGATAGCAAGAATCATTTCGGCAATTCACGTGCCTTTGAGGCTGCAGCCTTGGTTTCTATAAATGGTAAGCTTGGGGTTGTTCGGAACAATATGAGTATTAGTTTAGTCGATGTATTGAATCCGGGATTGAGTATAGAAACAAATAGTGCGCGTGTGTGGGAAACAATTGCAGTGAAAGGACAGATTAAGTCCTTTGTTGCGAATCTGTGGTCAAGCATTGCGGGGCGGAACGGGCTGAAGAGCCACATTGTTCATTGTCAGGTGCTTCAGGTCTGAGGATATGTTTTCTTTTTGTCTCGATTTTTTGGAAGACTAAATAGCAGAGATTTATAAATGCCCGTCGGCGCTGATGTGTGGTATATTGGTATCAACAGGCCCATCTCCATTTGCAGGAAGATGCAGCTGAGAAATCTTAATTTCGGAGTTAGACCGCATCGATCCTCGTCCTGATTAGTATTGGAAATCAATGTTTTTGTTCCTTCTAAGATTCTCGAGTAAAGCACATGGACAGGTAACCAGGACTACCAACTTCAGAGGTGAAAATGTTTCACTACTAGCTCATTTCAGAAACACCGAAGCAAGGAAAAAAAAGAAAGAGAGGGCGAAAGGACGAGCGTGTTACGCCTCTAATGCTTGTTTATGCACACGCTGGGGCACGAGGAGACACGTATACGTCGCCAAAATTTGAGATAAATCTTGATCATGAGAGAGAAAGGGCTTGCTTGTCTTTTCATTGGGTATACTTCTTGTGTGCCCTATTTGGTTCCCCTTTTGCCAGTAGAAGATACTAGGGTGCATTTTCTGAAACTCTTGTTCTCTGTCGACCTTCTTCGTTTAAGAAAGTAAATTAGGATTTTAGTTCATCTCTCAAATTCGCTGTATATTGCTTTGAATGAGGAGAATCGTACTCATGAATCGATAACTAGCATCACTGAATCAGATGCCCTTTTGTCATATTGATGAAGTTATTTTTCGATTCTGGATGATTTACTGAGTTAGTGCATTTTCTGACAGCTGATTTCTTCTTCCGAAAGTTCTGTTACCCAATGCAGGAGAAAACAGAGAAAATGATGAATATCAACTAAGGTATGTATGTTGCTGTAGAAGAAAGTTAAAATGAGCTTTTTGTAGTCCCAAAAGTTATTGCTTCTTGCTTTGCTTGAAGCAGTTGGAATGATATAAATATATACATACATTGGAAAACCTGTTGAGTTCTTCTTCCAATAGTTTTCCAAACCTAACATGTTTAGAGGCTCCAGCTACTCCAGGAAGGAACAGCAAAGAGTTACATGACAAGTTAATAAGATAAACAAAAGAGTTTGTAGCCTTCTGAAAATGTACAGAGAAAGCAAGAAAATATTATTATAACAACTCCATGGTGCAACTATTTGAGAAGGGCTCTAAATGATAACAAACTAAACTTGCCATTCAAATTAGTAATGCCCATGAGATCAAGGTTCAAACCATTCGTACAAATGAAGGTCCTCACAAAACAAGCATTTATTCATTTGTTACCTCCTTGACTTACTAGCTAAACAAGTACATATACGCCCGCTGCAAAAATGCATTATGTGAATTGCGTTAGGCGGAGTGTGGTATTTTGATCGCCATCATCGGTGCAAGCCACGGCCTGTCGGGATCCGGGTCGATAAAAGAGTGGGCGAGAAATTGCTCGGCCTCCTCGTCGAGAAGCTCTCGAGCCCATGTGACTCGGTTTGCAGTGCAATAACCTGGCCCCGAGCATCTGCAAGTAGCAAGGAGAACTCAAAAGTGAGAGAGATTATGGCGCCAGACAAGACAAAAGCACTTATGTAAAAGCCATCCACCTATTGATATCTCTAGGTACTTCTCTTGTATATTATAAGGAATCTTCAAAAAAAAAACTTTTGCTTTGGTAGTCCAAAAGGCCATTTTAGCTGCACACCATGACAAAGGATTTAAAACTTTGCTTGCCAAATGCTCTGCTGCTGCTTTTCAGAGTAGGAGAAATAGTTCCAGAGGCTACGCAAAACTGCCGCTGAATAACCATTTGTGAAGCTAAACATACCTGTACTCGTAAAAGCAAGCAGTTCGCTCATTCTCGCATTTGTCCCAGTTATGCCACCCAACCGGTCTAATGCACGCATCCATCCATGTGTATGCGAAAACCACCCTTCCAAAAGGTCCCCACGGCCGCCCGAGATACATGTATGAAGTGCTGCCGTTACCGGTAATAACACACCTGAGTTGTTTTATTGGTGAGTGCCACAAAGAAGGAGAGGAAACAAATTAGTAAATAAATAAACAGATAATGCTATAGCAATAGCAGTTGAAGAATTCGCAAGTCCGAGTTGTAATTGTTTTTTATAATTCTAATAATAAGCACCATTTTTCACGGCCCAAAACACTAAAGCACACATTGGTGAAAAACAATTGCGATAATGGGTTACTGAATTTAATTTACCATGTTCTATAATATACAGCAAAAGAAAAAGGATGATCGCAAGAGCACCTCAAGAAGACATAACCAGTCGATTCCTGAGGTGTTTTCCGGCTTTGTGCGGTTATAAATCCCGGGGATTTGCAATGGACGTGACAATGTTCTAAAAGGGCTGTTGAATTCCCGAAAATGAAGTCCACGCTCCCTTCGATGTAGCAGTCTCGTAGATATTGTTTCCCATAATGTAAATACAAAGTATCCTGCATGGTTTATTTAAAGAAATATATGAACCACAACCTTAACAATGATAGTATTTTTCAATACCAGTACAAGGGGAACACTTTTATATAACCGTAAACTTGATGGCAAAGTATGCCCAAGATCGCGTTTGAGTCAAATATCTTTATGAACGACAATCGTTCCTCGCAGGTCAAAATCAGCAACTTCCAAATCACTTAATAAAAGATGAATTCAAACAGGTAGTTAGGAATTAGAAGAATTGTCCTTCCCCTTCTTATAAATTACTAAACACAACTGAAGTAAGACATCTTAAGACCGAAAATGGTCATCCGTAAATGCAATATAAGACATAATAAACATCCCGATAGTGATTTTTCTCAGGATAGCAAGATCATTGAAGCATAAGTTACACAAAATTCTCTTTACTCGTCATGAAAGGAGAAGGTTATACTTATGGTCTTTTGACACTTAAACTCATAACCTACGTGAGAAATATTCATAAAAACCTAATTTGTGACATGAAAAGATACTCAACAAAAGATCATTTCGGAAATGATTAAAAAAAAAAAAAGGAAATACCAAATACTGTATATATCTGGGACCATTATCTTCCTACGTTAACAAAAGAAACCAAGCATGGAAGCTCAAACTAATGATGAATTAGTACACCAAAAATTTCAGGTCCTTAATCAAGATTTAGCAAAGCAAAGCTAGTTACTTCACCAGGTCAAACAGTCGAAGTGACCAAAATACACAAATTCAACAGTAACATAATGAACTCTTGGTAATCTTACTAACATACATCATAACCGTAGTTACGCGTTCAAATTGGAAAAAGGAGGGAGAGGGAGGAACAATTACTTGCCACCCGAGGAACCTGCAGTTATAGAAGGCACACCGATCGGCAGTCACTCTGATCGCCACGGCCTGACCCGAGCCCTGCGAAATCATGGCAATAAATGTAAACAACTCCAGCAACAAAGGCACCGACTACTAAAAGAGAAGGGGGAGAAAAGCGAAAAACCAGCAACTAGCATATTTTGCAATGGTGCGTAAACTTGAAAAATTTTGCTATTGCTGCATAGTCTTTTAGGGTGTTCAATTTCTAATTTTATTACCTATAACGGAATATTTTGTAACATGATGGAATATTAGGTAACTTTTTTCGTAGAAACCATTAAGTTTTAATAGAAATGAAACGACTTTCTGACATCAAAGATATGGAAAGGCAAAGGAGTAGCATGCAGATTTTAAAGGTCAGATGCCCATTTCAAAATGCGCTATGATTTGCGTGAGGTCTATACATTAGTACATAAAAAGAAAAGAGGAAAAAAGAACAAACACCTGAGGGGCGGAATTCTCGAAGGTGATATTCTCCGCAATGAAATCCTCTCCCTCTATAATGACAGTCCCGCATCCGAAGGTCCCCGTTCCAATCACGCGAGAGGACTATGGAGGAGAGGACAAAGATAATTGAGCTAAGTTAGTATATACCCGAAAGTGTTTGCAGGAAATCCTACGAAGGAAGATAAACAGAAGCAAGCTAATGGAGTGCATGGGGGGGCCATTAGAAGCTTATGGGTGTAAACTTTACACCCTAAAGTAGGGTGTATGGCTAGCATTGCTCTTAAGTGAACATCCATGTCAAAATGACATAGTAACTGATTGGAATGGAAATTAAAGTTCAACTGTACTAGTAGATAAAGTACTGTCTAAATAGTGACTTACGGTAAAAGCATTATATTAAAATCTCTTCAACAGATGCTCTCTGTTGCAGCAGAAGCGCCAGACTTTTCCGTTTACCAAACACTCTATCGAAAACAACCGTTGCAGCTGAAAGCAGAAGCGGAAGCAGAGTGTTTGTGCCGCCCGTAAGGTGTTTGTGGGAATGCCTCAATCAGTCTTAGCATATAGAGAGAAAGAGAGTAAAATCACTTCAACAGATTTGTGCAAAGTATTGTCTGAGTAGTGAAAGCTTTATATAAATTCCCTCTGCAGCAGCAGCAGCAGCAGCAGAAGCGCCAGACTTTAAACAACTGCTGCAGCTGAAAGCAGAAGCAGTAGCCCGTAAGGTGTTTGTGGGAATGCTAGGAATGCCTCAACGAGTCTTAGCGTAAGAGAGATAGGGAGTAAAATCACTACAACAGATTTGTGCAAAGTATTATCTGAGATGTGAAAGCTTTATATTAAATTCCCTCTGCAGCAGCAGCAGCAGCATGTCACGGACTTAAGCTTTTCGCCTAGCAAAAGTCCGTGCGGCGCCCGCCTTCCTGCTCGAAGAGGGCAAGCCTTGCTCTCTATTTACTAGCCCAGACCTTCACGCCCTACGACTAAATGCAAAAGTAGAAAAAAGAGAAAAAAATAGTGGTTCCGCAGAAAAAACCAAGTACACTCTTTACTTAGAAAAATAATCCTACAAGATACAACTCTCTCTTATTCTTGTTGAACAACTCACACTTGTTGTCCTTGGCCTTAGCCAGCTCCCCTATTTATAGACTTATGTACAACTCACACACTAGCCTACATACAAGCTGACCCTTGACATTCCCATGGCATTAATGGTGGACTCTTGGCATTCCCATGACATTAATGGTGGTGGTTGGAAGTCTCTTCATCTCCCAATTGTCTCTTGGTCTTCCACAAATAAGGTTGGACTAGCTTGACGAGCCCAATTCGGTTTGGGCTAGGGACTTGGGCTAAAATTTTCTAAGTCCCTAACAAGCAGCAGCAGAAGCGTCAGTTTTTAAACAACTGTTTAGCGGAAGCGGAAGCAGAGCTTTTGTGCCGCCCGTAAGGTGTTTGTGGGAATGCCTCAACGAGGGAAGTGTTGTAGCTGAAAGCAGAAGTTTCTACGGCGCCCGTAAGGTGTTTGTGGGAATGCCTCGACGAGGGAAGTGTTGTAGCTGAGAGCAGAAGTTTCTACGGCGCCCGTAAGGTGTTTGTGGGAAAGGCTCAACGAGAGTGGGCCGGGTCTTAAGCACCATTACCTGGTGGTGGTTGATGCGCGCGGCGGTGTTGTCCCAGGAGATGAGGGTGGTCTCAGGGCGCGCGGCGGCGAAGGTGATGAAATTCTTGGTCTTGGGCACGTAGACGGGCTCGCGGTACACCCCGGGGTCGATGGCGATCACCGTGCGCACTCGGTTCCCCAGCGGCACCGCGTCCACCGCGTCCTGCACCCGCGCGAACTCTCCCCCTCCCCCACACCCCGCTGCCGACACCCTCAACACCCGCTGCGCCATGTCCCCCTCCGCCGCCGCCGACTCCTCCTCCTCCTCCTCCTCGGCACCTACTTCGACAAAATCGTTCGCACTTCGTTTGGAGATTCAAAAGAAAAAAAAAAAAAAAAGAAAAAAAAAAAGGCCTCGTGTGTCTCAGCTCGTACACTTATATATATATATATATATATTCGCAGCATCTGCCACGCCGAGCCCCTCTAGTTAAATGTAATTATAAATATAAAATAATATTTGTCATAATTATATATTTTTATTTAATTAACTATAATTACAAAATTTAAACTTTCAAATTTCTTAAACTCGTTATTATCATGTTTGCATCTATAAATCTAGGCTACTATTTGACAGTAGATGAATAATTTTACTATTTACCTTTTGGGGCAATTTCCTACGTACCCCTAAAAATTTTCCTGTTTTTAGATTTACCCTTCTTAGAAGGCTAATATTAAAACTACCCTTCTTACGTTCCAACTTTTTTCCAAAATACCCCTGAAGTTAAACTCTGTTAGTGTACCATTTGAAACTGCCGTTATCTGTGTGTAATTACTATTTTGTCCTTTCAAATATACTCTAAACCCTAAACCCCTAACCCTAAAATCTTAAACTCTAAACCCTAAAACCCTAAACTCTAAACCCCAAAACCCTAAAAAATCCTAAACCCTAAACCCTAAAACTCTAGAACCCTAAAAAACCCTAAATCCTAAACTCTAAAACCATAAACCCTAAACCCTAAAACCCTAAAAAATCTTAAACCCTAAACCCTAAACCCTAAATCGGGGCAAAATATGTATATCTGATACTTTTCAACTCCGATTATTATTTAACTATAGTTTAACCCTAGTTAACTTAACAAAGGGAAACGGTAGGGGTATTTTTAATAACGGTGGAACATATGAAGGGTATATTGGAAAGAAAAAAATAAGAGGGGTAAATCAGATATTTCTTCATATTTCAGGGGTACACAGGCAATTATCCCTTACCTTTTTATCTCTTAAATTACTACGGATTACTGCAGCTAAACTTAAGTATCAAAAAGTTAAAATATTTTTTTACTATTAAAAGTATTCTAGCTTGACTTTGGGGTTGTTTGGCCTCGCATTCAAAAAGTAATTTTGAATTCAAAAATAATTTTCGGCTCCATATAGGTTTGGCAACTAATAAGTTTTTAACCTCTTATTCTGATTTATAGAATTAATTTTTTAATTTTTGAGGCCCAAAATCAAAAACAGTTAAAATTTGTTTCTTGAAAACTGATTCTGCTTTTGAATTTAAATTTTAAATTTTTATTTTTATTTTAGATTTAAAATTTAAAGTTAAATTTAACTTTAAATTTTAATTTGTTTTTTAAAAATTTAAATATTAACTTTTAAATTTCAATTTTATATTTTAAATTAAAATATCTTATTTCAAATTATTTGTGCAAATTTAAATTCAAATTTTAAATTATTTTTAAATAAAATTTAGAAAAAATTATTATTTACAAATAAAAAAATTTTATACCAAATAATTTTAAAAAATGACTTCAAAAAAATTATTCTTCATGTAAGCTGAACCAAACGCTCTGCAATTTTGAACTAAAATCAATTCTCCAAACCAAAATCAATTTTGCAGAAATAAATTTTCTAGAATCTAAACCAAACGAGGCCTTTCATTATAGTGCAATTATAGCTATGTGTGATTATAACCACATTCATCCAAACAGTTTGTATTCCTTTGTATCCAAAAGTGATTCCCTATCCTTCTCATCTTTGCTTTGATGCTTTCTCACTCAAAAGGTGTGGCATTGCTTTGAGATTCGGACGGTGAAAGAGTTTGATGCCTCGCTTTAAATATCACGATGTACATTATGTTCAGATGGAAACATTTTTTATACTATCGCTTTGAGCAATGCTATTCATGCACGCTATGTATAGGTGTAAATTTCATACTTACAGAGAGAAGTTTAATTCGAGCTATTCCACAGTAGTCTTTTCTGTATATCGTCGTTCATTTTATTTTAACTTTCAATCCGAATCAATACAAATAAAAATCGTAAATTACAGAATAATTTTAATTTACAGTTGCCCTGACATAGTGACATGAACAGAAATAGATGTTTCTGGTTCAAATAAGACATATATTCACCATCAGATTCTTAAATGGGAGTAAGTAGGAATCAATCCAAACTCTCTATAGCAGGTTAAATTATCTTATTTGCATCTGATCCACAAAAAATCTCCACCTCGCTTCTATCAAATTGATCGTACAATTGATAATTTTAGTTATTTCAGTAATATACAATATCCAAATAAATTAAAATTTTATTTTAAGCTATATAAAACTATTGAAATTAAAATTATTGTTTGTGCATTTTGATCGTAAATTAGAAAATTTTATCATCGAATTTTGTTATTTGAGGGGCTTGGATTAATGTGGGCCGTTTTGGAAGCCTAGGCTGAGAAGTCGGCAAGCTGTGGTCTTATGCCACCGAGTTTGACTGGCGGATGTACGGCTAAGATTGTTTTACAGTTTCGGCGCCGAGTTCGAGCCAGGGCGATAGCACAACTCGGTGACGAAGTATTTTCAACGCCGACTTTAATGCGAAGTAGGCAAAACGAGTAGCTTCGCCAACGACTTTGTGTGAAGCGCCTTTGGTTAAATTGTACTGAGACCCCTCATCTATAAGTTATTTGGGAAGAGAGCACTCAATTTTGTATCTATATATTTTCTAACGAACATTTTTTTATTTAAATTATAATATTGATTTGAAGTAAGAATTTTCTCTACCAACCAATATTAAATTTGTTAAATTTAATTAAATTAGTGTTAAATTTTAAAATAAGAAAATTAATTAAAACAATAAAGTGAGGGGCCTATTTCAAAATATCCTATAGTCGAAGGGCTCTCCATATTTTCGTTCTCTTCTTCTTCCCTCTCCAAAGAGGGCGATTAGGGTTTTAGCTCGTGCCCGCCATGGCGATTAGGGTTTTAATTCGCCGCTCCATCCCCTCCAAATTCGCACCAAGCTCGCCCAATTCGCTTCAAAAGATTCAATTTTTCTCGCAATCCCCCGATTTTCCGCGTAAACCTCTCCCAAAACCGTCTCCATCGACCTCTTCGTACTCGAATCAGATCGCCATCGCCAGTCTCCTGCGGAGGTACGGCTTTCCCCAATCCAATCTCCACGAATTCGTTCAAAGGAACCGATTTGTATCAGATTTTAACCCTTCCGACGTCGAGAATTGCATTAAGATCCTCCTATCCTTCAGATTCCCGCAAAATTCCTTTTTATCGATCGTTTCCTCTTGCCCTATGGCTCTGGATCTCGAATTCTTGCGAAAATGGCAGGGTCTTTTCTCGGAATTAGGTCCTATTCCTCCTTCCGTAGTCCAGAAATTTCTAGAACAATCCGGAAGGTTTAGTATCGGGCCCGGTGATCTTCGCCCGAATCTACGGTTCATGAAAGATATGGGCTTTAGAAATGAAACTTTAAGAGGATTATTGGGGGAGTTGCCTTTGGGGTTGTTGAAGGATTCGGCCGAAATCGGCAATAAAGTTGACATTTTGAAACGAATCGGACTCGATATAGATGAGATTGATCGAATTTGCCGTAGTTTTCCGGGTTACTTTGCTCTCAGCTTTGAAGGTAGTTTGAGGCTCTTATTTCAAGAGTTTTATGATTTGGGTTTTACCCCAAATGAGGTTAGAAAGGCAATAAATGAAGATCCGAGGCTTCTTTTAAGAATGGAAGTCGGAGAGCTTTCGCGGTGCATGGAATTGCTCAAAAGCTTAAAATGCAGGCATAATATAAAAGAGAAGATCTTTAGTAAGGGTTATCTGAGAGCCGTGATCGACGTAAAGCTTAGAGTGGATTGCTTGCACGGGCACGGTTTGATTCTTAGAGATGCTTTTAAGATATTGTTCGTGGAGCCAAGAATAATTTTATATGATTTAGAGGACATAGAGAAGAAGATTGAGTTCTTGCTTCACAAGATAAAGTTTTGTACCAAGTATCTAATTGAATGTCCTGAGTTTTTAGGGGTAAACCTCGAGAAGCAAATAATTCCGCGCTACAATGTGATTGTTTACTTGAGATCCATAGGAGGTCTTGGTGATGAGGTGGGAATGAAGCATTTTGTGAAGCTTAGTAGGCTTAAGTTCTATAACTTGTTTGTGAAACCATACCCTGAGTGCGAAAAGATATTTGGAGGACCAAAGAGAGAAGTTGAAGTTAAACTGCGGCATCCTACCGTCATTTGGAAGCTGTTTAAGCCTCAGAGATTCCCCAATTCTAAAGAAGATGTGAATAACATGAAGCTGTTTATGGAGTCTCTTGTGTAGTACCGGCGCTGCTTTGGGTCTATTTGACCTGGTGTAGCTTTTGTTGAAGTTCTGTTGCGGTAGGAGCTATTCAAAGAAACAGAAGAAACATTCCTGCTGCAGGAAGAGCTTTAGCTTCAAATTGTAGCTTTGCTTTTGGGTTCCATCTGCTCATTTTAGCGTGACATCACAGCAAAAGCTCCAGACTTTTTTTCTTTGGCAAATGCCTAATTGTTACTTCTCGGATTATCCAAATGTTGGACCTAATAGGCATTATGATGTTGGTTCTGTAGGGAACCAAAATAGAATAAAGGTGAGATTTCAAGAGGTACTAGTATATTTTACAATGATCGTGATTGAATCTTGCTTGTGAAAGAGAAATGTATTATAATACTCCCCAACTCAATGTATGTGGATGAAAGTTTTGAATTCGATAGCAAGTCTTGAGTACCAAAGAATTTGAAGTTTTGGCCGAGAGCTTCTCATTACAGATAATAGTCCGAACATTGCAAGCTAGAACAACACATAGATTAATGAAGCAAATTCAAATTTGAGATGGAAAGGCATCCTCCCACCAGCAGAAAGAAGTCATGATTTTTCACATGGGTAACAATATGCCAATTTGAATGGGCTTGCATTAGCTGCTTTAATAATTTCTATGCTATTTATTTCATAAAAGCCTCTAATTTGGTTAACAGAACCGCCATATTCGATTGAAAAGGCAGAACAGCTTCTGAAATATCAAGCATATTCAAGTGGCGTTTAGTCACAAGAATCTCAGCATTTGGAAGCCAGTGAGAAGGATCAAGAGCTTATTTCTAACTTTGGGATGTTTGGAGCTCTGAACATAACAATATGTTCTTTTCTAAAGGAATGAATCCTATATGTTTGGTGAGTAGGTTGCATTACACTTACTTCATCAAGTTTCCTTGGATTCTCTTTTCCTATATTCTTCTCATTTACTTAAGTTTCTACTTTTTATAACATGCTCTTAACTCTTTTAATGATAATTACCTGGCAAAGCTAGCTGTTGCAATGCATTTTTGAAGTTCTTGTGAAACTTCATGGTCTCTGCTAGCTAACCTAAACTACTTCTCCTGGTATCATTAAGAGTGAACAGAGAAGCAGAAAATAAACAATAACATAGTTTGCTGGCATATTGAATTTGAACAAACCACAGTAATGTTGTTGCATTTGTTGATTGTATGAGTTTGTACCACAGCTCTGTTAGATTTTAATGTATTTATCTTACAATTTTAGCAGATAGTTCGGTTTCTAAGATTTAGGAACATTAATGTATTAACTACTGCAATGTTGGCTTTCAGATCATTTACTGTTTGTTAAGAGAACTTCAGATAAAAAATATGTTGGGTTGTATTCTTTTTTTTTTTCTCTCTTTTTCAGCCAATTGACAATTACTTGGCAAAATGCAAACCCACTATTATTTTCACAAGGAAAAAAGAAACAGAATGTTACAAAGAAACAAAGGGATAGAGTAGAGTGCAAAAGAGCTACAGATATAATGAGATGAATCTAGAATTTTGATGGATTAAAATATATGGGCCCTAACAAGCTGCTTTTTGGGAAATTTTATGTAACAAGTTGGTAACCAACAAAGCACTTTTTGGGAAGTGTGTAGGTGGAAATTCATAAAAAATGTCATTGGCTCTAGAAAGTCAAATACTGCATGCATATCTTTAGAACAACTGTACCAGCTGTACATAATCTGGTTTAACTATGGAGCATAACTTCTCAACTCAGAAGTATTAAATCTCATCTTGTTGATATTCTACAAGTTTTCAAGTAAATCTTGGATTATCAAAAGATTAGTTGGTGTTTTCACAACTTGTATTACTGTCTTATTCATGACTTTAAATAATGTAACTTTTATTTGTTACAATTCACTCTCTGTGGTTACTATTTTGTTACAACCATAAAAGCTTTTTGGCCTGTGAGATTCATGTATCTATTTTGTATCTGGTATGTATTTTGAATTGGTTTATGACCTTGTATGCCATTTTTAATCTATAGTGAAGTGTAACAAATGAAATCACAGGATTACAAAGTGCAGATTCAATAATTAAACCATGGGGCTTACTTGAAGTTTCTCCTCAATTAAATTGTTGTTTTTCGATTTAATATATCTTTCACATGATCTGCTTACAGAATAAAGAATTGCGCATTCCTTGCATTTGGATCAGAATCACACTTAGTGTTAAGAAAGTGTTATTTGAGTGAGTCTGACTACTGTACTATCAATAGCACAAAACACTAAGTGTTATCGAGTTTTCTGATGATAGATCTATCTTTTGACCATTTTCATCCCTTAAATCATATTACTTCATTAGCCACCTATTAAACTCTTAGATAACTACTATCATTTTAAAAAGTGCCGAAAATTTATAGCACCAATAACTTATTGCTATTAATAGAATAGTAGCTAGTTCTTATTTGAGTAATACTAGTTAGCAGAAACACACTAATACAATACTTTGGAAATTTTCTTCATGTACCACTTTTTAAAACTCAGAATCTCATCTCTGATTTTCACATATGCAGAATCTTTAGATTTTTTTTTTCTATGTCAAACACACTCTACTTATTACTGTATGTAAGCTTCTAATCTAATGCAAAGCAGAAGTGGGGCAAACAAGTACCAGTAGCTTTTGTATGTCTATTTCTCCTGTTCATTTCATTGCTCATTTTATTGGAGTGTTTGCTCATTTTTCTCCTTGTGAAGAATTTAAAAATTATGGGTGAATTGCATGTTTGGCCTCAACCTATGAGACTAGTGATACTTTGGTCCTCAAATTTTAATTTAACGTAATTTCTGGCTCGAACATTTAGAAATATTACAGTCAAATCTCACGGCCGTTGATTAAACATTAACACATCAGTGATTTAATTAACATTTTAATTATTATAGTTACATTATCAATCACAATAGTTTTACATTATTTTTATATTAATGATTTATCAATATTTAGCTAACTAAATTAGATAGTAGTGGGCATTAATTATAATAATTTTAAAAGTTTAAGTTAAAAATTATAATAAATTAAAGTTTAAGGGCCAAGTGTTCCGTGACTCATAGTTGGAGGACCAAAGGTGCAATTTATCCAAAAATTATCTACCAAAGAATTACATGGAACAATGGAAAACATGCATTGTATCAACTAAAAGGTAGATCAATAATAATAATAATAATAATAATAATAACTCATATTGCATACTAATTAAGTAATTAAGACTCATTCTACAACTCAAAAAAAAAAAAAAAAAAAAAAGATCATTAGAGATTTAAAAAAAAGTAAAAAAAAAAAAAGTTGAAATACAAAAAAAAAAAAAAAAAAAATCTCAATATAAAGACGCATTTTAGATGATGCTAGGAAAGCGATCCCAAGCATTTCTATAATATAGCAAAATACTGAGGCTTTAAATAACGTCGTCATATGAATAATTTATTAAATGATAAATTTTACTAACACTTTAAAGAGTTAAGATTTTAAAAATTTTGATGTTTTATATAAATGTTGATATATATATATATATATATATATATATATATATATATATATATATATATATATATATATTGACTTTTTATTAACTGACGTTTTAACCGATACATTACGATACAACGCTAAATTATATTAAAAAGTTTTTAAATATTATTGAATATAAAAAAAAAAAATACTCTTAAATATTTAATTTGTTGCAGTAATATCAGCAAAAGCTACCATCCAAAAACTGAACGAACTCAATCAGATCTATCCTCCCATCATTGTCCACATCATAAGCATCAATCATCCTCTTGCATGCATGCAAATCCACCCCTTCTTTAAAACCCAACTTGGAGAGAACCCTCTGCAGCTCCTTTGCATCAATGAATCCATCGCTGTTCTCATCAAACACAGAGAAAGCCTCTCTGACCTCCTCCAAGCTGGGCTCCTTCTCCGCAAACAAGCCCGACAAGTCGTCGACCACGCCCATCGAGGGCTCGTCGTCGTCGCGGCCCAAGCTCATGCCCAACTGACCCATTATCATCTCCACATCCTCTCTTGTGATCAACTTGTTGGAGTCATCATCATCACCATTTTCATTTCCATGGCCATGCTGCAATGCATGGATTAATGGTTGGTCATTTGAGTCCATGAATGTGGTGGTGGAGAGATTTGTGTAGGATTGGAGGTGTGATAAGTATGTGGGGAAGAGCTTGTGGAGTGTTTGAATTGCCCAAGTGAGTTTTGTGGTGTTGAGGAAGAGACAAGTGGTTGATGGTTTCTCCATTTCCTTGTTTTGTAAGTTTTGTAAGAGAGAGAGAGAGTTAGTGTTAGTTTAGTGGAGGAGAGGGTGCATGGTAGAGGAGATGAGATGTTATATATATATATAAATATGGTTGAGTAATAATATAGTTGTTGAAAAAGAAGCTATATGTAACAGCTATATATGGAAGGGAGCTAGCTAGAGAGGAAAGTTCCTGTGAGGTACAAGTATGTTAGTTAGATTTGTAAAAATAAAAAAATAAAAATAAATAAAAAAAAATTTAAAAAATAAAAAAAAAAAACAAAGACTTGCAGTACACGCGATAATAAGATGAGAATGATTAATTAAAGGGGTAGTAGGTCAACCTCTCAGCTAGTGGGTCTTGTTGGGTTGTGAAGACTTTGAGGAAATTTCGTAGAAAGAGTGAGGCAGGTCATTGGATGTTCTTTTTCTTCTTCTTCTTTTTTTTTCAACTGCATGCATGTTGTTTATTTTTTAATTTTAGTTGAACTTCAAGAAATGTATGGAGATAAAGGGCATAAAATTTGAAGATAAAATAAGCAATCTGCAAATTCATACAGGCCTAGTAGTGCTAATAAAAAATGTTTTCTTGTATTTGTAATAAGCATAAATTTTTCAATTATCCCTTCTTAATTATATTGGTCCCCCACATATTTAGATATTTTAAAGAAGCCCATCATATTTGTTATTTTCTTGATAGTTCAAGTCCTAGGATGTAAATCTTACATCTAGCTAGCTCACTATGATGATTTGATTGAGTACAAGTTTGTACCAACACTTTGTTGATTTGATGTAACTAAAAGGTTACAGAATTAATGCATGGTCCTTGTATTTCTTTTTAGGATTAATTGCATACATGTTCCTCCAAATATGTCGGATTTCATATATATCCCTACAAATTTCAACTTTTCATATTTATCCCTGCAAAAATCCACCGTTATTCAAATATGCCCCTCTGTTAGAAAAAATGAGTTAACCATAGGTTAAATGCTTAACCTTAGTTAGATTAGAAAGTGAATATACCATTTTACCCTTGGTTACTTGCTCACGAAGCAGAGGAGCTTCGACGGATTCGGCGGCGACCCGAAGACGGACGAGGTGGCCTCGGCAGCGACGCGAAGGGCGGCGGCGACGCGAAGGGCGGCTTCGGCGGCGAGGCGGCGCGAAAGGTGGCGGCTCGATGGAGACGCGCGGGGCGGCAGCATGGCTTCGGCGGCGACGCGAGCGGCAACTTCGGCGGCGAGGCAGGGCGATGGTGACGGCGACTGGGCGACGCGGGGCGCGGCGCGGCGACGGCTGGTGGCTTGCGAGGAGAAGGCGGCGACGCGAGCGTGGCCCCTCCTTCAAATTAATTTTTTTGAACAGAGCAACTCTCTCTCTCTCTTGTGCATGGCCCCTCCTTCAAATTAATTTGTTTTATTGACACCAATTTAAAATTTGATTTTTTTTTTAATTGAGAGATTTCAATTTTGTTACAAATTTTATTAGGAGAGGGGCATTTTTGCAATAATTAGAGGAATTTTAACGTTGGAATTTTTGGAGAGGGGCATTTTTGAAACAAGTAGATTGGTATTATTTTTGGAGGGATATATTTATAAGGGGCAAAAAAGTAATTTTACATGGAATCTGTTAAAAAATTAACGGATTCCAAACGGGGATTAACCTCAGGGGCATATTTGAAGAACTTTGGATTTTTGCAGGGATAAATATGAAAAGTTGAAATTTGCAGGGATATATTTGAAATCCGACATATTTGGAGGGACATGTATGCAATTAACCCTTGTTTTTATTTTATTTTTTTGTAACTTGACTAGTGGACCTGAAGCAATTTTTAGAATTTGAAACTTTATACAGCCGGAAAGTCAGCGGCCTGAACGTCCTGCTCAGATCAAAGAAGGATAGCTCTGCCTGCATAACAACCAACTACCAACTATTTTTTGTATTTGGTTAAGAGTCTTGCTATTTATCCTTTGTTAATTTATTTATGGGTTAAAAAGTAGGTTCAACATTCTATTTCGTGATAATAGAATCAAAAATATAATAAATTGAGTCGGATGAGCCCAATAAATTAAGTGAGACTGAAATTTATAATAGACTTAACGACAAGAAACTCAACAATAGATCTAACGTTCAGATGAGTTGAATCCGTTCGAGATTCGTAGGCGCTGTGTCTATATGTTTTAAGTATTTTTTTTTTTTTTTTTTTTTTTGAGGAGAAGGTAGCATGCTACCGCTTCATTCATAAGGGAAATGAATTAGATTACAAAGCTAGGCAGCTGGGCATAAAAAAAAAAAAAAAAAAAAAAAAAAAAAAAAAAAAAAAAAAAAAAAACTACTGTGGGGCCAGATGGGACCACCAATCTTTGCAGGCACGAATATCCCCTCGCAAGCACCCCGCCGACTTTCTTCGGTTGTCGAAAATTCTTTTGTTTCTCTCCAACCAAATTAGCCGCCAGACTGAAGCGATCCCCGAAAGTTCTCTACCGCGAAGTGAACTGCCTATCTACCGGCAGGCATTCCAAAGCGAAGAGGCCGTCGTGAAGGAACTTAGGGCAGAGAGATTCAGAAGAAGGCCATGAAGGATACTTCTAGTAAAAAGGCAGTCCAGGAAAAGATGATCGATAGTCTCAGACTCGTCCAGACAGAGAACACATCTGCCTTCCCCAGTCCACCCGGCCCTAGTCCACCCGGCCCTTTTTAAACAAACTATCTTCCCAGTCCACCCGGCCCCTTTTAAACAAGTTATCTTTGGTGAGGACCTTACGTCTTAAGACTAACCATATAAAGATCTTAACATTGAGGGGGCTATGATACACCAAAGTTCTTGAAACCTCCGATCAGAAACTCCCTGCGTATTTCTAACCGCTCGAGCCTTCGGGATTAATGATTAGCGCCAACGATCCGACAGTTTCGTTTTATATATATATATATATATATATATAGAGAGAGAGAGAGAGAGAGAGAGAGAGAGAACTAGGGTGGAGTACTATTAATAGCATCAAATTATATGTACTAATCAATTTTGAGTCGATGAAGAAATATATGGTTAAGATGATAATGATTCGATAGAATTTAATGAATGAGTGATAAAATAATATAATTTAAGAGGTGAAAATAGTCAAATTGGCAGATGTAATGGCGAAAAACTTGGTATTATTAGAGATTTGTTTATGCTATGCTTTCTCAAAAGAGCAGTGTGGAAAAATATTTTTCATAAAGAAAATTTGATGTAAAAATTATTTTTTTTAGTTTTCCATACATTTGATATAAAAAAACCTAGATTTTTTTTAAAACCTTTTTTTTGCCAGATTTATGAAAAATTAGTTCTTTTATTTTGTTTTAAAAAACACTACTTTTTCATAAAACTTGAAAAAAACAAAATACTTTTCCAAAAAAACCTTTTTCACATAAAACTTGTTTTCATATTTCTCCGAAAAATCAAACAGCCCCTCAGAGGAAATTGCTCAAAAAATACTACACATATTAGGCACCCCAATAAGTAGTTTTTGTTTGGAGAACCAGCTTATTATAAAACATGCTTATACTGTAAATATATGCCCTACAAAAGGGTTTCTTATTGTCTAATAATACCATTCGAAGTACAACTTTATCAAGACACAAAGAGAATCCCTAAATAACTACTGAAACCAACATTCTTGTTTCTCTACCACAGTCAAATGTTATTTACATGCAAATAAATTGATCCATGCCTAAAATGCGCAGACGTTGCAGCTTTTCCGACAAAACCCAGGAGAATCTTTCGATCCGACCATATAAAGAGGATTCTTCACGCACTCGCCCACTGCAGCCCACTGCGGGCACAGAGTGTTCTCGTCGTCACATGCCTCGCCCAACCTCTCTATACTCGCTGGCTTATCGAAGGATCTTACGTGAATCCACTTTGTCGCAGACCACTTCTCGCCTTCTACAACAGGGCAGCTTCCGTGTAGACTGTCGGTATCTGTTGTTGCATCAGGGTGAAGGCTGAAGAAGAGGAGAGCATCGCCTTTTCTTGGTTTCACTGGACAAAAAGATAAAGAAAAGAAAGATGGAACTATTAGTGATGGATTAAATGCTTCGGAAATGATGTACGTAGATGTCTAATGTGGGCATTATAATCTAAATATGTTCAACTTGAGCAGCTATAATAGTATCGACGAAAAATTAGGCTGAAACTAACCGGGCTAAAATGGAACTATGATAGTCATCTTAGGTACCAAAGTGATGTTGAGCCCGTAGAGTGGGAACTTCAATAACAGTTAGGCTTCAATTTTATCTTTATTGAGTCCACTAATGCCGACGATTTTTCTATTTCGCATGGATTTTAAAGTAACAATTGAAAAAAAAAAACAAACAAGTAGCAACTTGCATCAGATATGGACCATTTAATTGGTTATAATAATAAATATATAATTCTCAGAAGAGCCATATGTGATACCTGCATAACCATTTCTTGAACAATCCGACCAGGAGTCATCCTTGTGCTGAGTAAGTTTACCCTGCATAGGAGGCAAAGTAATTTACAAGATTTATTGAGAAATAATTGTCAAAAGGAAATTTTATTTTTCAACTAAAGAATAATAATAATAATAATAATAAAAAGAAATTGTTACCTCTGCATTAGGAAAAATGGTCTCCCCACCCTTTATGACATCAGACAAGTACATGAGGACCGTGGCGATTCTGTGACCTCCAAGCGCTTGATTTGCCTTGTCGTGAAAATAATCAAAATGGGGCTCATATTTTTCACCATTCTCGTAGTGTAGAACTTGCATCGACTCGCCGTTTTCTGATTAAGATGACATTAATGAGCACAGATTGCCAGCAAATGACAACTGCCAACCAAGCAGCGCATAATCGTTCCAAGAAACAGACGGCAGCTTTGATTTACCTACTGGAAGAAATGTCCAAGCAGCAATCCTCTTTTCGATTCTTGCAACAATTTCGTCCTTCCAAAGAAAATATTATTTTAGAATTCTCACAGAAAATTTCTTTCTAGGTGAGAATGTGATCGCGCATTGTAAACTAACGAAAACATGTACCAGTGAGTAAAGAGTAATTCACAGGACAAATAGCGGAAATTATCATGATATATATATTTGGGAACTTGAAATTATCAATACAAGTATACAACGAAAACGCTTGTTAATGATTCTCAACAACCACGTGTATTGTATTCTTCATTCATCCGAAAGGAAGCATGAACTTTGCAATCAAATATGCCCCCACAGAAGTTGTTAGATGAAGAATAACGTCCAGAGAACAGAAAAGAAAAGAAAGTAGCGATTCTGCGGCAAAACAGGAGAAGAGAATATTAGAAAGGAAACATAGGGAACAAAATTAATAAGGTTTAGATAAGCCGATAGTTACAGCGCACAGCATCTCTTCGAAGTCATTTTTATTTTAACTTAAAGTATCACAAGGTAAAATATTGCCACAGGTCAACAACCTTCATTGGATCTTAAACTAATATTCTTTAAAATCCTATGGCGAACAACTAAAATCCAGAGGGAAAAAACACACAAACATCTCAAAACAGCTCTACTCAAAAAGCACTTCCGCATAAACATAAGCTCCAACTAATGCATCAAATAACAATCTTTCAAGGAAACAACATGTGTATTATACTCGACCACCCTGCATTTAAAATCCTCGAAAGATAACTGCATACACAGGAAAGCTCACAGCATTGAATGGATCAATGAAGAACAACACCAAAATTGACCAAAACAAGCAAATTTACAAACGCAAAAAGGATTAAGGGTTTCAAACAACCTGGTTCTTCTCAAGGAACATTCCTGAGCTTGTGCGGACCTCGCTCATCACGCTCTTCCCCGAATCATTGTCCGCCACCATTGATTTCTCCAGCTTTCCTTTCGCCTAATCTCGCAATACAAAACCGAAACCAAATTCCTATAATCTAATCAACAAAATCGAGAAAAATAGGCTAAATTACAAAAAATTAATCCTACATTCTCCCCTCTTCCTCAATTAACTGCTCACAATTTTACTCAACAATTTAAAACCTTTGAACTTATTGCCGTCTCAAATAGGTCATAACGTTGATTCTATAGAAGAACATCTTTCAATGTTGTAATCTAAATAATAGATCTAAAACCCGAAAAAGAGTAAAAATTAAAGCTTTTCCTCACCAATTTGATTAGGTGGTCGGATTCGTCGTCGGCGAGGAATCCCTTGCACAAAAAAGCCCTAAAAGAGCCCAAAGCTCAGATCGAAGCCCAATTGTGGTAAAAAGTAGGGGAAAAAGGAAGGGGGGATTGGAGAGAGGGTCGAACGGGGGAAAACCTAGGGCGCCATGAGAGTTGGATAACGCGAGAGGGGTTGAAGAGGAGGGCGTTGGCGCTGGAGTCATCGTCTTCTCCACGGGCGAGGGTGGGGAGACGTGCGAAGAGGAGGTGGAGGAGGACGACGACGACGACGACGAGGCGGTGACCGGATCCCATCGACGCGGGGAGGAGCGAGGTCGGAGGCGGCGGCGGGATACGACGGATTGTGTTCGTGGGGGGGTTTGCTTTTTCGAAAAAATATAAATAAATAAATTTCCTCACGCAGCGACGCGGAGAGGACGAGAGGTATGTGAAACTGGTTCACCATGTCATCTATGAACCCGCCTATTAGAAATGAGGAGGGAGATAAGTGGCGTAATGGTCTACAAGTGACGTGGCGCACCAGGTTCAGGATTTCTCCACCCTAACCTGTGGCTCAATAGAAACGCTAGTAATTGGTCCGGTCCGGTCTAGTCCGGTCCGGTCTTTTTATCAAAACTCGGGCTTAGAAATACAATTGTATGGGCCGACCCGGTCGAATTAATCCGGCCCATAAATTGGGGTGCACGCCACAATCGCCATTGAATCCCACGGAGGTTTAAGCTTATTTATTACACTCTCGCTCCCTCTTTAGGGTTTAGAGATCCTTCCCTCTCTCTCCCCTCTCCTTGAAACCCTAACCCTAGCAGCACCGCCTCGTCCCTCCTCCTCCTCATCGCTCTCTCAGGAAACGAGGATCTCAATCGCTATGGACAGATACCACAAAGTGGAGAAGCCCCGGCCCCAATCCGCCATTAACGAGAACGAGGTTCGAATCACCACACAGGGGCTCATCCGGAACTACGTCAACTACGCCACTAGTCTCCTTCAGGTGAATCCCTCATTTCTCTTTTTTCCTTTCCTGTTATAGATCGAGCCCTAAGGTGTAATTTGATCTCTGAAATTGAGAATGTTGCTTCTCTATCGATTATCTAGGTTTTTTTTCTATATATAAGATTGCTATGATTTGAGTGTGTGTATTTGTTTGATTAATAGCATTATATTGGGGATTATATTGTTTGGTCATGAGCATTATATCCGAATTCAGAAGCATCTTGATGGTTGAATGTGTTAGTAAATATTTCTTTAGTGATTTGACAACAGTTGTTTTGAAGTCGCCATTTTTTTGCATCTCATAAATTTCAGAAGGTTGCTGCGAAATTTAGCAAATGGTTGGAATTTTCAACAGCAGGAAAAGAATTGGAGGTTTTTTTCATTATTGCTTCTCATGTCTTTGTTGCGCAAATATATCGGGCAGTTGTTGCAAAAGCATCTCAGTGGTAGATTTGTTGGAGTTCTCATCTTCTTTTGTGTATAATTCTGTGCCCTGCTTCTTATTTACCAAATTTTCCTGCTGCCATAAATTTATTGTTCGCCTACTCAAGGGACATTGATCTATTTGCTTTACCGTGTAAAATTATAGTGTCATGAGAATAAAATTGCATATCATGTCTAACCAGGAAAAAAGAGTGCGAGAGATTGTTTTAAAGGCCATGGGACAGGCGATCAGCAAAACTGTGGCTATTGCAGAGATTATGAAGGTTTGCTCGACATCTCCCCTCACCTCTTCTTCTTTTATTCCTTTTTTCTTTATTTTCTTTTTTGTGATGTTTGCTGGCATCTTCACTAATCTATTTTGACTACAGAAAAGGATTCCTGGTTTGCATCAAGAAACCTCGACCAGTTCGGTTAGTATTACTGATGTATGGGAACCTATTGAGGAGGGCCTTGTACCGTTAAGTCTCTTTGCAGCTTTTTGCAACAGCTATAAAATAAAATACTTTTGTTGTAAATTTTTTAAACATTTTACTTATTTTCTGCAGATTGGAAACGACACGCCATGTTTCAGTTATCTCGATCACTCTATCACCAAGAGAGCTGAACAAGGACTCCCCTGGGTACTCAGATTAATAATTTTCCTACTTGCAATCAATATTTAGGGTGCGGTTGGCATTGTTCATTTTTCCTTTTTTTGGTTGTCATCAATTCTATGCAATTGAAGTCGCCTAGGGATAGACTTATTACAAACTCATCTTTTCAAAAGATAACAAATGAGCAGGAAAAGAAAATTACGTACCGTAAATTAAGAAAACCATAAATGTGGCATTTGTTATTAATCCGCAATAGCAAAATTATGTAAGGCCAACACTAGCGGCCTCCAATCACATGGAACTTGAGGAAACCGAGAACAGATAACTGAAATGGACAAGAAAAAAAGAAAAGTAAGAACTTGGTATAAATATGCCCCTACAGTCGAGCTATATTGGTGAGTCTCTTTGTGCGAAAAAGTTTTGCATTTTTATCTCTTATGGACTATCTTTCCTCTTTTGGTAGGTATCAAGCTCCAGTGCACACAGAGCTGCCTAAGCACCAGCAAAAAGCCCAACAGCTGCAGGAGTATCAACCGCAGCAACAGTATCAACCAAGACAAAATCAAGGTCAATTTAATGAAGTTATATCTCACTATAGTGTAAATTTCTAACAATGAAAACAATGCTAACATTTGTATGATCGTTGATGAAGATTCTTATGGACGAGGGAGGGGTAGGGGGAGAGGAAGAGGAAGGGGTTGGGCTAGAGGTGGATACGGTGTCTATGCTGGATATGGAAACAACCGAGGTGGGTATGGTGGATATAGGAACAATCAAGGTGGATATGGTGGATATCGGAACAATGACGGTGCGTATGGTGGATATCAGAAAAATGAAGGTGGATATGGAGGGTATGGACACGACCAAGGTACTAGTGTTTGATCTCTCATCCATTGGACAATTAACTTTGGCATAGAATGCGTGGACTGTTCTTGCACTTTCGCAATATTGTGACATAGTCCTCGTAAACAATAGTCCCCGAGTATATTCATCTCGTGAAGCCTTCTGTATGTTCTAAATAACACACATGTAGCTTGTAGGATAGGATTGGGGTATTCTAGATTTGAAACATTGTTTTATCAGGTGTCTTGGCGTCTTTTATGGCAAGTGGTAGAATTATTTTCGTTTAGAGTTCTCTATCATTCCTTCACCCATCCAAGTCAAAATTTTTTACTCAAGTAATCATTTCCTCGACAGAAAATGGTGGATGGAGCTCAAATTGGGGTCAAGGTGGCGGGCGAGGTAGAGGGAATTGGAGTTATCGCGGTGAGTGCTCAACCATATTTACTTAGAATCGCTATCGAATTTTATACTTTCGTCATGTGAATATACTCATAGACATACTCGAGTTCGCACAATACCATTTCCCCGTGTTAATTCGGCAGGTTCGGGTTATGAACGCGGCAGGGGCATTGGGAGAGGTTACTATGCTCGGGGCGGTCGCGGAAGGGCTGGGGGTCGCGGGAGAGGGTTTCAGCAGGCCTCCTACTAGTTTGAGTGATGGGCATACTCTTGTGTTACAAGAACTAACTTATCCTGCTATAAGTATTAAGTGATTCACTTATTAAATTTTTCTGCTTTGTATTCTTTCATCCAACAACGGCCCACTGCTGTATCTAGTAGTAAAAACATGTTTCTCAGTTCCCTTTTTTTTCTTCTCCCCTCTCCTTTTAAATTGTGATTTTGCAGTTTTGATCTATTAACCTGTGACCAGTATTTTATTTAGTATTTCTAAGAATGCAACTTAAATTTTATTTGTATTCCTTTGGCAAAAACACTGGCGGTGGCGGGTTATGTTTTTTGTTTGCTTTTTTCTGATGAAGCTTAGTCTAAAGCTTTTCTTAAATTTTTGTGTGATTCGTATATTTTAGTTTTCAAAAGCATCATCTGGGTTATATTTCAGAGGGGCATTGTTATGCATGCCTGTAAAGTATAATTAATAAATAAATGTACAGGATTTAAAAGTGTTTAGATGAAGGAAAAGGCTTATAGTGTGTATTATATTATACAATATAATATATAATATAATAATAATAATAATAATATATAATAATAATATCAACGAATCTATCTACGTCTCTCCGTAAATATCTCCGAATCCGACCGCTATAACATCAGTACATCACCCACACATGATTAAATCCAACGGCTCCGATTCGCTATCGCTCTATCGCACGCGTCCCGATCTCGCTTTCGTCCCCACACTCCACCCCATCTCCCTCCCTCCCTTCCTCCTCTCTTCGCCTCGTCTTCTCCCTCCTCCGCCCATCGACACCGCTCGCGCCCGATGCCGGAGCCCGATCAGCTCCCAACGGACGCCCAGGATCGCCCGCCGCCTACCTCGGCGGCGGCGGCGGCGACGGAGGATGGTGGCGACGGCGACGATGCGGCGGCGGCGGAGGAGGAGGGACGAGGAGGAGGAGGATGAGGAGGAGGAGGAGGAGGAGACGGAGGAGGTGGCGGCGGCGCCGATGGTGGTGGTGGGCGGGGGCGGCGCCGCCTCGAACCAGCTCACGCTCTTGTACCAGGGCGAGGTCTACGTCTTCGAATCCGTCTCCCCCGAGAAGGTCCTAACCCTAATCTCTCAATCCGTTCCCCATTTCACTATTTGTTATTGTTTTCGTTCTAAATTAAACTTTGATATGCTACATTGTGGACATTACTATCTATTTCATGTAAATTTTGGTTTTGGTTGGCCTATTTGGTGAGGAAGCGAGTTCAATCTTGGGCAAAATTTTCTCTCTTCTTATTTTTGTGGTTAAATCATAGGATCAAACATCTCATTGGATTCTTTATAAAAAACACTTTATCGAAAGTGTTCTCATAATAGTGTCTCATTTTCTCCTGCATGTAGATAAATTTGTATGAAGATCCCCCCTTAACTTGAATTTTTTGTTATTTCATAACACTCCCTCAACTTCGGAATCATTTTGATTTGAGTTACTTTCGTAAATTGAATCAGTACTTTGTTCTAATGAAATGCTCAATCAGCTGTCAGCAGATAACAATGAAACAAAATCTCCAATTTAATCGATAGAAATAACTGAATCAAAGGATTTAAGAGTTGGCAGTGTTTATTTAAAAATGGCCTATAGTTGAGGGGGTCTCTGTACAATTTTATATTTTGGGTTGGAATTTTATGTTTGCGAGGCGTCTTCGAGCCCAATGGATGTGCTACAAATTTAGTTTCTACTGATTCATTTGATGACCATGAGAGCCAATTTAGTTTCTAGTGAATCATTCGATGACTGAGAGAACTATTTGATTACTGCAACCGTGTATTCAATGGCTTCACATACGAGGAGTGCCAGCAAGCGAAATTGCATGAGACTTTTTGTATTGTAGGACCTTTCGGCTGTTCCCTGCATTAAATTCAGGGGAGTGGAGTAACTAGTTGCCGCAACATTGTTTCTTTGCCGCCACCTTTTTTTGTTCTTTCTTTCTTTGGTGCGTAAATGTTAATGTTAACTTTCACCTGCTGAAGCACGACAGAGCTCCACACATAGCCTTTCTTTTTCAATGCAATTACTTTGATTTTTGTGTGATAATATATATGTAGATGCTCTTTGTCTCCATGCTTTACTCGTGCTTCTTAACTTCTTACTTTTATACGATGTGGACAACTAATTTTGCTTCTTTTTTTTTTGTATATATCCTTGTAACACTATCTGTTTCTCTGGTTGGATGATTGTGCTTCAGGTGCAAGCAGTGCTTTTACTATTGGGAGGGTGTGAGGTGCCCTCTAGTGCAGTTACTTTGGCGGTTCCCCCTCTCAATGTAGACAAGGTGCTCCCTCTTATTTGAACTTAATGTTTAGGGTTTTTTTTGTATATATACACCTTTGCAAAATATTTGCCGTTATGCGAATACTCCTGTGAAGTTGGCATTTGGGTGCATTCCTTTAAAACCATCTTTATTTGGATTCAGGCCCCTCCCTGGGTACGTAAGCAAAAATGTTTTTTAAATAGATACCGCAGCAGAGACACTCATGCAAAGCAAATAAGCACGGTTTTTAGGGGCACGCGGGCAAGTGCCCCGACGCTGCAAGACCGGTTGTAGAATTTTGCATATTTTGAGAGGGTTATTGGCTATTTATTTGGAGTTCTTTTAAAAATATTAAACAGAGTATGACAGCACCTACAAGTCGGATTGCTTCTCTAAATAGGTTTCGTGAGAAGAGAAAGGAAAGGTGTTTTGACAAGAAAATTAGATATGCTGTCCGCAAAGAAGTTGCTCTCAGGTACTGTTTCTTCACACTTTATGTTAATGTAGAAAGTTTTTTAGTTTGTAACGGTGGGTTTTAATTCATGGACACTTTTTTGTATTAGCCTGGCCCGCATTGAACATGCATCAGATATCTGTACTCGTTGGGTACGGCCTATGTTATGGGGCATCAGAATTTAGGACCTCTGAACATATTTCATAATGAATGTCTATATATGCCCTTATAGATACAAAAGAAGAAGTAATCCGAGACAAATACACAAGGTTGCAGGCAAAACTGTGCCTATTTTGTTACGCTTCTGTTGTCCGGAATGAAAATTAAATTCTGCACAATTGAATAATCCAATGGACAGTTTTATATATACATATATATAAACACACGCGCGCGCATCTCCAAAATTTGTTTGGCAACAAAAACAAAAATTTGGTAGAAAATAATGGGGATTGGAAGTCCATCCACTAAACAAAAAAGAAAAACATAGACGACTAGGCCTAGTTTTTTTTTTTTTTTTTTTTTGTTCTACTTGCTCTTTAGTAATGGCCCCTCTTATGTCAAACTTTTTGATTAATCTTGTTAGAATGAAGAGGCGAAAAGGGCAATTTGCTGGGAATGTTAATCCTGATGTGGAAGCATCGGCTTCTCCAAGTTGTGGTTCTCCTCCAGCCAGAAGCCAGGACGATAATCCACGAGAAAGAAAGTCAGCTCCTTTTTCCATGTTCCAATTTCTCTTAACTTCCTGCTGTTTAAGATCACTAATTCTAATTTCAAAACCAAAGGAACCACTCTTGGAAAATTATTCTTCTCTACTTAATATAATAATGTTCATGTGTCCTTTTGCAGTTGCCAAAACTGTGGCGTCAGTGAAAAGCTGACTCCAGCAATGCGTCGTGGGCCTGCTGGCCCTAGGTCTCTTTGCAATGCTTGTGGGCTGATGTGGGCAAACAAGGTAATTACAATCTTCCCCAACTTTAGAAAAGGGTTTTTTTTTTTTTTTTTTTTGTAGAACTCTTTCAGCTGAATGTTCTATCCAATTTGAACGCCGGATCTTCGAAATCTGCAGGGTATTCTGAGAAGTCACATGAAGCCTCCTAAATCGGGTACTCAAAATCCTACCGAAGTAAACGATCTGGTCTGTTTTAATTACCTGTAACATATTTGAAATAAACCTGGTTTTATCTTACTTTTTATTTTACTCATTAAGTTCTTTTCTCGCGTAGGTTGACGCTAGTGACTCAGAAATTAGGAGCGATGACAAAGCGATCATTCTCACTTCAGATATCCATAATCCAGTTGCCACTAATGCTGACGCGTACGTGAAGCGTCTTCCTCAGTATCTAAAGACTGTTACGAACGAAAGTTTCAATATATCCTTTTCGTTTTTTCAGGTAGGTGCAAGCGATTTCGGCAAATTCCTCTCAAACCCAGATAAATGAATGACCACACCAACCAGTTCGCACGACTTCTCTTGTATTATATGGAAAACGACTAACCTAAAGTCGAAAGGGCGATGGAACCCTACATGAACTGATGCTGGCATGAATTTGTGCATCACCAAAGCTGTCATTTCTCAATTTTGATTCTTTTTTGTTAACTTGCGGAATTTTGTGTTAATGTTTCTAGAAATAAGATTTACTGTATTGGATAGTGGTTTATTTAGTTTGATCATCTAGGCAGATAACAGCTGGCCAAATTGTAATTAGTTGGTTGATCAAACTTCGTATTTTGTATTATAAGATGCCTCACTGAGATTGGATGCTGGGAACAGCTCTCTTTTTCTTTTCTTTTTTTCTTTCGAGAAATCGAAACTTATAATGATAACTTGTGTTGGATAGCAAGTGGTTTTTTGATATATTCTTAATCTTCTAGTATTTGCTGTACCTGCACCAAAGGCTTGTCTGGTTTTGCTGGAGTTTGTACATTTGTTTTAATCGTATTAGGCTCCATTTGGGATCTTAGAGAGATTGTATTATGTATAATGAAAAAACTACACCTGAAAAATATTCTGTTTGTTTTCATATATAATATTATGTTTTTTCCTGCAGTTTCATTAGAAAATATAAAAATATATTTTTATATACTTTTTTTGTATATAATATTATATTTTATCCTGCAGTTTTATTAAAAAATATAAAAATATATTTCTACTGTGGATTACCCGCAATTAGAAATTTAAAAACAGAATATAATAATATATAATTAAACATAATTGATAGAAAAATATGAATTGGGTAAATATATAATCTGAGATAGTTTCAGCAAACGCATGAATTAATTTACATAAATTCAGATAAAGCAAATATAAAATAAAAAAAATGCTTTTAGAAAAAAATTTACACAAAGTATATATAAAATATAAATAAAATATATAAAATGGTCCGTAGTTCACACTTGCTGTACCAGCCCGCATCGCGCCATGCCACGCCCGCACCTGCGCGCCCTGCTACAGCCAGCGCCGCGCGCCTGTCAGCCCTAGCCAGCGCCGCGTGCGGCCAAGGCCTCGCTGTGCACGCGCCGCCCACGTCCTGAATTCGAGCGCTGTTTGCGCGGAGTCAACCACGGAACTCGTTGCCAAGAGGGGCAAAGGGGAGTGAAAGAGAGATAGAGAAAGAGAGATCGAGGTAGAGAGAGAGGGGGGGAGGGATTTTATATGATGGGGGGACTGGCTGAGGGAGGAGAACGGGGGGAGAGATATTTTGTGTGTGTGGGGAGGTGGGGTGGCGGGGGGGGGGGGGGGGAGGGGAGGAGAGTGATATTTATTTTGAGAACGGTGGGTGGGGTGGGGGGGGGGGGGGGGGGAGATATTTGTTTTGTGTGTGGGGGGGGGGGGGGGGGGGGGGGGGGGGGGGGGAGAGGTGATATTTATTTTTGTGGGGGGTTGTTTTGGGGAGGGAGGAGTGGGGAGGGAGGAGGAGGAGGAGGGAGATATTTTGGTTTTGGAAGGGGAGAAGGAGGGTTGAGGAGGGCACGACATGTCACCCTCATCAACTTCAAATAATAAGTTTATAAGGGGAGTGAAAGAGAAATAGAAAAAGAAAGATCGAGGTAGAGAGAGGAGGAGGGAGATTTTATAGATGGGCGGGACCAGGTGGGGAAGGAGAACGGGGAGAGATATTTGTGTGGGGTGGGCAGGTGGGGGAAACAGGGTTAAGGAGGGCACGACACGTCACCCTCTTCAACTCTCAAATAATAAGTTTATACGGGGAGTGAATGAGAGATAGAGAAAGAGAGATAAAGGTAGATAGAGAGAGGGGGATTTTGCGGGACTAGCTAGGGAGGAGAACGGGGGAAAATATTTTGTGTGGGAGGGAGGGGAGGGAGGGGTGAGAAATATTTGAGAGATTTTTTTTTGTTTGAGAAGTATTTTTTTTGTTTGGGAAGTATTTTTTTTGTTTGGGACAGGAGGGGGGAGGGGAGGGAAGGAGAGAAGAGGGTTGAGGAGGGCACGACACGTCACCTTCCCAACTCTCAAATAATAAGTTTATATAGGGGAGTGTCTTACTCTCAAAAATAGTTTATATAGGGGGAGTGAAAGACAGATAGAGAAAGAGATATTGAGGTGAGAGAGAAGGGGGGGGGGGAATTTAGAGAACGGGAGGGAGATATGGGAGAGGAGAAGAGGGGGGAGAGATATTTGATTTGGGGGTGGGGGTGGGGGAGGGAGATATTTTGTGCCGGGGGGCAGATTTTTTTTTTTTGATTGAGAGGGAGGGAGGGTTGAGGAGGGCACGACACGCTCACCCTTCCCAACTGTGCTTGGTATGGGTATAAGGGGGATAAAGGGGTTATTCCCTTTCTTATACCCAAACATGATTTTGGATGGGGGGAACATCGGTTCCCCACCATACCAGGTTATTCGGTATAAGGGTGGAACAGGTGGAGCTGTTCCACCTGTTGCTTATTTATTTACTTTTTAATTAAAATTTTTTAAATTATAAGATATTTAAATTTATAGAATTTTATATTTTTTTTATTTTATAAATTTTAATCTCTTTTATTCTTTTTATTCCTCTTTAATTTACCAAACACAATTTTTTTATTCCCAGTACAATTCCTATACTCAACCAAACATAAAATTACTTTAATTCCTATTTGTAACTGAACTTATACCTATTTCAGGAATAACCAATTTTTTTTTATACCCGAACCAAACGCAACCTCAAATAATAAGTTTATAGATAAGTTTATAGATAGATATATTTTTATCCTAATTACAGGCTATAAAAACTGTTAAATAAGCACTAATAATTCTAACTGCGGAGCTATGAATTTGAACTCTTTAAAACATGAAGCTCAATGTAATTTTCAAATGTCCTGGCTGAACTTCTAGCTTATTTTTAGTTGCACCTTAATTTTTTAGAATTAAGCAATTTTAGTATATATATATATATATATATATATAAAACTAAATTTTTTATCAAATTTATAGATAATTATCAAATTTAATAATATTTCTCAATATTTAATGAGTAGAACTAGAATTTAACAATTTTTTTATCCAAAGTAAATGCAATAATTCTCAACTATATGATTTTTTAAAATTTTAATTTTATTCTACACTCTTTTAAATTTATTTAATTTGAGTTGGTTAGCGATACTTTTATTTTATAATTTAAGCAAAGTGGTAACCGATTCAAATCAAATAAATTTAAAAAATTAAATAATAAAATTAAAATTTTAAAAATTAAACAGTTGATTCAAAATTAGTTCGTAGACATAAGTTGTGTACATTTTAACCAAAAAAACAAAAAAAAAAAAAAAAGTTGAGGGTTTCTTTCATAGTGTCCTATAGTTGAGGGGGTCTCCATACATTGTTATCTCCTTGTGCTAATCCTTCTATCTAGAGATACCCTTCATCTTCTTCCTACCGAGCTCGGCTTAGCACTCTCGATCGAAAAATGGGAGCCGCTGCAAAACCCTCGCTACTCTGCTGGAAATGGCCGTGGGATCCCAACCCTAACCCTAACCCCAACCCCTGCGGGAGCCCCGAGCTCCCCTGGCTCTTCCGCTCCCTCCACACCCTCTCCACCCTCGCCCAATCCCTCCTCATCTCCGACGCCGCTCCCGATCCTCCTCGTCCTCCTCCTCCCCCTCCTCCGCGGTGGCTCCATACGGCGGAGGGGTGGAGGGGGCGATCGCGGGAGGAGCAGGGGGAGGCGGAGCGCCGGGCCCTCGCGGCGGCGCTGGCGAGCGGGAAGGAGGCGACGGTGGTGGAGTTCTACTCCCCCAAGTGCCGCCTCTGCGCCTCCCTCCTCGACCTCGTGCTCCAGGTCGAGTCCCGGAACTCCGACTGGGTCTCCTTCGTCCTCGCCGACGCCGAGAACGAGATGTGGCTCCCCGAGGTATCGCGCTCTTGATGTTCTTCTTACTCTTCTCTCTCTACTTGTAGGAATCATAATTTTCTTATAAATGTGTTTGAATTGCTGTAACGTAACCAAATTTCTTCATTTTTAATCAATTAAGGTTTTTTGTAGAACGATATTGGACTGAAAAATTATGGCTAAAACGCAGTTTACTTCACTCCCATTGATGTATATATCATGCTTTTCACATTACCCCCAGAATTTAGGAAAAAAAAAATGCACTTCACTTTGCCAGATCCCTTATTTATAGTAGATTATTTATCTTACCTCTAATTGATCAGATTGTTGAGCATGAGTATTCTATGACATCAATAAGAAAATGCTCAAGGAAATGATGTAAGTGTGTGGATATGTTCCTGTTTGCTTCCGCCTCGAATCTATTTTGCATGTCTTATTAAAATTTTACCACGAAGAAAATGACTTGAGAAGCCTATTGATTACTCATGGTACAGCGTCAATTAACTGAATTAGCAAATAGCAGTGTAGATAAAAGGAGATAAGGTTGCTTCGTCTCATTAGCCTTGGATACGCTAAATGGGGCTATATGACACATTTTGATGTGGCCAAATGGTACCATAGGAAAATATGTGTAATTTTACCTGTTAGGTTGAATGGGATTTAATGTTGTAGGCAAGTATAAGGCTACGGTCATTTGTTAACTGTAGTTCTTTACTAGGAGAACTTGGATCGATTGGTAAGAAATAGAGGACTTCGGGGTAACATGCCGTACAAGATAGAGGATGAGTGCTATCATTGTATGAATTTGACGATTGCATTCGTTGGCTTCTTGCTATCTCTCTCTCCTATCAAAGTATGGTCTGAGCATTCTTTCGCCTGTTGTTTGGGAGAAACTTCTTAAGGAGTTAACTACTTTCCATGTGTTAAATATGACATTCCACTGAATTAACTTCTCATGATATAATGAGCTTCCCCGTCTCGGTCTTTATATGATTATTTATGTTGTTTGGTCCATAAATGGAAGAATCGCCTGGCTTATTCGGGATACTACCTTTTACTGAAACTTATACGGATCTTACATGAGGAACTACAAAATACCAAAAAATGTCCAAATTTCCTTTGGTAAATACATATTGTGGCGGAAACCAATATATGCAGTCTCCATCCATGTTGTTTTTATTGTGAACATTGGCTATTCATTGTGGTTAAAAAAATTCAATGGAAGACGGAAAAAATTGAAATCACTAATATTGCTTCCAAAAGTAGTTGGTGACTTTTTTATTTTTCATTTAGCTGAAGAATACGAACACTACCATTAGCATGCAATAAAAATGTATATTTTTTCACTTTCATTATGTGTCAACACATTAAGGGGTCGATATAGCGATTTGTTTATATTGTAGAATGGGTCCTAAACCTTCTAACATAGTTTCAATTTGATCCCGGGCGTTTGCGTTTTGTAGTCATCTTTCCTGTTTAGTAAGAGGTTCTTCTCAAATCAGGTGTAAATGTTCATGTAACCATCTTCTAACCGTAGGAGAAGTAACTTATCGACTTGTTATATGACAGAAACTGATGAATTTATTGTAGGGCTTTTTTGGCCAAGCTGTTGGGGATAGTGCTGTTGAAAAAGTGCGATATGAAATAGTATAGTGCTGTCACAAAAAAATTGTAGAATATTTGGTAGATTCTATTATAAAAATGTTGTTTGTTGTAGAAAGCTATTTGCCAAAAATTCTGATAAAATGTTGTTGTAAATTGATTTTAAAAAATCAACTAATTATTAAATATCAAAGTGTATGGAAAACCCCTCAATTATAGACCATCATGTACAAGTCCCTTAACTTTATTCCTTTTAACTTCGTACTCCCTTCCTTAATGTTCTTTTATTTTGATTCGAGTTATTTTATTCAATTGAATTAAAAAGTTTGTAAACTAATTAATAATTTTATGAAGTATTAAAAATAAAATTACTTTTATTTTGGAAAAGTGCTAATTTTGTTAATAATTGATGATCGATAGCTAATAAATTATTTAACTTAAGCAAGTTTCTAATTTTATTGACTACAGTATCTCTAAGTAAAATAGATTAAAATTGAGAAATTGAAAGAAATATAGTTTAGTTTTCAATAGCAAGTAATTTTTGACAGTTAAATTGAAAATTTTATTAATTTCATCAATAATTCTATCACTGTATTCTATTTTAGCAAATTTAACTAAAGCAACTAGGGGCTGACAATTAATAATATTTTTTTTAACTTAATTAGTTAAAAAAAAAAAAATAATAAACGTTATTTTTTTAGTGAGAAAAAGTAAAGTTGAGTGAATCACTTGAAAATGGCGTATGATTGAGTTGGTCTCAGTACATCTTTACCATACAGTTTTACCAAAATTAATAAAAAAATAAAATTAAATTTCATGAAATTTGGGAGAGAGACATTTATGGACAGAAGAGTATATTTTCTGGACAGATTTGGATTGTGTTATTACATTAGGGGTATTCTGGTTATTTTCACAAGAAATTATAAAGTGGGAATCCACGTTCCGGCATCTCCATGATTCCACATCGCGGAAGCTCCAATAGTGGAGCTCCTGCAGCTGGTTTGCGGATCATACCTTTTTTCGATTCTAAAATATACCACACCTCATCCAAACAGACATTGTCGGGCACCGTACTATTTGGCCGAGCAGAAGCTGGGCCAAATAGGTACGTAGATTAAAGCGGAATTCAAATGATAGGAACCTAATAGTAACAATTTAAAAGGCTAGGGATCCATGATGCAATTTACCTGCATAGATAATTATCAATCATTTAAGTTTCTATCCGCATCGCAAACTCTATTTATGTAGTAAATGCGCTATTTTCCTGACTGTGTGCAGCTTCTCCATTATGACATCAAATACGTTCCGTGCTTTGTGCTATTGGACAAGCGCGGAAGGGCTTTGGCGAAAACAGGAGTTCCGACCAGCCGTTTGCACATCATCGCGGGCCTTTCTCATCTCCTCAATCTCCGGCGGCCCCAATCTCAGAAAGTAAAGAGCTCTTCCTCATGACCTCTTCCTCTTAAGCGCATCTGAATGTCGAAAATACTTCTCCCCCTTCATTATTCTGCATTAGAATGAGCAATTTGTATTCTCCTGTGCTCACTTGGATTTTTTTCCATGTCGCGGATAAAAGCATAGGAAAACATAACATTTTTGCACTTCTCTAGTGTATGTATGATTTATGTAAGCTCCACAAGAGGAGTAAAACATTTGATGGGTGGATAAATGATCTTCCCTAGAAATTGTCATAGGGAAATCCAGGGATCAGCAAAACAGTGATGTCATGCTCAATGTAGTGTTTAGTGTTTGTATTATATGAAACCTGGGGATGAGATGGGATCATGTAATTAGTTTCCCTTTTTTTGTGCCATAAAATAATATGTATTGTGCCATTTTGGTTTTCCTTGTAAACTATTTATCTGCTGCATAAAACCATATCCACAAAAAACCGATTTTATACATAACAAATTATGTCTTAATCATTTGGTTTCTGTAAAATCAAGAATCTGTTTTATTGTCAGTTTTTTTTTTTTTTTTTTTTTTTTTTTTTTTTTTTTGGTAAGAAAAACAATTATGTGAGTTCTTTATCTGCTAAATGGAACTTACATGAGTGTTTGATCTTTTAAGCCATATGTGGTGGTGCTTGTGCACTTTAAATTACAAAAATTAGGGACTAAACTGAAGCTTATCTTTGTCTTAATAAGCAACAATGGAATTGGTTACTCCTTCAGTCCCACTAATAAAAATTGATGGAGTATTGATTGTATGTAACACTTCCAAGTTTAAAATTGTTCATGTTCATTTTTTTTAAAAAAAATTCAAAACAAAACAAAACAAAACAAACTCCTAAAAAATGTTTAGTTGTAGGAATAATTCTCCAAATTATTCATTACTATTTTTAGTTTTGATTAAAATAGTAATTCAAACATTTTGCACATTAATTAATACCAAATTAATTATCTATTATATTTTTAACTTTCTGGTTATCTGGTACCATAAGATTAATAAAATAATAATTACATAACAATTTTATTGTGTATTCTTAACTTTAAATATTTGTAACTTATGAACAGAGTGAAATTTTTTTACTGTTTTTTTTTATTCCGGAAATTATCGACAAAATAATTTCTGATAGTAAATACTCACTAAATTAAAAATTAAGTCGGTTTTTTTAAGATAAGTATATTTTTAAATTTATTGATGATAAAAAAAATTTTATCAAACAAACAGAGAAGAAAAAAAAAAATTTAAATTGTAATTTAATTAAAAATGTATTTTAAATCTGAAAATTAATTACGGACAAATAATAAGGCTCTAATAAATGTACAGCGGGAGCCAAAAATGTCGCTATGATAAAATGAACCGGCTCAGGGTCGGCTCGTTTATCATCGAGCCGAGCTCTCGAGCTCGGCTCTCGTATTCGGCTCGTCTACAACCCCTCCTCCCTCCGACTCCAAACCCACACCACTCATCTCTCTCTCTCTCTCTCCTTCGGTCATGGCGTCGTCTTCGTCCTCTCTCTCCCCTCTCTCCTCCCTCTGGCGCCACCCTCACTCCGCCATTGGCGCCCACCTCTCTCTCCGGCGGCGGCGGCGCCACCTCCTAGCCCTCGCCTCATCAAACCCTAATCGCTCCTCCTCCTCCTCCTCCTCCTCTCTCTCCCCACCCCATCCTCTCCGACCCACCCCATCCTCTTCTTCTTCTTCTGCTCATAACCTATCTTGAGGTGTCTTCTCTACCCCCGAATCCCTCCCCAAAACCCTAATGTAATAATCCCCCGCCGCTGCTTCGTTTGCTCTGCCTCCGTGGCCGCGGTCGCCGCCGAAACCCTACAAGAGTAAGCTCTTCTTCTTCTTATTATGCCTAATTGTAATATGGTATTAAGTTTATTGTTGTAAATTTACTCATTTACAAGCTCAATTCTAAGGTCGTGGGTAAAGGGAGAAATTTTTGGTGAAATTTATCTTGCTGGGTTCGGAATTTTATTGAATATTGAGTTGGGTAAGAGCTATTAGATAATGTGGATACGAGTAATGCTTCATATAGCAAAAAGGATCCTCAACCATTTTATTGTAGTTGCGATGTGGCTCTCAACCATTCAATTTTTATAATTTGATTCCTAACTTTTTATGTGCTTTTTGCGTTGTTAGCTTTTCCACTGAATTTCTCTCTAAATTACATGGAAATGGTTGTCCCTGTTGTTGGGTGTAGAGTTTTGTTCGAGTAGTGGTAGTAGGAGAAGCGCTAAAATTGAATCCCTCAATTAGCTTCTCTCTGCAGCAAATCAGAAGTTCCAAATTGGGTCTTCTGCATTTTGGGGATTGTAATCTCATTTCTGCTTTCCACCATAGCAAAAGCTCCACAAGTTCCTCTTTTGCCAAATTATCTATTAGAGATGGCATTAGTTGAAAGCAGAAATCATGAGTGGGGCCAAACAGGCACGCTAGAGGCTCCAGTAAAATTTAAATTTGGTAGGACATGCTTATTTTGCCATCTATAATTAAAGCTTAACTATTATCTATGTTTTATGATTTATCTAGTCTAGTACCGACTTCAGAAAGTTCCAGCAAAGGCCGTATCTACCATGAGACATATGGATGCCAAATGAACATAAACGATATGGAAATAGTATTATCCATCATGAAAAATGCAGGTTATGAAGAAACTGTCGAGGACCCAGAGAGTGCTGAGATCATCTTTATTAACACCTGCGCCATCCGCGACAATGCTGAACAAAAAGTTTGGCAGAGACTCAACTATTTTTGGTTTCTGAAAAGGGAATGGAAGAGTAATGTTGCAGTTGGAAGGTCAAAATCTTTTCAACCTCCAAAGATAGTCGTTTTGGGATGCATGGCAGAGAGACTGAAAGATAAAATACTTGACGCTGATAAGATGGTTGATGTAGTTTGTGGTCCCGATGCTTATAGGGACCTGCCTCGATTATTAGAAACTGTTGACTATGGGCAAAAGGGAATTAATACCCTGCTCTCTCTAGAAGAAACTTATGCTGATATTAGCCCGGTAAGGATCTCGAACAATTCGGTTACAGCATTTGTTTCTATAATGAGAGGTTGTAATAATATGTGTTCGTTTTGCATTGTTCCCTTTACAAGGGGAAGGGAGAGGTCCCGTCCAGTTAATTCTATAGTTAGAGAGGTTGGTGAATTATGGAAAGAGGGTGTGCAGGAAGTAATGCTTCTTGGTCAAAATGTCAACAGTTATAATGATGCTTCAGAAGTTGAAAATTTGGAGCCAGGTTCTAATTGGAGACTAAGTGAAGGGTTTTCGAGCATGTGTAAAGTGAAAAATATGGGGCTGAGATTTTCTGATTTGTTGGATCAATTATCAATTGAATTTCCGGAAATGAGATTTAGATTCACTTCCCCACACCCAAAAGATTTTCCAGATGATTTACTGTATTTAATGCGGGATAGGTATAATGTCTGCCAAAGTATTCATTTGCCAGCTCAGACAGGGAGCACAACGGTTCTTGAGAGAATGAGGAGAGGTTATACTCGTGAGGCATACTTGGACTTGGTGCAGAAAATACGGGACATTATTCCAGATGTGGGGTTAAGCAGCGATTTTATATGTGGTAAGAGTCGTTTGAGTTTTTCTAAATATCATGTTTCTATAATACTTGTTTGGTTAATTTTAATGTCTTGCTACTTTGTGTTCCTTGTTCTTTTTGTAGTGCTTATATCATTAAGTTTGATCAACGGTATTCTAGATTCATTATAGCTACTCCACAATGTGTGTGTGGATTTTTGTTGGCCTTAGTTATCATGCTTTAAAGATATGAGCACTTTTTTGAGGTGATCAATTTAATCATTTGTAAACACTAATTTGTTTAAAGTATGATTTATGAACTGTCCATTTCTTGCCAAGCAACTATTTTCACCAAGTTTTTTGGCGATGTCCAACAGTAGAAAGTTAATTATGTGTCATTTAGGGCCTGTTTAGTATTGAGGGCCATCTTACGCCGTTAGGCAAAATGGAGATAGGGAAAAAGCATATAAGAATATGCTTCTCTGTTTTGTGGTGGTACCACAGCAAATATATCGTAATTGACTCTTTGCGATATTATGTACGGAAATAAACGGTATGTTTTTTCATCATATTTTCTTCATTGCATGTAACGCAATCTCCACGCAATTCCAAACAGAGCATTAGATGGCGTATGATTTTTCAATCTCTCCTCAATTTCTGTTTTGTATGATCTATTCTCTTTCATTTCTTAGATATTTTCTTTTCTTTGTTTTCAGACTTTGTTGCTGATTAACCTTACTACCTTCTGTTCTCTGCATCTTGAGTTGATAAGACATTCGATCTCCCTTTCTTAATTTCTTCAAGCTTATTTAAAAATCATCCGTAAATTATATTTACTGAATTTTTCATTAGCGACTAAAAAGATTTGAATCCTCACTTCATTCTGCCTTTATTTTCTCTTGGCACATATACGAACTCTTGTATCTTTTTCTATTCTTGATTGGGTATATTTTGTAAGGAATTAGACTTTTTTAAAGAAAGAACCTTGAGATCAATCACAATGCATAGACAAGCCATTGAATTAACACTAATCAAGTTTCAAATTTACAACAATTAAGTTACAAAATGACTCAAATGAGTCAAATTGAGCCAACGCAGTTTAGACTCTATTAGACGCAAACTTCATCTAAATTCACTTAATCGACCATAAACAAACCTAGTCTTTTACATAGATCTCATTACGTGTTTTGTTGTATTCTCAATTTCTTCAACTTATAAATTCTCTTCTTAATTTTTGACAGGTTTTTGTGGGGAAACAGAGGAGGAACATGCCGACACCCTAACTCTCATTAGGGCAGTCGGGTACGATATGGCATATATGTTTGCTTATAGTATGAGAGAAAGAACTCATGCGCATAGAAATTACGTCGACGATGTCCCTGATGGTATTAAGCAAAGAAGACTTTCCGAACTCATTGAAGCTTTTCGAGAAAGCACAGGGCAGCAATATGATTCGCAGGTTGGTACGGTTCAACTTATTTTAGTCGAAGGACCAAATAAAAGAGCTCCTGAAACAGAACTAATCGGCAAAAGTGATAGGGGACATAGGGTTTCCTTTCTTAATGTCCCTATAAAGCACTCATCTGAAGCTGATGGTTTGCAAAACCCTAAAATCGGGGATTTTGTTGCGGTAAATATTTTGAAATCAACAAGGGCATCGTTGTTTGGAGCAGCAATAGCTCGGACAAGCTTGAGCTTTTTCTATAAGAACTGTGCATCCGCATCTGCTACAGCTGAGAGTTGAAAGACTTGAGTAAATAGGCTTAAATCGTAATCGGTCCAAGTTCTTTAAACACTCTTAACTGTGGCGGAGAAAAATGTGACTGAGGTGATTCACCACATTGATGGATTGAGTCAGTGATCGCAGGGGCTTTGTTTGTGGAGATGATCTTCTGTGGATAGTTTATTCGGCAAAAAGCTTTTTTTGTTTTCAAATGCTAGAAAGGAATGGGGCTTATTCTTTCTCTGGATCTTTTAACAGTCTTATCAACAAGGTGCTTGCTAAGGGAAGTGGTGTAGCTCTGTATGCTAGTTATAATTTGCAGCAGGTATAAGATTTTCTCGAATAGCCGCCGCCGATACTTTTGATTAGGTTTTCTTTTATGGTTTTCTACTATTCATGGTGGTATAACTGCGAACCATCTGCATCTCTTTCTTTTTGCTAGTTACTTGTTTTGCTATATGTAAATACTCTATCCATTATAAGGGGATCCATATTGCATTTAGCAACTCGGAGGCGCAGGGTTAAAATAATCATGTTAACATGGGTTTAGTGAATTCCACTCCCACCAAAGAGATCGAAATTATTGAACTCATTGGGACCAGCCTCCTGTTCGTTATAATTTACTAATCTCTGGAGTTGCTGAACCCTTTTTCTCGCAGTGGTTGTCTTTATTTTATCCTGTGCAATCGAATTCTCGATGCGAAACAGAGCCTGGGGAAATACAAAGAGTAATTTTAAGATATTTTGTCCACACTCTACATAAAATCGGCACTGGTAGCATCCTTGCCACCGACTTATACCCTAAAAGTCTGCAATTTTAGCAGTGTCGCGGTCGACTTCAATGTAATCCGGACGCCTATGTAAAACCGGCAGAATGATCGTTAAAACCGGCAGAATGATCTGTATTCGTCGACGAATTCAAGTCTGAATATGCACCATAGGGTCCATAGTTGTATCCGTTGTATCGAAGTCGACGCAGAGATCGCATCGCCGCCGCCCCCCCCCCCTGCCTCCTCTCTCTCTCTCTCTCTCTCTCTCTCTCTCTCTAAACTCTCTCCCCGCCCGCTTTCCCAGGACCCTAATGAGGCCCCCTCTCTCCCACCTCCTCCGCCTCCTCTCCCTCCGAAACCCTAGACGCTTCCTCATCTCCTCCCCGTCCGCCTCCTTCTCCTCCCTCGCGCCTCCTCCCCCCTCCCCGCGCGTCGCCGCCATAGTCGACGAGATCTCCTCCCTCACCCTCGTCGAAGCCGCCGACCTCACCGAAGCCCTCCGCGCCCGCCTCGGCGTCGACCAGATGCCCGCCATGGCCATCCTCACCCCCGGCATGTCCCCAGGCGCCGCCGCCGCCGTAGGAGGCAGCGCCGCCGCGGCGGAGGAGAAGAAGGAGGAGAAGACCGCGTTCGATCTGAAGCTCGAGAGCTTCGACGCCGCGGCGAAGATCAAGATCATCAAGGAGGTGAGAACGTTCACGGATCTAGGGCTCAAGGAGGCGAAGGAGCTCGTGGAGAAGGCCCCCGCGGTGCTGAAGAAGGGGCTGGCGAAGGAGGAGGCGGAGAAGATCGTGGAGAAGATGAAGGAGATTGGCGCTAAGGTCGTTTTGGAGTGAGGAGGTTAGGGTTTCTCTTTCGCCTTTTCTCTGATTCCTCGCTGAGTGCTAATTTAGTGTACACTATCAATTTAGAAGCAGCAGTAAAATAACATAAATGGATAAATTTGAATGGCATTTTCTCTTTTACTATTTTAATCCCTTTTTCTATTTATTTCTTCTATTTTTGTGTTCTATTGTTGTGTGTACAACATCAATTTTGGAGCAGTAAAATAAGATAAATGGAACAAATTTGAATGGATATGCATTAATTCCTTTATTCTTCTCTTCTTTCCCCCTTGTTCTTGCTCAATTTATGCATCTATTTGCATATTCCAAGTAGAGATTTAATGCGAGTTGTGGATGAATAAGTTGACATTGGTCCATAATTTGATACAGGTCAGTGCATGATTCAACATAAACCAACTAAATGTCGAAGAAAAGGCACATGGAATGATGGAATTGCAAACAGTATATTCTAATTGAGCAATAAATTTCATTATCCTGAGTAGAGATTATATTAATCTATGTTTATATATGTATTGTTTGAATCACTTTGCCTTACACTTTACATGTTATATCCTTATCGGCATTAACATTTGAAGAAATTTACTGGTGAACCATCGATCTACAAGGAAAAAATGAGTCGATCCTTGAAATTCCTTGGATTGAGAAAAAAATTTGGCTGTTGCGAGTATTTTGAGAGGAAGCAGCAGAATAAAATTGACATTAGAGGAGATGGTGAAGAAGAACATGATAGTACTTGGCTCGAAAAGAACCTAATACAAAACAAAAATTAGAAGGGGAAAATAGGATCCGTATTTTTTTGCTTTTTTCTTATTTTATTTTATGGCGTTTACTTGTCTTACAAAATCTTAGTTTGGAGGAATGTTTTAAAACTATTCTTTGAATAAATGTAGTTACTTGTCCTGAATGGGCAGCCTTTCATTGGTTTTTCCTTCATTATCTTATGGACAAATTGACTGTTTCATTTCAATATGACTGCCAAAAAATCGAGATCACGGTCTCTAGTTTTTCTTCTTATGATGAAAAGAGAGAAATAATGACCTTGCAGGTAAACTTTTTTCTCTTCTTTGGCATATCTAGATCTCCTATAATGATTCTATTATTAACAGGTTGCTCACATTATGTTTTGCAATTGGGGAATTGGCTGATTTTCCTGTTGGTCGTCGAATCAGAATCACTTCACTATTGGATCTCTTACATGTGTTAATTTAGAATGATTTCATGGGAGAGGCTCCATTTCTGTTTAGTTTTTGGCTCTGTAGTGTGAAAATGTTGGTGTCGAATCAGTAGTGGATCAAAAGAATCAATTCATACCCTCAATTTGGCATTTCTGGCAGATTAATTATCAAACTTAGGATTTGTTATTGTTAATAATTTCTTTCAATGGAAGATGTAATGAACACCTGGAGGTGGCTTCGAAGGAGGCTATGGAGCACACTGAAGTAAGGAGGAGGATTCACAAATCAACAGTTGAAAAGTTGTAACATCTTGGACTCTTGGGTTTGCTTAATAAGTAGGATGAGAGCTAGGAACTTTTGTTGTGAAAGACAACATTGTTTTACTGGAGCTCTGGTATATGATCAAGAATAGTAGTAATGCTGAAAACTAGAATTTGATGGAAGTAGAATGATGAATAAAATTGGAGTGGCAGTAAAGATCATATGAGAGAATTGGGAAGATTTATATTATCTTCAAACAAGTACAGTGGTTTTGTTGTTGTTGTTCTTTTTTTTTTGAGTAATATTTTGGTGTTGCAAAAGATTCTCTCAAATTTGGAAGCAGAATTGATCTTGATCCTGATAGTGCTGTCTGAACTATGATTGCTAACTCATTTGCAGTATTTGATGGGGCCTTCCTGTGTTCTTGTAGCAGAAATATTCTTTTTGTTTGGAATTGTTTTTTTTTTTTTTTTTTTTTTTTTTGTTTTTTTGAACAAATTGTTATTTGTTTATCACATATAATACAATTTTTTTATAATGTCAAAGGAAGCCTAAAAACAAAAACAAAGCATTTTGATTTAGAGTCTCTTCGTTTTGAAAATTCAACTTTGTTTCTCCACTTCAGAAGACTTGTAATTCAAACTTCTAAACTCCAAAAACACAAGCTACAGTTTGAAGTTTTTACTTTAAGAGCTTGTTTATTTCATTTATTTTAGACTATGAAATCCAATTTTAATTTATTAGTTTTGATAGTTGTTGTTTGTTTAATTTCACTCTGAAATGGAAATAATCCAAATTATTTATGGCCTAGTTGTTGCTTGTTCGACATAAATCGAATTGGAAATGATTTAAATTATTTATGGCCTAATTTGGCTTGCTCATTTCAAAAGAAGCACCTAAAAATCTTCTCTAACATACATCTCCCTCATCTCAGATTTTAAATGTTCATTTTGATTTTCATTCTAATAATGAATCAAATATTTTTAGATGATTCATTATGTTATTTTTTATTTCAGTACAATCTAATTTTATTTTTCATTCGTATTTTAAACATGTCCTATATATCTTAATAAAAATGTAATTCGACATTTATATTAAAAGTAACATCTGGATCTTTCTGGAATTTTTATTTTTCGTCCATTGCGAAAAATTTGGACAAACCTTTGGCAAGTCCATCTTTTCTTTCTTAATATTTTAACTTTTTTTTTAAAAAAAAAAAAATTAATTGCTTGCAATAGGCCAGAAAAGGAAAAAAAAAAGAAAAAAAAAAGAAAGAAAGAAAGAAAACCTCTAACTCGCTCAATATATTCCAACAATAAAAGCCTTTTTCAAAAAGAGAGAGAGAGAAACGAAAACAACAAAAGTCAGCGATATAGATTTGGTCAACTTTCCAAATGCTTCGTCATTCAACCAATAAGGTTATGCCACGTCGTCATTTCGTTGGAAAACTGCCACGTCACAGTCGGCCTTAGTCTGACATGTAGGCCCCAAGAGGGGTGGGCTCCACGTGTCAGTCATATAGTCACAATCCGTGATATGTAACCGTTACCCCCCAATAAAGACCGAAGCGATTTATTTATTTCTCGTCGTAATTGAAAGTTAAAACTCGTCGTTCTCCGAACCGCCATTTTCCAACCCCCGACCCCCGACCCCTCCCTCTTCGCATCGTCGACCTCGAAGTGAAACGTCTCCAAAACCCTAACCCCCCACCCCCGATTGCATATGATCTCGATCTCGCGGGGGAGGAAGGGGAACGTAGGGCTCTGATCCCCGATGGCGGAGGCAGAGCACGGCGACGGGCGGCGTCAGCGTCGGCGGCGGTGGTTTTGGGCGGCGGCGGCCGCGGGGGCGGTGGTCGCCCTCCTCCTCGCCTCCGCCGCGAGCACCAGGAGCTTCCCCAGGCTCTCCATCCCCGGGATCTGCGAATGCTCTGTAAGATCACACAATCTAATTGAGATGATCCCTAATCCCTAGTTCCGACTCTGAATCGAATTGGATTCGTTTGATTTGTGTTTGGATTTTGCTGGAAGATTAGGTTAGGAAGGGAGAGGATTCGAGGAAGTACACGGGAATGGTGGAGGACTGTTGCTGTGATTACGAGACGGTGGATTCGATCAACGAGGAGTTGTTGCATCCGATTCTGCAGGAGCTCGTGGCCACTCCGTTCTTCCGGTACTTTAAGGTAAAATGTGAAGGAATTTTTGGTTGTCTACTTGTGTTGAAATATTAAAAACACCGTTCTCTCTCTAATAGCTTAAGCTTTTGAACACAACGATTGTTTCATATAATTTCACATGGTGATTGTAATGGTTACAGTTTCTGGTTTGTAGTGAGGTATATGGATGTGGTCTCAAAAGAGTTTACAAAGGGATAGATTAGAAGTTAAAATGAGTAATTTTATGGAAATTAAGATAATCTGTTGTGTTGGGGCCGGTTGGCCAGGGCAGAGCTTCTGCCGAAATGCTATATGAGTACAGCTGCTAGAAGAAGGCCTAACGGCTTCTTCATTAGAAATCCTGCAATAACTTCGGTCTAAAGCTAGAAGTAGTAGAGTTATGTTGGAGCTTCTGCTTTTGGCCCATCGAAGTGTATATTGGATCCCAGTTGTCTAATTTTTACTTCTTGTATCAAAGTTCAAACGAGCTGCCACTTTCACATCTTGCTCGATATGATGTATGAAGCAAGTTCTTGTCTGGACAACTGTTAATTAGCTAGTTCAACTCTTGAAATTGAGATATTTAATTGACTTTGCAAAATCAAGCATCCATATTCCTTGTATGCTCAATGTAGTTTCAAATGACATCTAATTTTGCCACCAGCAAGATTAATAAACAATTAGTCTTTAATTAATAATTAGAGACTGGACAATTTCTATTACTTGAAGCATCCTTGTTTTGTGCACGATAAAAAGTTATAGAGGCATCATTTAGATTCTAGTGCTGCTAGTACTTCTAAAAAATGTTGTGATGTTTAGAGTTCTAAGAGCAGGGCATGAGCAGATATAGTGCACAAAATTATCAAAATAGATATTTCCTCGTAACCTCATCCCCAGCCCTCCTAGTCATGAGTAGTTTTCATGGCTTATGCTTTCATATGGTATCTTCCCATTGACATAAAAGAGGCATAGGATAGAGTAATTCTTTTTCTCCAATAGGAATCAAAATACACAATTACAACTTGGTCTTGATTCTCCTGAACCTCAATGGATATTTGCTAAATGTGATACCGGATTCTACTGTATTGTTCATATTATCGGTACAAAAACTTGTCTGTAATTCTCAGAGGCATCATTTTTTTTCTTTGGGTAGAAACAACCATCCACATTGGATAGGGAGTGTGGTGGACTGTTACCAACGATCTGAGGAAAAGAAACAAAGCAGATTCCTTAATTAAAAATTTCTAAATGATCGGTTTTTTAATTGTGTTTTCTCTTTCATGCTTGATAGGTTAAATTATGGTGTGACTGTCCATTCTGGCCTGATGATGGAATGTGCCGTCTAAGGGATTGCACTGTCTGTGAGTGCCCTGAAAATGAATTTCCGGAGCTTTTTAAAAAACCCTCTAATGGTCTTTCCACTGATGATATGATTTGCCAAGAAGGAAAACCCCAGGCTACCGTGGATAGAACAATTGATAGTAAAGTATTCAAAGGGTGGATTGAAATCGACAATCCATGGACATATGATGATGAAACTGACAATGGTACTGCTTTTGGTCAGCTATGTGCTATTTGATCTTTTTTGCAATATGATTATGTTTCAGAGCATAATTCTATGATTCTCTCAGAGTGTACCTAGATGCAGCTGATGAGTCAGACTTCAATGTGGCATCTAATTGGCTAGCTGCCATGTGACTCATCAACTACATGTTAGGGTGCACTTGGGTATATACCCATAACATGACTCATTACTCCTTTTTTTTTCTTTTATTTTTTTGGGTGGATTGACATTTGATAGTTGTTTTCATTTCGCAGCTGAGATGACTTACGTGAACCTCCAGCTAAACCCTGAGCGTTTTACTGGGTATATTGGTGCATCAGCTAGGAGGATATGGGATGCTATTTACAAAGAAAATTGTCCGAAATGTTAGTCGATTTCCTATACAGTTCCTAGTTCTCATTGTATATTTATGACAAATTTGTAAATTTGGCATGGCTCTACTTGGCACAATAGTTAAAATTACTTGTCTTTTAATCTTTTCATGGTTTTCTTGGCATCAACAAAATAAGACATAATCTTGATTTTGTAAAGACAAACTCGGTAAATTTGCCAATTGTCATGTTTTTTATGGAATTATCAACCTCATATAGATGCTGTTACAATTGTAGAGAATCATATTTGTTTGAGAGCCCTAACCTTTTTTTGTTTCTTTTTGGCTCTGTCTTCTTCAGATCCTTCGGAAGAACTTTGCCAGGAGAAAAAGGTGTTGTATAAGTTGATCTCAGGCCTGCATTCCTCTATTTCAGTACACATAGCTGCTGATTATCTCCTTGATGAATCTACTAACTTGGTATTTTCATCTCACACTTTAATGCACAGTTACAAGCATTGATTCTTTTTATAGCACATTATTTTCTAATCTTTCTTGTAAGCATTTCAGTGGGGCCACAATCTTGGATTGTTGTATGATCGTGTTCTGAAGTATCCAGATCGTGTTAGAAATTTGTACTTCACGTACCTATTTGTTCTTCGAGCAGTGACAAAGGTAAACAGTTCTTATATGATACAAATTTGATGTTTATATGCTACGTATTGACGTAATGTGGCTTTTTCTTCTTGTAATTTCAATTCCTCATATATATATATATTAACACTTTTATGTAGCAAATACCGCTCCTAGGGTCTTAGTTTGGATATGTTTGTTTGTATGACCCTCAAAATTTACAATTGGTGTCTAACACCTTATATATAGACCATATTGGAATTTATGCTCCTCAAAAATTAGAAATAGCTCATGTTCGCTTGTTCAACCTATTGATTGAGAGCTTGTCATGCTGAAGTATTAGTTTTGGGGTGAAATTATAATACCTCCTGATACTTTCAATCAATGGCCTCTTTTTAAGCCATAGGAATCCATCTTCTCATTTCGTGAAAATCTCAGGCGAAAGAGATCTACGCAGAAATATGGGCCCGATCAAATTGCAAATTTTGAGGGATATGCACCCAAATACATGTGTTCTCAGTCTTATGCATACAGAAGTCCCCTTAGTCTAGAAACTTAAACAGCAATTCTCCTTGATTGATTTCAGGCTGCAGATTATTTAGAGCAGGCTGAGTACAACACTGGGAACCCTCAAGAGGACCTGAAAACACAATCTTTAGTGAAACAGCTCCTCTACAATCCTAAGCTTCAAGCTTCTTGCCCGCTACCATTTGATGAAGCCAACCTTTGGCAGGGTGAAACTGGGCCTGAGCTGAAGCAACAGATCCAGAAGCAGTTCAGAAACATCAGGTTTATATTTGCAAACTCGGTTCTTTTACACATAGAAGTCTGCAATATCTTCTATTGAAGTATACCCCTATAAAATCTGAATTCCCATATATATTGCTCAAAGATGCTTTTTAAAGAAATAAATAAATTCCCTCACCTTAATGTAGGTAGTCATCCAGAAATTAGTTTGGTATTAACAAACAGTTTTTAAAGAGGGGAATTTTTGCAAGTACGAAGCTACAAATTGGGATTTATCTTATGAAAATTCAGACTTTTCAGGGATATACATGTAGAATAAATAATTTTGCATGGGTATATATTTTAAAGAAAAAAACTCTCTTCTAAATTCTGATGCAAAGGAAAAGTCGAAATGACAAATTCCAGATGCCTATTGTTGTAGTGCATTGATGGACTGTGTTGGATGTGAAAAGTGCCGTCTTTGGGGAAAGCTTCAAGTTCTAGGTCTCGGGACTGCATTGAAGATTCTATTCTCTGTCGAGGAACAGCACCCCCTGTATCAACATGTATGTATTGTCATCTTTGTTTGCCCTTATAAAACTATGAAAGCTGAATTTTCGTATATACTACTAAACTTTATTGGAATTTCTTACAAAAATACCATTTTTGTAAATGGAATTGTCATCCAATTCATGGGAATTTGGTTTTGTACAAAATGATTTCTTTTCAAATAAGAACACTTTACTAAGCGCAGGAGTATTATTAGTAAGAAATTATGTATTTGAAGGGGGGTACATAAGAAAATTGAGACTTTGCAGGGTGCATGTAGGTAAACATTTTTAATGTTAGTACTAGTACTAGAGAGTATTGATATTACTCAACTCTCCTGTTCTTTTCGTAATTCCTTGAATAATTCATTTCAATAGTTATAATACACACTTTTGTTGGTGATTTTTCAGTTACAACTGCAGCGAAATGAAGTGATCGCTCTAGTGAACCTTCTCAATAGACTCTCAGAGTCTGTAAAGTTTGTTCGCGAGAAGGGGTCGTCGGCTGAAAAATTCATAGCTGGTCATATCTCTTCATCAGTAGGAAAAAGCAATTTTTGGGCAAAAACAAATCAATAGTTATACACAGTGGTATGCTTTCCTCAATCTCTTCAACTGTATTATAAGTTGTTGCATCACAAGTCCCTGACCTTTTTATGCGGTTTTAGTTTGGCCACCGACCTTTCTATTTGCATCTTTACTGTTTTCTCAAAATTTCTTGATAAAATTGGATCGAAATCCCACAATTACTATATAGGTAGTCCAAAATCTGTTTGTGTGGAATTTCGATATAAAAAAGGTAAAAAATGTTGAGAAGTCCCCTCAACAGTAAGCAATTTTGAAATAGACCACTCATGTTTTAAGTTATTTTCATCAAATTCGAGATTTTGTTAAATTTAGCCGTGCATGGTGCGTGGTGCGTGTGTTAAATTTAACTGTTCTCAACAATTTTTCAGTTGATAGAACTGTTTGAGTTTTTAGTAACAAGATTTTACTGATTCTTAGCTAATGGCAACAGCTAACTTTACAAACTTTCAATTGAATTTAGTGAAATAACTAAAACTGAATAATTACATGTTGTGGTGTTCTCACTCAAAATAATACTAGTTTTGAGGGGGCCCATTTCAAAATTCCCTATTTCAAAGGGGACTAAAATATAATTACTGTAATGTCTGGAGGCCAAACTGAATCTAGTTTACTAGGTTTGAGGACGAGAGCTGCATATATATATACTTTAATTGTTGTATTATTCATCAACTCACTTTTACAAATCGCTTTGCTCTCCAGTGCGTCAGAATTTTCGATATTGCGAGACGAAAGTGGCGAGTTTTATTTTGTTTCCTTTTTTTTTTTCGTCTCCATTTTGTTGTGAATTAATACACAATAAAAACTTAAATGCAATTCTTCTACAAGGTACTAGGTTCTTCTAGAGAGAGAGAGAGAGAGAGAGAGAGAGAAACAATAGAGAGGGGAGAAGCTGGGGGTAGAATTTGAGTAGTGGGAGTCACAAGGAGTAAAGAAGATACATGATGGAATAATGTTTCTGTAAAATACAATTTGATTGAGCCATTGGTGTTATTTAGGAAACCAATTAATCTCCTGGTTTGTGTGTTGCTATTGCTTAATATGCCCACTCTTTGTTTCTTGTTTGGTTCTGCATCTGATTAGAAGCTTCTCATTTGTTAAATAAAAAAAAAAAAAAAAAATCTGAAGTGAGTTTCTACAATGACATGAGCCTAAATTTGCTCCAGTGCTTCTAATTTTGCGGCAGAAAAAATTTATTAAGAAAATGTTAATATAATATTCTTAATAGTATTGTTTAAAGAGCAATGTTATTCATATATTTCAAAAAGAGTGTATGATATATATATCTCATTTATTTCAAAATGGAGATTTTTTTATTAATCACTTCGAGATGATTAGTAAAATTTATTTCATCTTAAAATAAATGGGATGTAAAATATACGCTTCATTTGAATTGTGAAATGTACAAGTAGTATTTTTTTTATTTAAATGGCACTTTTGTCTGTGCTACATCCTACAGTATAGTGTTTTTATATTTGGTGGAGCTTTGATGTATCAAAGTGGTTATAACTAATGCATATTCAAATACGTGATTTGGGTTGATGTATTTGAATTTAGCTACTACAATTAGAGCTGCACAATAATACTTGAATACAGTAGTTAAAACTGTGCTTAAATTAGCTAAAGCTTTAACTGCAGTAGTTGAAAAGAACAACTCTAAATAAAATTAAAATTTTCTTTCTAATCACATTTTAAATAGAAAATATTATTTTAATATATGTTGAAAGTAATTTTATCACTACATATATAAAATATAAAATAATAAAATTTATTAATATAATTTTTGACTATACGTAGTTAAATAAATTACTTATAACTACAGTATTTATATCACATCCAACTAAATAAGATGTACAAAGTAGTAATTATAGTATTTTTATTTTTTTGAGAGAGGAATCTTGAGCAAAGCAAAGCATAAGATAAAAAAAAAAAAACAAAAAAACAATTATAGTATTTTTATTGTATTGCATTTACAAATACATCAAAGTAAATCCTCCTAAGAGAGCATCACTCTTCAAATGCGAGGAGACACAGCTTTCCTTCTAAAACAATCATTTTTTTATAAAAAATATTTTTTTATATATTTCAAATTAAATATATATATATATATATATTATATTTTAATGATCATTTCAAAATGAATAATAATATTATACATCCTACATTTAAAATCGGATACGCTGCACTGAGTAGCATCCCCCATTTCTATGGCGCAAACCCATGTCTCAAACTTCTTGAATTATACAGTATCCATTAATAGTACTCAATTTCCTTTGATTAATAATACTTAATTTCCTTTATTAAACAAGTCACGTACCTCAAGGTCTCAAACTAAACATAGTTGGTAAAAATGCATGGAGACCCCCTCCACTATGGGCCGCTCTAAAATCCATCCCTCAAACGTGTTTCAAATTTTATTTTATAATTAATTAAATTAAAAAATTTATCAAATTAAAAATATATATTAAATATAAATTATTAGTCATAACTAATTTTATTTTATTCCATTTAAATAAAATTATTAAACATAATAAAACTACCAATAACTTTTAACAAAATTCTTAATTATTTTTCCACTAAAATTACTAATTATAACACCACGCGCAAAACCAACCGAGCCTAAATACCTATTATTATTATTATTATTATTATTATTATTAATGAGAGAACACTGTAGCACGTGAGCATTATTTTTTTTAATAAAAATAAAATTAAATTAAAAAGAAAAAACGCACACAAATATGAAATTAATTTAAGATGAGAATCGGTTTGATAACTCTTTCGCTAATAATAGCAAAGCAAAGCAAATACCCCTGAAGAAAACAACACAAATTCCGTCCACACATGCCCCTATCGAAATATCAAATTTACAATCACTGCCACTACCTCAAAACCAAAAAAAAAAAAAAAAAAAAAAAAAAAAAAAAAAAAAAAAAAAAACAAAGAGAGATGAGAAAACAATTAAAAATAAAAAGAAAAACAAAGAAAATGCTACGACTCTACTACTTGGCCTTCGTCTTCCTCGTGGACGCTCTCTTCGGCGCCGGCGCCTTCGCTGGCGACTTCCCCACCTTCTGCTTCTTCGCTGGCGCCGGCGCCGGCGCCGGCGGCGGAGCAGCCCTCTTCTTCGACGCCGCCGGGGCCTTCCTCGTCTCCACCTTCGGTTTCGGCTTCGGCTTCACCTTCGCCGGCGCCGGCTTCGCCTTGGCAGGAGCCGCCGCTTTCGGCTTCGGCTTCGCCGGAGAAGCGGCCGCCCTCGTCTTCGGCTTTGGCTTCGCCGGGGTCGCCGCCGCTTTCGGCTTGGCCTTGGCCTTGGGCTTGGGCTTGGGCTTGGGTTTAGCCGCGGCGGCTTTCGCCTTGGGCTTAGGCTTGGGCTTCGCTGCAGCGGCCTTGGGCTTGGGCTTGGGCTTGGGCTTCGCTGCGGCGGGCTTGGGCTTAGGCTTGGGCTTGGACTTGGGCTTAGGCTTGGACTTGGGATCGGCTGCGGGGCCGGTGGCGCGGGGGTGGGGCGGGGGTAGCTTGTAGGAGTTCTTGACCTTGGTGAGCTTACCGCTGGTGGTGAACTTCTTGAGGTGTAAGAGGAGGAGCTTCTTGAAGTTGGGGGGAAGGTGATCCTTGTGCTTCTCTTCTACGTACTTCCCGATCGCGTACTGGCTCGACCCCGTCCTCTCCTTCAACGCGGTTATCGCCTCCCCGATCATCTAGGGTTAGGGTTAGGGTTAGTGTTAGGGTCTACTATAGATCACGAATTCAAATCCCAAATCACAAGAGAGGAGACGAAATGGGAGATCCGATGCTCACCTCGATGTACGGGGGATGGGTAGGAGGAGACCGGGGCTTCCGCGGCTTCTTCTCCTTGGGCTCCTTCGCCGCTCGCGGCTTCTTCGCAGTCCCCGCCACGGCTCCCTCCTCCGCCGCCGCGTCGTTCTCGGCGGCGGGCTCCTCCTCCTCCACCGCCGTCGCCACCGGGATGTCGCCGCCCTCCGCCGCCGCCTCCTCCTCCGTCGCCATGGATCGTGAAGCGTACAGAATCTAGCTAGAGTTAGGGTTTCGCGTAGGCGAACGCGATCGTCTACGAGAGAGAGAGAGAGAGAGAGAGCGGAGGTTGACGACGACGATGGGCAAGAAAGAGAACCAAATGGATTTAAATAGTGGGTGATGTGAGAGAGCGACGACACGTGGGGCTCCATTATTGGTCAACATCCCCGCCCTCGGATTACTCCCTCCACAGTTTCAAATATGAGCCGTTCGATCTAACCTCGCATCAACGGTTGGGAGTGGGTAAATGGATGGAGTAAGGATAGAGCATGGTTGGGACAAGGGATTGGCCAAAGTTTCAGTGTGCTTTTCCCTCCAATTTAAATCTCAATAACTTTATCTGTAGCCCATGGATTCAAATGAAATTTAAATCAGGTTGAAGCTTAGGACCTTAGCTTTCAAATGAGTGCAAATTTGTTTAAAATGGTTCAATATCTTGAGAGAAATTTAAATTTAAAGCGACACTGGTCATGCACAAGGTTTTTGTGTGAGTTTGATGAGGTTTTTATCCTATTAGAAGGATCCTTTGATCACTTTGGTGCTTTTTGTTGATCTCAAATGATAGAGGAAGAGCATAGCTAATAGTTGCACTTTGAATCACCAAAATCCGATCAGAAACGAGAGATTAAACGCCATCCGAATGGCGTCGAAGTGACACAAATGTTTTTTAGTTATCAAGAATTGTTTGGTATGCTTCAAATCACCATAGTATAAATTTCAAACAAAGCACCAAATTTAAAATTTGAGCGCGAGTCGAATGATTTAGATGGTTCGTGGTGTAGAAGCATCTTAGAATGTTAATGCTCGAACTATTTCGCAATTTTCTTTCGATAAGTACTCGTTTGTTCATAGACATCTTCATGTATGAGGAGGAAGCAATGCTTGATGCATTTTGACCTCTCCGAATTTGATTTTACACAATTTCTTTGGTCAAAATTACACGTTTCGACAATAAGAATACTTCGATCAGCACGATGTAGAGTTCCTTGTAACTCGACAACTTCATTAGCTCCTCACAATTCTTACATGAAAATAGTGAGAGTGCGAATACAATTTGCAGATGATGTTTTGCGCTGAGATTAGCGTGCTTGATGTATTGGACTTCGCTAAGGTGTTACTTGAACTCGACTAATAATTACGTTTGAACATCTATTTCATCTCTAATGCTGCAGTATATATCGCTTCTTCGGTGTTAAGTAGTCGAAACTTTACTCAATTTGGTTTTATAAGGTAGACTCTTTCCCCTCTAGTCATTCGAAGTTCCACGAACTAAGTCGAGGGCTATCCCCGGTTCTTTGTATGTTCTTTGATCTATAAAAATCAAATCTCTGTATCAGATGTAGCATCTAACACTGATGAACAAAAAGGAACTTTTTATTTTGCTTGCGCATCAAATTACTATCGTATTATCGCCACTTTAATTGGCATTCTCAAGATCAAGTGTGTCCTCTGGCTCCACTACTCTCTTTTTGCCTTTAAGTGAACCTTACTAGTTGATCATCAGCAAAGCTAAATCAAATGTCACTAAATGTTATACGTTTTCGCCGATTTTGATTTTTCCTTTGGTAACATAATTCCAATGAAGCATAAAACTAAATTAGGAATAAGCAAAACCTATTTTCACCAGCCTCTTCTTGTGTTCTTGTTGCAATTACTTGTTCCTTCAAACACATGCATATTCAAAAGTTTTGAGATAGTTTGGGTCAACGAATTTTGTGTTTAGCGCATCTCTTTTATTTACTCAAGTTGCGCGGTATAATTGGTCGGTTCGCGAGAATCACATAAAGGAGCTGTAGTTGCACTCAAAATTAGAAAAGCAATCATTGGTAAACCTTAAACAAATTAAGTAAGAGGGAGTGTTCTGGTTCTTTTTCGTTCAAAAGAAGAAAACAAAAACACTCAAGAATTTAGTTCGACTCCCAAATAACACTCGATTAATAAGCTGATGCGAACGCGATGCCCCAACATTATTAAAGGGAGATTTCTCTTCTCAAATGTTGGCATTTAGTTAGACCGAATTTGATGCGCCCGTGGACGGGCTCGATCCAAAAGCAGTTCATTTCCATTCTTACTGTTGGATTCTAGAGGGACTTGACTGGTAGAACCAAGACCTAGCTCGTTCTTAACTTGGTCTACTATGAGTTTTTGGTCACTAGACGACCTCCACCGACACTTAGAGAGACCGCGTAAATCATCATCATCTCTAATATGCTATACTTCTTATTCAAGTTCTCGACGATATTTGGTTTGCGACGCAAAAGACCCAAAAATAGTGCATGACCATCAAAATAGATATGAATATGCATTTGTAAGTTTAAAATAGGATACTTGGACACCAAAGCATGCTCCGAAAAGTCGAGGAAGGAGATGATCAAAGGAAAGAGACCGACAATTAGTCGATCGCTCTCCTTCACACCCCAAAGCATTCGAAATGTCGAAGAGCAATCGATCTTCTTTGACCTCTCAAGTGGCTTCGACCAACGAAGCGAGTCCGTGAAAGTGGAATGTGCAAAGAGAGATGATCGGAAAGGGACAAATGAAACAAAGAGGTTGGCTAACCAGTTGATCTCCTTAGCCTCTAGGAATTGAATCAATAAAAACTTCTCAAGAGTGAGTTCAAATGGTAGGATACAACCGTGTTATCGAGCATACGACCATTTGAATCGATAAAAGCTTCTCAAGTACTGCTCTTCGGGTGTATAACACAAGAACGGCGGACTAACCGTCAAGACCCAAAGATGAAGAATTTGCTGCGACGAAGGCAGGCTCGCTCAAGATCGAGAATTCGATGCATGTAAAAGCAGACTGCAATGTCTGTTAAGATTTTGAAACAAGAAAAGAGGCTGACAGTAGGATACTATGGTGAAAACAAAATTGCAGCAAGCCAGAGAGGTAGGGAATGTTGAAACTGGTATTTACGTCGGTACAGATTATATAGTTCAGAATCTAAAATTTTAAAATAAAATAATATGGAGAAAAAATATTGAAGAAAAATTCATACTTTATTAATAAAAATATTTAATTATACCATCAACGATATTTTTAACTTTACACAAATATCTTCCGTGACCCATTCATATAATTATCTCACGCCTAACTATATATATATATAGAGAGAGAGAGAGAGAGAGAGAGTTCAGCTGAAATACTATCGATAAAAGTACATACGGTTGAAATTATAATGGTTTTCTCAAATTTTTACTATTTAAGTAATCACCCATTAAACCTTAAGGACCATTATCATTCTAACCGCATATTTTTTACTAAAAATTATTCCAGTCTAATTATATATATATATATATATATATATATATATATATATATATATATATATATATATATATATATAACTATTAAATGACAAATAAAAGTTTTATATTAAATAATTATAAATAAAGTTTTAAATATAATTTGGTTAAACTTTTTTTTTTTAATATTAAGTTTGGATAATTACTATTTCCAACTGAAAAAGTGCAATAGTAAAGAATACAACATAGTAGCTTAGCTAAGCACAATAAATAAAAGACTTATTATTACTGTATTAAAAGAAAATAGAAAGTTACTGTGCATAAAAACTTTTTTTATATTACTATAAAATCATATATATCAATGACTTTTTAACTTTTCGATAAAAAAATATGTGGTTAGAATAAAAAGTGACCCGAAAATTTAGTAGGTGGTTGGTTGCAATATAATCTAAATGTTAAAAATGATTAAATGGGTTGATCTAATAGTAAAAAATTTGATAGCATTAAATATTTGGTAATAACATAGCAACCGAACTATATATATATATATATATATATATATATATATATATATATATATATATATATATATATATATATATATATATGCACGAAACAAAATTATGCTATAACGACACTTTTAAGTGTTTGTAAAATCTAAAAAAAGTATCGCTGGCAAAAATACCGACACTTATTGTTAGTGTTGCTATATTTGCCATCGTTGGGTGTATAGCGACACATTTTTATAATATGTCCCAAAAATGTGTCCCTATAATCTAATTTTGGATATAGATGAAATATAGATAAGACACTTATACAAAAGTGTCACAAACATGTGTTTCTATAACCTAATTTTATTATAGTGATATATATATATATATATATATATATGGGGCAATTTCCTACGTACCCCTAAAAATTTCTCTGTTTTCAGATTTACCCCTCTTAGAAGGCTAATATTAAAACTACCCTTCTTACGTTCCAACTTCTTTCCAAAATACCCCTGAAGTTAAACTCTGTTAGTGTACCGTTTGGAACTGCCGTTATCTATGTGTAATTACTATTTTGCCCTTTCAAATATACCCTAAACTCTAAAACCCTAAACCCTAAACCCTAAAACCCTAAACCCTAAACCCTAAAACCCTAAAAAACCCTAAACCCTAAACCCTAAAACCCTAAATCCTAAACCCTAAACCCTAAAAAACCCTAAACCCTAAACCCTAAAACCCTAAAACCCTAAACCTTAAACCCTAAAACCCTAAAAATCCTAAACCCTAAACCCTAAACCCGGGCAAAATAGGTATATCTGATAGTTTTCAACTCCGATTATTATTTAACTCTAGTTTAACCCTAGTTAACTTAACAAAGGAAAACGGTAGGGGTATTTTTAATAACGGTGGAACGTATGAAGGGTATATTGGAAAGAAAAAAATAAGAGGGGTAAATCAGATATTTCTTCATATTTCAGGGGTACACAGGCAATTATCCCTATATATATATATATATATATATATATATATATATATATATATATATCGGCTATTATGTTTGTAAAAGTACAAAATAATTGATGCTTATAAATTTTCTACTGTTAGATCTATTCTTTTAACTAATTTTATTTCTTAGATCATATTATTTTACTAACCATCCACTAAATTCAAGAGACTTACTATCTTCTTAACCACAAATTTTTTCATTCTAGCACTAAAAACTTACAAGCACTAATGACTTGATATTTTTAAAAATATAAAAACTTAATTTTATATATATATATAAAGAGAGAGAGAAAGAGAGAGAGAGAGAGAGAGAGAGAGAGAAGTAAAGTTTATATATTTTCAAAAGTATAAGTCTAAATATACTTGTGAATTTTTATCATTGGATTTAAATTGAGATTTGCGTTATTTATTTTTTCTTTCTCTCTTTTTAGTTGATTTTATAATAACACAAATCTTAATGCAAATTCAATAGTAAATAATTCACAAACATGATTTGACTTGTAATTTTAAAAATATATAAGCTCTACTCTCTCTCTCTCTCTCTCTCTCTCTCTCTCTCTATATATATATATATATATATATATATAAAGCAAATAAATATACTTTTGTGCATGCACCTTAAGCAAGAATATTCTACTTCGTTGTCATCCTATATGGCACAGTTTGATTGGTAAATATTTTCTCTACTTGGATCTTGTGGGGATGAAAAGAGGAGATTTGATGTGAAATTGCAATATCCCTAAACAAATTTATTTTTTATAATGGTTAAAAAACTACATTAAAAAAAACTATATAAATGAAGTGAAATTTTCCAATACTGATTAGATTCAATATATTTTTCAAAATAAATCTACTTATTTTGTGTTAGATGTGACTCAAAATCAGAATCGCTTCGATATTATGATTCAGGTTCGCCGACGACTTCGCGGTGCGATGAGAAATTTTGTGGATGTCTGTGGTGGAAGCGAAGGGCTTGGGCCGCTATCGGACGGGAGGTGCGGGGGGCGGAGCCCCCCGCGGTACGGATCCGATTCGCTAAGGAAAAATCCTAAATTCTCTTTTATTTGCCCTAGAGTGAGATCGAGCGATTATACGAAGCAGAACTCTTGTATTCCCTCTTTTCTACATAGTGAAACCTCTCCCCTTTCGTCCGTAGTTTTTTCCCTGCAAAGAATTTTTTCACGTAAATCTGTGTGTTAATTCTCTGTCGTGCAATTTTGGTTTTACTTTTCTGTCGTGATCGCCAATTGATTTTGTTTAATTTGTGCGCTCGTTACTAACAAACTGGTATCAAAGCCATGTTCATCGATTAGGGTTTCTTCTCATCAATGGCGTTCATGAAGTATGATCTCCCATTGCTCGATCATAGCACAAGGTTTACGTTATAGCAAGTGAAGATGCGCGCAATTCTGGCTCAGATGGATCTAGAGGATGCGCTGCTCGGGATGGAAAAGATGCCTGCATCCCTCAGTATGGCGGAAAAGGAGAAGATGAATCGGAAGGCTCTTACGCAGATCCAACTGTATCTTTCGAACGAGATCTTACAGCATGTCATTAAGGAGAAATCTGCTGCGAGCTTGTGGCTGAAATTGGAGTCATTGTGTATGACGAAAAGTCTTACCAACAAACTCCATCTGAAGTAGAAGTTATACTCTCATCGTCTGATTTAAGGTAAGAGTATAAAATCTCATCTCGATGACTTCAAAGAAATCGTTACGGATCTGGAAATGCTGGAAGTAAAATATGATGATGAAGATCTAGCATTATTACTGTTATGTTCTCTACTATCTTCCTATACAAATTTTAGAGATACTATGCTTTATGGACGTGATACCATATCTTTGGAAGACGTCTCAACTGCCCTACTCTCGAAAGAGAGGATTGATAAGGAGATGAGTGGTACTACTGAAAGTCAGGTAGAAGGTCTGTTCACAAGAGGAAGATCCAAGCAGAGAAGTTTCGAAGACAGTAAAGAGAAGGCTAGGTCGAAATCCAGGCACAGAAACTTGATCTGCAATTACTGTAAGAAGAAGGGCCACATTAAAGCGGACTGTTTCAAGTTGAAAAGAAAGGAACAGACCGAAGGAAGAGGTGATCAAAGGGGAAGAGAAGGTTCAAAATCTGCTGAAGCCAGTGTAGCAGAAGACTATAGCAGCGAGGGGAATGTGCTGCTGGTCTGCGATGATCAATCCAGAGCCAGCACAGAGTGGATTCTTGATTCAGCATGCTCGTTCCATATTTGTCCCAATAGGGACTGGTTCTCCACTTTTGAAGCTATGAATGGTGGGGTTGTTTTGATGGGCAACGATGCATCCTGCAAAGTTGTCGGACGAGGAACGGTAAATATCAAGATGTTTGATGGCATTGTGAGAACGCTTACTGATGTCAGGTACGTTCCACAATTGAAGAGAAATTTAATTTCTTTGAGTACCCTCGACTCTAAAGGATATAAATACACTGGTGGAGATGGAGTTCTAAAGGTTTCGAAAGGAGCCATTGTTGTGATGAAAGGACGAAGGCAGGAAGGAAAACTTTATGTGTTGCAAGGTTCAACTGTGACAGGTGGAGCTGCAGTATCCTCTTCATCTATGTCAGATTCAGATGTCACAAAGTTGTGGCATATGAGGCTGGGACATATGAGTGAAAAAGGATTGACATTGCTGAGTAAGAGAGGACTTCTTTGTGGCCAAAGTACAGGAAGTCTGGACTTCTGCAAACACTGCGTATTTGGGAAGCAGAAAAGGGTTAGCTTCAGCAAAGCAGTCCACAGAACAAAAGGAACACTTGACTACATCCATTCAGATCTTTGGGGGCCAGCACCGGTTCCCTCTAAAGGTGGTGCAAAGTACATGCTGACCTTCATCGATGATTATTCAAGGAAGGTTTGGACATTCTTTCTGTTGCACAAGAATGATGTATTCAAGACCTTCAAGCAGTGGAAGATCTTGATTGAGAAGCAGACAGGAAAGCAAATTAAGCGCCTTCGCACAGACAATGGACTCGAATTCTGTTCAGGAGAGTTCAATGAGTTCTGCAAAAATGAAGGAATCGAGAGACATCGTACAGTTCCCTACACGCCGCAGCAAAACGGCGTAGCAGAACGTATGAACAGAACACTCATCGAGAAGACAAGATGTTTGCTTTCGAATGCAGGATTTGGTCAGGAATTTTGGGCAGAGGCAGCTTCTACGGCTTGCTACTTGGTGAATAGGTCTCCGTCGACTTCCATTGATCTCAAAACTCCAGAAGAGGTATGGTCTGGTCACCCTCCAAATTATTCTGATTTGAGAATATTCGGTTGTCCAGTTTATGCACATGTGAGTCAAGGAAAGCTAAAACCTAGGTCGAAAGAATGCAAATTCTTGGGCTATGCTTCTGGTACAAAGGGTTTTAGGTTGTGGTGTCTTGAGGATAAGAAAATTATAATCAGTAGAGATGTTAAGTTTAACGAGAATGATATGCTTCGCCGAAAGGAGGAGTCGCATGTTCCTTGTGATACAGGTACAGATACAGGTGCAGATGCAACAAAGAAATTTGTCGAGTTGGAGTATCAAACAAACTCTAAAGTCCAGATCACTCCGGCATCAGGTATCACTTCAGGCGATTCTGTTCCTGCGGAGCCTCAGGCACCACCACAGACAGACACACACTCTATAGCTAGAGATCGACCGAGGAGGCAGATCAGACCACCGCAGAGATATGAAGACACGGATCTGGTGGCCTATGCTTTTGTGACTGCACAAGAAACAGATGCACTTGAGGAGCCATCTACTTACACAGAGGCAGTCTCATGTACTGATTCCGCTAAGTGGATGCTCGCTATGGAGGAAGAGATGGAATCTCTTCATAAGAATCAGACTTGGGATTTAGTGAAGCTTCCTAAAGGAAAGAAAGCTGTTCGATGTAAATGGGTGTTCAAGAAGAAAGAAGGCACACAGGGAAATGAGAGTATCAGATACAAGGCTCGATTGGTGGCAAAAGGATACAGTCAAATTCCAGGTGTCGACTTCAATGATGTCTTCTCACCAGTGGTGAAGCATACATCCATTAGAGTTTTGCTCGGTTTGGTTGCCATGGATGATCTAGAACTTGAGCAACTAGATGTGAAGACAGCTTTTCTACATGGCGAATTAGAGGAAGAGATCTATATGCAGCAGCCCGAGGGATTCACAGTTGAGGGAAAAGAAAATCATGTGTGCAGATTGAAGAAATCGCTTTATGGATTAAAGCAATCTCCAAGGCAATGGTATAAGAGGTTTGATTCTTTTATGATTAGCCATGATTTTCATAGAAGCAATTTTGATAGTTGTGTCTATATAAAGAAACAAATTGATGGTTCTTTCATTTATCTTCTACTCTACGTGGATGATATGTTAATTGCTGCTAAGAACATGGCTAACATTGATGAGCTTAAAGATCAGTTGAAATCTGAATTTGATGTTAAGGATTTAGGTGCAGCGAAGAAGATACTTGGTATGGAGATAAAACGGAACAGAAGTGCAAAGAAACTACAGTTGTCTCAGAAGGCATACATCCAGCGTGTTTTGGAACGGTTCTGCTTAAAGGATGCCAAGCCAGTAAGTACCTCCTTCGCTACACATTTTAAACTTTCAACTGATTTAGCACCAAAAACAGATGGGATAAAGCATACATGGAACGAGTTCCTTATGCCAGTGCAGTCGGAAGCATTATGTATGCTATGGTTTGTACGAGACCAGACCTTGCGCATGCTGTTAGTGTGGTAAGCAGATACATGGCAAATCCAGGAAAACAACATTGGCAAGCTGTGAAATGGATTTTGAGGTATTTGCGAGGTACTACAGATGCATGTTTGGAATTTGGGAAGTCTGAAGCAAGCCTAACCGGTTTTATAGATTCTGATTATGCAGGAGATCTTGATAAGAGAAGATCACTTACCGGTTATGTTTTCTCAGTTGGTGGATGTGCAGTTAGTTGGCGAGCTTGCTTACAACCCACGGTTGCATTATCCACGACGGAGGCTGAATACATGGCAATTACAGAGGCTGTGAAGGAAGGCATATGGTTGAGAGGCTTATTCAATGAATTAAGCATAAGCATTGAAAAAGTTACAGTATTTTGTGACAGTCAGAGTGCTATTTATCTGACAAAGGACCAAATGTTCCATGAGAGAACAAAGCATATTGACATCAAGTATCACTTTGTTCGCGAAGTTTTTGCTCAAGGTAACATTGCGGTGAAGAAGATTAGCACATTGGAGAATCCAGCTGATATGTTGACAAAGCCTCTTCCGTATGTCAAGTTCAAACACTACTTGGACTTGATTAGCATTGCTTGCTGATTGGAGTGCCCTTAGGGACTTGTGGAGAAGGTGGAGAGTTATCACTATGTTTTATTTAAAGGGAATTTCGAGTCAAGGTAGAGATTTGTTAGATGTGACTCAAAATCAGAATCGCTTCGATATTATGATTCAGGTTCGCCAACGCCTTCGCAGTGTGATGAGAAATTTTGTGGATGTCTGTGGTGGAAGCGAAGGGCTCGGGCCGCTATCGGACGGGGGGTGCGGGGGGCGGAGCCCCCGCGGTACGGATCCGATCCGCTAAAGAAAAACACTAATTTCTCTTTTATTTGCCCTAGAGTGAGATCGGGCGATTGTACGAAGCAGAACTCTTATATTCCCTCTTTTCTACATAGTGAAACCTCTCCCCTTTCGTCCGTAGTTTTTTCCCTGCAAAGAATTTTTCCACGTAAATCTGTGTGTTAATTCTCTGTCGTGCAATTTTGGTTTTACTTTTTAATCGTGATCGCCAATTGATTTTGTTTAGTTTGTGCGCTCGTTGCTAACATTTTGAATTTTCAAAAATCTGAAATTGTTTTTCTCATTGCTTACAAAGTTTAAGAAATGTTTATACATTTATTAAAGCCCATTTATTAGCCCGAAATAATTTTAAATTGAAAATAATTTTTATTTAAATTAAAACTTAAGTAAGAAAAATTTTTTTTGCCACAGTTTGCGAGAAAGAAAGCAATGAGATTTCAAATTAGAAATTGTTTTTTTGCTGCGAAATTTTTTTTTTGCCACAGTTTGCCACAGTTTCCATTTATTGCTTACAATTTTTTTTTTGAAAATAATTTTGTTTGAGAGAAAGAAAGCAAACTAAAAATATAAACTAAAAATATAAACTAAAAATATAATTTTGTTTGATATGATAATTCTACTTTTATTATTTATTTTATTAAAATTAACATATAAAAGAATAAAAAAATTATAGCAATTAATTTTAGTTCATTTATTATTATTATTATTATTATTATTATTATTATTATTATTATTATTATTATTATTATTAACTTTAGCACCATCAAAAAAAATAAAATTAATTATAATTTTTAAAAAAATTAAGTTATTGACTCATTTAAGTGGTTTTGCATAGAAAACACACTTTGTGTTGCATTTTTTGCTAAATCAGTCTTTTTTTTCAATTTTACAGATTTAATCTAATTTTTTAGAAACTGACGAAAGTATTTATATTCCCTCCCGCTTTTTCTCAATCCTCCTCCTCCTCCTCCACCACCACCACCACCATATTGCTGTCGCGCTCCTCCTCACTGCCTCACCCATGTCTTGACAATCGCCATCGCGCTTCTATCAGCCTACCTTGTCCCCGTAGGTAGTGACTCGGCTATTCTAAATGAAGAGCTCGATGGCGATGCCGTGGCAGAGGGCATAGTCACGAACAACAATGGCGGCAAGAACGCTACAAGATTTGAGGACAACAGGGGGAGAGGAGAAGTTGGGGCGAAGGTGGCGGCTACTAAGCATACAACGAAAAAGGCAAAAAGGTGAGGGAGAGGGCATTATAACGAAAGATTGCGAAGGGCGGAAGAAAAAGAAAAAGGAAGAATAAAGAGAAAAGAAACTATATAGTCATTTTTCAAACCCTTTGATCACTTAATAAATAATGTTAAAAATTATAAATTTTGATTTTTTTTAAAAATACTTCTATATAATATAGATTGTGCCTAACAAAGTCAGTCGTCGAATCTAATGTCCCATTATCAAAAATAACTTACAAGCATAGAGGTCTCTATGATTTCGAAAGTAGTCCATAGGAGAGGAGACGTACTATAGAGAGAGAATTAAACTTCTATATTTTTTAAAAGTATTAATTAAGTCATTGGTACTTGTGAATTTTTGGTCTTTGAATGAAGATTTGTCGGATTAAGAAAATAGTTTTCTCCTTTAGTGGGTTGGTTGGTTGTGTATAATTGATCAAAAAAGATAAATCTAATGGTGAAAAACTTAAAAGAATCAAGTACTTAGTGCTTCTAAAAGCA
>CM054939.1:22324291-22347158 GCA_029168755.2 Tillandsia fasciculata | reverse complement strand
GTTAAAATACGAATTAGTTCGTTTTAATTAATGGATTAATGTTTTAAAAAATAAAATTATAATTATAATCATAATTAAAATGTATTATTTAAAAAATAATACATTTAATTTAATATTAATTTTTCCAACTTAAAATTGAAATTCAAATATAAAATTCAACATTTTAATGAAATATTTAACATATAAATATTAATTTTAAAAAATTAATTTTTAACTTAATTTTTTTTTAAAATTCGCAAAATTCGTATATTTGATAAATATTTGTAAATTTGTACCCACGAGCTTTATTATGTCATTAAAATTTGCTAAACTCGTTTTTCTTCGTCTTAATTAATAGATTATTGGTTTAAGAAAATATAAATAAAATTATAATCATAATTAAAATGTATTATTTAAAAATAATACATTTAATTTAATAATTAATTTTTTCAACTTAAAATTTAAATTTAAAATATAAAATTTCAACATTTTAATTTTAAGATTTATAATTATATAATATTAATTTTAAATAATTAATTTTTAACATAAAATTTTTTTAAAATTTGCAAAATTCGTATATTTACTAAATATTTATAAATTTTTGCCCACGAGCTTTATTATGTCATTAAAATTTTCTAAACTCGTTTTTCTCATTTTAATTAATGGATTATTGGTTTAAGAAAATAAAAATAAATTTATAATCATAATTAAAATGTATTATTTAAAAAATTTACATTTAATTTAAAATTAACTTTTTTCAAATTAAAATTAATGGATTAATGGTTTAAAAAAATGTGATAAAAGTTGTTAAAATCTAATTATTTTGTTTTAATTAATGGATTAATGGTTTAAAAAAATAGAAATAAAATTATAATCATAATTAAATTATATTATTTAAAAATAATATTTAATTTAATATTTTATTTTTTCAAATTAAAATTTAAATTTAAAATATAAAATTTCAACATTTTAATTTTAAGATTTAAAATTTTATAATATTTATTTTAAATAATAAATTTTTAACATAAAATTTTTTTAAAATTTGAAAAAATCGTATATTTGCTAAATATTTGTAAATTTTTGCCCTCAAGCTTTATTAAAAACGTTTTTTTCGTTTTAATTAATGTATTAATGGTTTAAAAAAATAGAAATAAAATTATAATCATAATTAAATTATATTATTTAAAAATAATATTTAATTTAATATTATATTTTTTTAAATTAAAATTTAAATTTAAAATATAAAATTTCAACATTTTAATTTTAAGATTTAAAATTTTATAATATTTATTTTAAATAATAAATTTTATAATATTTATTTTAAATAATAAATTTAAAATTTTATAATATTAATTTGTGATGATGAGAGTGTATTGGGAAGAGAGAAAGGAGGTGGGATGAAGAAAAAGAGAGAGAGGAGAGGGGATTTGTGATGATGAGAGTGTATTGGGAAGAGAGAAAGGAGGGAAGAGGAGAGAGAGTGAGGAGAGAGTTTTTATTAAAATAATATGTTGGGATGAGATAAAGTAGATAAGAAGGGTAATATGGTAAAAATTTTTATAGTAAAATAATAGGATGGGATTTGTTATACCAGCTATTTTCTTTGTTCTGGGTTAAGCAATACCAGATGGTTCCTGGAGCGTTTGGGAGAATAAGGGGGATAAGCCCGCTATTCCCGTTCCCGTTCCAAAAACAAACGGGGCCCTAAAGTTTACTAGGTGGTTGGTTGAATAGTAAAAATTTTAGGGGACCACTATAATCTCAACCGTATATCTTTTCATCCAAAGGCTGCTGAAAATTTGATAGTACCAATAGCTTGGTGCTATCGATAGTATTCTAGCCGGACTATATATATATATATATATATATATATATATATATATATATATATATATATATATATATATATATATATAAAAGCAAATAAATATACTTTGTGCATGCACCTTAGCAAAGAATATTCTACTTCGTTGTCATCCTATATGGCACAGTTTGATTGGTAAATATTTTCTCTACTTGGATCTTGTGGGGATGAAAAGAGGAGATTTGATGTGAAATTGCAATATCCCTAAACAAATTTATTTTTTATAATGGTGAAAAAACTACATTAAAAAAAACTATATAAATTAATGAAGTACTGAAATTTTCCAATACTGATTAGATTCAATATATTTTTCAAAATAAATCTACTTATTTTGAATTTTCAAAAATCTGAAATTGTTTTTCTCATTGCTTACAAAGTTTAAGAAATGTTTATACATTTATTAAAGCCCATTTATTAGCCCGAAATAATTTTAAATTAAAAATAATTTTTATTTAAATTAAAACTTAAGTAAGAAATTTTTTTTTTTGCCACAGTTTGCGAGAAAGAAAGCAATGAGATTTTAAATTAGAAATTTTTTTTTGCTGCGAATTTTTTTTTTTTTTTTTTGCCACAGTTTCCATTTATTGCTTACAATTTTTTTTTTGAAAACAATTTTGTTTGAGAGAAAGAAAGCAAACTAAAAATATAAACTAAAAATATAATTTTGTTTGATATGATTATTCTACTTTGTGTTGCATTTTTTTTTTTTTTGCTAAATCAGTCTTTTTTTTTTTTTTTTTTTTTTTTTTACAGATTTAATCTAATTTTTTAGAAACTGACGAAAGTATTTCTATTCCCTCCCGCTCTCTCTCTATCCTCCTCCTCCTCCTCCTCCACCACCACCACCGTATTGCTGTCGCGCTCCTCCTCACTGCCTCACCCATGTCTTGACAATCGCCATCGCGCTTCTATCAGTCTACCTTGTCCCCATAGGTAGTGACTCGGCTATTCTAAATGAAGGGCTTGACGGCAATACCGTGAGAGAGAGTCCGGCTATTATACTATCGATAGTACCAAATATTTGGTGCTATTAAATTTTCTACCCTTAGATCGATCAATTTTTTTGGTCATTTTCATCCGTTAGATTTTACTATTTTTCCAACCATCTATTAAACCCAAAGGTCCACTATCATCTCAACCACACATTTTTTAATTCAAAAGTTAAAAACTTAATAGCACAAATGACTTGGTACTATTAATAGTATTCCAACCCCTCTCTCTCTCTCTCTCTCTCTCTCTCTCTCTCTCTCTCTATATATATATATATATATATAATATATATATAAGTGAATAGGAATTGATAAACAAAATCTTAATAGAATAAAAGAATATTTCACTAATAACTGCGTAAGAAAACTAAGTTTTGCATTCCTTTCTCCTCTAATAGGTTTTTTTTTGTTTATTAAATATTAATATATTATTCTATATATTTATATATTTTTATATTATTTGAAACTAAAAACAAATCGAAACAAATCTAAATTAGAAAATAAATTAAACAATCAAATTTGAATTTAATTTTAAAATATTTTTTCTTTTTAGATTTTTATTTTTTACTAAAAATAAAAATAAATAGGAATTGATAGATAAAGCCTAAATAGAATAAAAAAATATGCTACTAATAACTATTTAACTTAACAAAACAAGTTTTACATTTATTTTTTTTGCATAATGGACAACCTTTTCTTTATAAAAGTAATGCATTTTATTTTTTAATAAAAAAGTATATTCTAATTTTTTAAAATAAATATTATTGGTGGATTTTTTTATATTTTAGATTTTGAATGTCTATTAAAATTAAGATAATGTGCATGGCATGTTATATATATATATATATATATTTATAGAGAGAGAGAGAGAGAGAGAGAGAGAGAGAGAGAGTCTGGTTACTATACTATTAATAATATCAGGTCATTTGTACTATCAAGTTTTCTACCTTTAGATTAACCCCTTTAATCATTTTCACCCGTTAGATTTTACTATTTTTCTAACCACCTATATATTAAACACAAGGGGCCCACTATCATCTCAACCATATATTTTTTAATGTAAAGATTAAAAACTTAATAACACTAATGACTTGATATTATTAATAGAATTCCAGCCTAGCGCTCTCTCTCTCTCTCTCTCTCTCTCTCTCTCTCTCTCTCTATATATATATATATATATATATATATATATATATATATATATATATATATATATATTTATTTATTTATTTATATATATATTTATATAATTGAGCACGCTTTTAAAAGTACTAAGTTATTGGTACTTATGGATTTTCGACCCTATGATAAAAAAAATGTGATGTTAGAATGATAGTGGACCCCTTGGGCTTAGTGGATAGTTGGTGAAATAACATAATCTAAGGGATCGAATTAGTCAAAAGAATAATCATAGTCGAACTATATATATATATATATATATATATATATATATATATATATATATATATATAACGTTGGACTTTTGAAAGGATAAATATAAAAAGTTAAACTTTGTAAGCATATATCTACTATTCGATATGTTTATAAGGAGCCGTATGCAATTAACCTTATATATAAAATTGAACTTTTATGATTTTAAAAGTATTAAGTCATTAGTGTTTTGTAATACTCGAGAAAAAATTGAAGTTTGAAATTCAATAAAGGTTTGAATTTTTATATAAACATGTGTGAATTAGACTCCGCATTTATATATCCAAGTAAATAATGACCTGACTTAAGTCATGAATAGTAACCCTCTGGAATTTCTGATTTTCGAATAAAAATTGATCAACTCTATCGATCTAAATTCGAATTTGTTGAAATAAATAATTGATTTGATCAGTCTCGTTGGTCTGAGCGCAATGGCGCAGTCCAAATTTACGTCTGACAACCCTATAGCCTCAAAAAGCATGCCAAACTTTAATTACCGCTATATAAGATAGACTTAAACTTGAAAAGGTAAGATCGCTACTCGATAGGTCTCGTCGAGCCGGTCGTCATGGGGAAATTCGTTATTTCATTTGACGACTCTGACGCCTCAAAAAACATGAAATACAACAAAATTCATCGTATTTCTTCAAGAACGCTTATATTTTATGGAGCGTTTTGCGTGCAACTTCGTGGGGAAGGGTCTCTCTGCATAATGTTGCTACAGTACGGGACTAAGATGCTCACATCTTAAGTTGGTGGACTTTGTAGCATTTTCTTTCATCCAACTCACCCAAGTTGGTTTCAACAGCCGCATGCATGGGGGAGAAGAAACTGCAGCCTCCCGCACGTGTTACTCCTCCTCTGCCAGGAAGTTAGCACCTCCCCAACCTCCCCCATCGTTTGAATCTGCAAGGAGGGAAGAAAAAAGAGGAGCTCTTCTTACACACTAGTTGAGGTTGGAGAGGAGACCCCCAACCTGTTTACCTTGATCCAGAAACCACCCTGCCCCATCATTCTTTCCCTGGAGATCCCTGTCGAGGAGTGTAGCCATCGGGCACCGCCGCACGTCGCCGGAGAAGGAGATCATCTCCTTCTTCTTCTTCCTCGGATCCGAAGTAGGCGAAACTCCTTATCTTTGAGTTTTCTTGCACCAAGACCCTCTCCATTTCTCTTCTAACATCCTGGGCGTTGTCCATGCACAGCCCCGAGGTCTGAAGGTCCGCGGTTGGCCGGTAGGAGCAACCTGCCGCCGGAAACCTATTTCTGGCCTGACCTTCGTACACGCCTCATCCGGTTGTTGAAACGGCGATCCAAGGGTGGGATCCGCTTCTACTAGTCCTGTGGAGCACCCCCACGAAGTTTCAACTTCATCGGTTGAGTATTGAGCCCGCACAGTGAAGCAATAGTTCCAAGCTTTTTTGGGGTTGGTCTCATTGCTCCACCCGGCGCCCCCGCCGCTGGCCAACCACCCAACAAGTTTCCCCGCATCGAGGGCAATATCCCTGTGCCCTTGCTTGGACCTGAAGTCCATTGCATGAGCTTTCGCCATTGTTGTCTTCAAGCTCGACCGAGCTCCATAGCCAACCACCGCCGCCGCTTCTCGCCACCAGCTGACCACCCAAGTAGGTCTCATTTGTCGAGTGTAACCTCTCCATGCCTTTGCATGGGTTTGATTACTCTGCGTGATGAGCTCTCCATTGTTGCTCTTTAGGTGGCCGCAAGAGCTTTACCCCGACCAACCGCCGCACCGAGCAACCGGAGCTGGACAGGGAGGTGACCCTACCACCTCTGTGAACCTCCTCAGCTGCTGCTTGCCTCGGGTTGTGGCTAGAACTCGAGTTGGAGCAAGCTCGGACAACCCGAGCTCTGGCTAAGGTGCAACTTGGCCATCTTGCTCTGGCAACCTCTCCGACAGCTGTGTGACACCTCGAAGGTGAGCCTTTGAACCTCCTTGATCTTATGAACATGATGCTCACCCCAGTTATCAAATTGGTGGAGTGGTTAGTTGCGTATAGCAACCTAGGACCTTAGAGAATGCATCAAGTTGAGCCCTAGCTGTTCTCGGGCTCCGTACCACTTCCAAACAATGAGCACGGGTCTCAACGCGTCGGGGCCCATCTGTTGGAACCATCGGTTTAATCCGAAAGCCCTCAAGTTGGAAGCACTAGCTTAAAAAACTAATAAAATACATGTATTTATATAATTATTGGAAACCCTAGGGGTCTAAGTGCAATTGTAGCTTTGTGGTCTGTCTTGGGCAGCGCATACATGATCTATGAACTATTTGTTCGAGAGCCAACAGCTTCAGTTGAGCAAAAATTGGTTAGCGAATCGTAAATTGGTGAAATCGTCGGTTTATCGGCCTTTCGACGCAAGTTCGTGTATTTCGAGATATTAGAATGATTAATCAACATTGCTAGCTGTCCCAAGTTGTTTCCGGCGCTTTTCTGACTGGTCGAGTGACCTTTGTTTCGCGTTAGTGACTTCCGGAGCCAAAATCGGCTTTTCCGGAAGCGACGTTAGTAATTATGGCCCAGATCGAGCACAGATATTCACAAAATAGTCTTTGGCTGTCCGGACCATAGTTAGTTAATTCGCGAATTATTCGCGAATTATTCGCGAATTATTGAGAATCCGAATTAAACGTGCCGTTTCCGACTTTTTCCAAAAATTCAGAATAATTCGCGAATTTTTGAATCAAAAAGTATTATTCGCGAATTATTCACGAATTACGAATTTTTGGATAAAAAATTCGTTCTTTTTCAAAGCATAGTTAGTCAATTCGCGAATTATTCGCGAATTATTCACGAATTATTCGCGAATTATTGAAAATCCAAATTAAAATTATTTATCGGGAATAATTTAAAATTATTCTTTTTTTGTTCTAAATGAATATTTTATTTATTTCTAAAATAAATTGATTAAATTATTTTAAAAAATTATAATTGTTTATATTAATAGTATAAATTTTTTTTTTTTAAAATTTAATAGCTGAATTTTTTATCCCGAATTTTTAATTAGTGAACGTATTATTTTCGTATAAATCACGTATCCGAATAATTGACGAACCCGTTTTTTAGCCGAATTTTTCAACGAATTTTAAAATTATGATACGAATTTTATCCGTATTATATCCGTACCGAATTTTTGCCGAATCCGAATTAACTAACTATGGTCCGGACACCTTAAAGGAATCATTCTGGGGCAGCGTGTGAAATTTCATCACGTTTGGAAACTTGTAGACACTATTCGGGCCATAGTTGGTTGTTTGGCGGGTTTCCGAAAATTTTGGTAAATCCCGGGACTTGTGGAATGTCCACGATTTAGTTGTTTTGGTTATGTAGTGTCAATAGGATGGGTATGAGTGAGTCTGTTACTGATCAAAATTTATTATTTAGGGCCCAGTAGTCATGAGCTAGCACACCAGTAGTCCAGCAGGCTTCGAAACCGCCTACACTGAGGTCCGGGTTTTATTATTTCGGCCCTATGGGGTACTATATTTGGTCGGATCCTTGTGTTTCATGCTAGCCCTGATCCTATTTTTGAGCTATTCTTCCATTTGTTGATTATTATTTGCTTATATTTGGATATATATCATGCTTGGTTGGTCATTAGCTAGTTATCAGTATATTAACTTATACTTGGACAAATATCATGCTTGATTGGTCATTAGCTGGATATCAGTATATTAGCTTATACTTGGATATATATCATGCTTGATTGATCATTACTTAGATTCACTCTTGCTCAGACATATCAGTTTCTGTGTATTCCTTACTACATCAGATAACTTATGATTGTTATATAGATATTTGCATCCCTGTCGAGATTCCGGCTTATTGCCGATTACCTGGTCCTTAAACCATGAGCTTGAGCATCAGTATTATGATCGCCACGCGCCGCTGTACTTCATGTACACCGACGGTTTGACCACCATCATGGTGTTCTTTACCGGTAAAGTTGTCGAGGGTGAGACCCGTGAGTCCCCCGATAGCATCTGTTGGTGCGGGGTTATGTCAGCCCGATATGTGCCTGATAGTGGCTTTAGCTTGAGGTCTTTGTGAACAAAAGTGGAATTGATTGGGTACTTGGTTTCTATTATTGATGTATAGTTCATACTATCTTATATAAGCATGCTTTAGCTCTTGTATTTTCGTACCCATATCTGCTCAGTATTGTGATTTTGATTACTACCAGTCATTTCTTTTGTATATCGACTTTTACCTATTGATCTATTACTATCCGCTGATTATAATATATCAGTAGGTACGATTTGCTATTTCTCGACTAGTTGCGCCCACTGGGATACATTTATATTGTATCTTACACCCCTGGGTGACCATCTTTCAGGTACGTCGGGTGGTGGGATGTCGGGACGGTCCTGTGAGGCGATTACGATAGAGCTGTCCCCATGATGCTTGTTGATCAGTTATGATTCCTGCTATGATGTTATCCATGATCATGATTTAGACATATTATTATCTGACGTTTAGTAATTTAGTTGGATACTTATTTTGATACTTAGAACTGATGTTGATGATCGAGATTACTTATGATGATGTAGCTATGTCTTGTGATGGATGACACTATGATTACATATTGTTGTAAATAGAACTCTGATTGCTAGAGCATAGTTGTTTAGTCGTGCGTGTATAGGGAAGACTCTGTCCAAACGGACAGAGGGTCTCCTATGCACGTGGCGATCTGATCACGTCCTGAGATAAAAGTTTAAACTCTGAGAAAAAAAAAAAAAAAAAAAAAAACAGTTTTCAAATCTCGGGCGTGACATGCTTGTAGCCTTGTAGGTTCTAACCCTTGGATGAAAAGATGTGTGGTTAGAATGATAGTGGGCCCCTTGGGTTAAGTGACTGGTTGGTGGAATAGAATGATCTAAGAGAAGAAATTAATCAAAGGGATAGATTTAACGGTAGAAAACTTACAAACATCAATTGTTGATGCTTGTACAAGCATAGTAGCCGGACTATATATATATATATATATATATATATATATATATATATATATATATATATATATATATATATATATATATATATATATATATATATATATATATATAGTTGAGCTGGAATGTTATCGATAGTAAATGAACTTCGTTGCTATCCATTTAGGTTCGATAATGGAGCTTCCAAATGACGATCGACACTGTTAAGTATAATTTATACTATTTCTGAAAATTAAGTTTATACTTTTTCGATATTCTTTTTTTGTCCATCAAGTGAACACAAAAATGAACAGCTGAAAATAAATATACTTCAAACAGTGATGATGGGGCTTTTGTAATCAAGTTCGAGAGTAAAGATCTTCTATTAAATAGTTGAAAAACTTTTCTAACAAAAATTTAATTAATTTAGATTTTTTTACACCGTTAAACAAATAAAAAATTCATATTTACTATTAAAATTATAAATTTTGTAATCCTTTTGTGTAATTAGGTTTATGGCCCTTCGATGAAGGAATGTGTTGTTAGTTGGGATGCAAACGGGGCAGATCTAGGGGCGGGAGTCTCGCCCCGCCTTCCGTCGCGAATCTGTCTGACGAGTCAAAAAAAGTATCCCATAATCTGCTCCGCCTCATAATCCGCCTCCAGCCGCCACCTCGAATCCGTCCTGCCAATTAATATTTTTTTTGCAAGTTATAATATTATTAACGTTTTGTAAAAATAAATCAACAAATTTTTTAATGGTATTGATTAATATTATTAATTTATATATAATTAATAACATCAACAAAAAAAATCAAAACTATCAATCAAAATTAGCAATAAATTTTAAAAGTTTCAAATACATGCATATATGTTGAGGTCAAAATTTTTGCCACCCGATGGAGTGGCACGTAGCGTCTATCATCGGCTAAAGACATCAGCCGACGAGAAGGATAAGTCGAAAGAGAGGGACTTGCATCTTGATTAAGACCGACATCAAGCACGCGATATACGCCATTCGGCCAAGAGCATCAGCCGATTGGAAAAAACAGCCGAAACAAAAATATCACCGCCTCACCCAGAATCGACTTCGACTAAGACGAACATCATACTGCCTGAGTCAAGCGATGAAGAAGGCGAAGTCAGAGTCAATTCTCGGTTGCTTGAGCCGAAGAAGGAAAGACTCTGAAAGGAAGGAGTGCGAGATTTGGGCATGAATCTCGCAACTGACTCCGAAAAAGCAAGCAGCACCCAGCATTGAAAAGCGCCGAAGATCATGCTTCGACGCGCTAATAAGGGGATGAACTTGGATGAAAAATTAGCTACTATTCTATTTGAGAAAGTTCGACTCGAAAGGAAGTAGTTGAGGAATTTACTATAATTCTCCCCAAATCAAGCCGATTATTCAAATCAGCTTTTATACGCATGGTTCCGGAGTGTATAAATACCCGAACCATCGAAGAGAAAGGAGTCCTGCAACCACGTAAGCCAGGACCACCCCTGCTTTTTCATATCTTTAAATATCTGCATTTACTGCTTTTCTAGATAGTTTTACCGCATTTTCTAGGAGTAGATTAATTTGTAATTGGTTTCCTATTACTCTTGTAACCTCATTCCAATCAATACAATTTCTACATCGGCTCCTCAGTCGTTGTCATATTTTTGCCTCCACCTCTAGGTTCGGCTACTCTAGACCGAACTCGCTTTTACTCACAACCCCAGTTCGGCTAATTTAAGCCGAACTGTCGAGAGATTTGATTGAGAAGAACCCGACCGAGCAGATCCCTACTCGGCCTGATCGCTTGATTCATTAGCACGCGGCGCATCACATCCAGAGGGTCACCCCGTGGGCTGCTCGCGGACACCGCATGATTTTCGGCCCCGACAATCTTTTTAGCACGCACAGTGGGTCACTCAGGTAACTCTTACTTTCTCATAGCGTTAAGATGTCAGAAGACAACAGCCTGACTCTCAGGAGTAGAGTCATTCCCAGACAAGTGGGGAAGGACCAGGCCAGCAGCGCCGGACACGCGGATAATCCGCCACCGACGCTACCAGAGGCCCCTGAAACCAACGGGAGGTCAGCACCATAGGAGCCGACCCTGTTTCTGCTGTTCGGGCAAATGGCTTGAATACTGGAAGCCTTCGAGAGGATCCAACAGTCCCTCGAAAGAAATAGTCAGGCGCAAGGTGCTTAGGTCGACTCACTGCGGCCTCGAATGACAATATGGCTCTGATCGGGCAAATGTTGATCCAAAATGAGCCATATGATGGAGGATTTGCCTCCACATTACCCCAGCAATTACCGACGCAATCGATCTCGATGGCGCCGGCAATACCGATAATGCAACCCCTCGGAGTTGCGCCGTCGGTGGCTATTTACCAAGTGGCGCAGCCGCTGGGGGTAGTACAACCGCAGGTGAACCCGTACCAAACGGGGGTGAGGCCGATGGGGTAGAACATCGGCTAGCAATCAGACGTATACTGTGGGGTTCCTCTGCCTCCCCCACCGTCGTTCATCCAGCCTCAGGCTGGGGACAGGAATGGCGGACAGGTCCCTACGCAGGGACCAGAACAATAGCAGGCTGGCCTTTATGGGCCGCCTCCTCCACCAGCGCAGCCGGCGGCCTCGGTACCTTAGGTCGGGCATGCCGAAATTGCCGGGGGCAGGAATGACAGGCAGGTCCCTCTATAAGGACCGCCTCACAATCAGGCCTGCCAACATGGGTCGCCACCTCCACCGGCGCAACCGGCGGCCCCAGTACCTCCAGTAAGGCTCGCCGACATCCATGCCCTAGGAAATCATCCACTACAACTTCGGCACAGAGACCAGGCCGGCAATTCGACCAGTATTCAGATATCCGTATCCCGCTCATATCGATACGAACCACCTGTACCCAGCCAACTGGAAGATGCAGAAGTTTGACAGGTTCTCAGGCGAATAGAACAAGAATACCACCGAGCATATTGCTCGATTCACGGCCTAATTATGAGAGGAGACCGCTAGCCCATTCTTCAAGATGAGGCTGTTTAGTACGTCGTTAACGAATACGACATTCTCGTGGTATGCAAGTTTGCCTCACAACTCCGTCCGGGGCTGGGGCGAGCTCGAGGCAAGTTCCACGAGCAGTTTTAGCCGAATTTACAAAAATAGCATTTAATGGCCTTCACTTCAAGACCCGCGACCATTTCGAGGGTCGACATTTCTCCAATATTTTTGATTTGGGGGTTCGGGTTACTCAATACGAGCTATTCCAGAAGAACAATAATGAGGAGTGGCCAAAATAGGGCCGCGGACAAGACTAGAAGAAGCCGAAGAAACACAATGTTTCCTTCATGGAACGCATCTCTGCTCACGGAGAGCCGAGCGAAGCAAGTGATGGCGAGTCTTCAGCCAAAGAGGCCAAAGTATGCGCGGCCGAGATGATATCTGGTCGTGAGCCTTACATTTGTCAGACGCTCAAGCCTAGTAAGATCCGAGAATTCAAAACTCAAGCGTCGGCTAACACCTTCGCATTTGACACGTCCAAGACCGATCAAATATTCGATCGATACAAGGACAGTCGAATCAAGCTCCAGGAAAGCCAGTCTATCCCTCCGTACGAGGAGCTTCGGCGGTGGAAGTATTGTAAGTGGCACTATTCCTGGAGTCACCGAACAGGTAAATGCTTCACCTTTATGAAACAAATTCAAAAAGAACTCGATAAGGGTTGACTTAATTTTGCCAACCAGGAAATGGAGGTCGACACTAACCCTTTCCTCCGCATGTGAATATGGTCGACCCTAAGGGGAAGAAGCCGATGCAGGGGCCCGAGTCCCCCGCAAAGAAGAAATCGGCTCGGAATATGCTTCGACTTTGCATATGGTGCAATGGCAAAATGACGGAGGAAAACTGGGATGCCCTCCTCAGTAAAGTACCGGAGGAGGCAAAGAAATGGTTCGCCTTCAATGGGCCTGGTGAGGGCACGGACCACCACAACCACTGGCCGGACTCAAGTTCGGCCGAAGGATCCAACAAGTGGTCCTCCAGAAAAGAGGACAAGAAAGAAAATCAAAACCTCCTCGTACAGAGGGTTTTGCAAGAGTTCTACAACCAAGAGAGGCCGAGGCCGACTCCTGTCGACTACAAGGGGCCACGAACCCCACACCAGCAGCAGGGTCCCCACCACAGCTACAACCAGAGCCGAGTCCAGAGGACACCCCAAAGACCCTTCGACTGACAGGTCGAAAGAGAACCAACACACAGGCCTTCACAACGCCCAAAGTGGATCGGGCCCCACCAGAGGCTCGGACCTCTAGGGGCACAAAGGGGCCCAGCCAGTCACCCGTGGAGGGGGCCAACACCACGACCTCCTCACCAAGGGACGCTGGGGGCAGGAGAAGCCCCTTCGGTTCCTGATGTAGATTTTTCTTGGCTCACCAAGGGAGAAGTGAAGACTCAGGGCATTCAGCTGGCCCAGGAACTCAGGATACAACCATGGCCCAAACCGTGGCAAAGAAGGGGGATCCTCACGAAGCACTTGAGGAAGATGGACCCACCGGCAGACGTGTCAGTGGAGCAATGGTTCACTTCCAGAGGACCGACTCATCGGAAGGGGTCGGTTATGTCAAAGACGTAGAAGCGTCGAACACAAAGGCTGGAGGGCGACGCTCGCAACAACGGCATCACGGCCCGGTGGCCGCGGCCGAACCGAAAGCGAGAACGACCCACGCATCGGCACTCTTTTACGTCGATGCACCATGTAGAGTTATTTAGGATCCACAAGGATCTAAATAGGTACTATCAAACACCTAGAGGGGGATGAATAGGTGTAATATTATAAAAACCAATCTCAGTGCAAAAATAGATAACAATGCGGAAAATAAAAATCAACACACCGAGATTTACGTGGAAACTCCAATCCAGGAGAAAAACCACGGGACCAACACGCAATAACAATCCACTAAGAATAGAAGAATAACAAGGTGATTACCGACTCCACGGACTCAACCCCTCCTTCAGCTTCTTCGGACTTTGCGCTGACCGGTTGGATATCCACGCAATAACAATCCACTAAGAAAAGAAGAATAACAAGGTGATTACCGTCTCCACGGATTTAACCCCTCCTTCAACTTCTTCGGACCTTGCGCTCCACCGTTTGCACGTCCACTGCACACGTTCGAATCCACGAACGCCACTCGAATCCACGAGCACACGTTTCGAATCCACGAAACGCCTTTAGCACACCGAATCCACGATGCCACGTCGAATCCACGACGCAAACTCAGCCGGTAATAATATTGGCTTCGATGGTGATCCTTTGCTTAGATTATCAATGAAGATCCATGGGAGAAATCTCTAAGCAAAGATTAGATCAATTCGACAAAAGATATGTTCTTGAAAGAACCATCGAATTGACCTAAAAGAGGCTATAAAGAAGAACGATAAAAACCTAGCCTCTAGGGTTGCTCTCAAGTGTTTTATAAAATCATAGGTATAGCTCCCCACGTTTTTGAGAAACCCTAAATGTCTATTTATAGTTTAGAAACCTTTGGAAAGAGATAAGAATCAAAAACATACCTTATCTGGAATTTTTCAGGACGGCGATCCGGATCGGGATTACTGCGATCCGGATCGTCGTAACGAGAATGACGATTCCAGAAATCCAAGGGTTCGGGATCCGGATCGCAAGGCCCGATCCGGATCGTTCATGAATTTCAGCAACATCCAATGTTCGGGATCCGGATCGGAATGGCCTGGATCCGGATTGAAATTGCCAATGAACAAGTACCCTTCGGGATCCGGATTGCAAGATCTGATCCGGATCCTGAACATGTCCCATGTCCAGTTTTTGATTTTTATGCAATTAAAAATTCATCCAAGTGTTTCTACACTATAAGAAAGTATTCGGATCACCAAAATTATTTAGTTAAACATACCTGATCCTTTTGAATACTTTCTTCTTGAGATTGATGTAACTGATCCATAATTCTTCATCTTCAATCTTCAAGACTCAAGACATTGAGTGTCAACTTGAGCTCTTGTTGAATCTTCTCTAAGTCTTTGATTGCTGATTGACAATTTGATCCCTTTAAGACTCCGACTCAACTCACTGACTTGACTCACGAAATATGCCAACACCAAAAAGCCGTAACACACCATAATCGAGAGGCGGGAGGCTCAACCATGCCGCCTCAGAAGAAGACACCGATAGTTCAATCGGTAGTGATCAAGCCGGCGGATGAAGTTGTTCGGCTAAAACTGGACGCTCGACTAAAGGCTCTAGAGGCCGCGGTGAGGCGCAACCAGCAAGCACTTGACGAACGAGAAGAAACCGAGGGATCTGCCAAATGGGACCTCGGGAAGGTGGCTCGTCGCGAGAGATGACCACCACAGGACGACGAAGAGGTCCTGACCACGTCTTCGGCCGAAACAGAGGCTGGAGAAAAGAAGGCGCAGACCAATAGCATGTCGGCCGACGAAGACCTGGACAAGACCCCTTTGTCCGGATAAGTAAAGAGAGAGCACGAGTGAAGCTCCTCGGCGAGACCAGCCAAAGAGTCGCTGGTGATGGGCCCCAGCCTGAATCAAGTGACATATGATGGGCCAGTAAGTGAGGCCGCGTCGAGGCGTCAAGAAAACAAGCCGGCATAAGAAGCCGGCAAATTCAGCCATTGCAACACAGGCCGAAGAAGTTAGCAAGAGCCGACATAAGAAGGCGGCAAGGAAAAATAAAATCGGCTATTACACCATCGGCCGAAAACTCGGCCGTGAGGGCCGAGGTAGAAGTCATGATTCCGGTATTTGGGATCAAAAAATAAGGCGCTCCGATTAGCCAAAATTATCGGATAAAAAACATACAAGGTTCAGCTAAAAACGCTCAACTACAAGCGGGCATATCAGAGCCAAGTTTAATACGCATGTAACAAATGAATCAGAAGGCAATCAGCCGATCAATAATCGAAACACTATTATACATCTGTTTGGGAGAATGGAGCAAAAAAAAAAAAAAAAACACAGCAAAAACTTCACATTTAATAAACCGATATGTCTGAAAGCTAAGGAAAAGCGAATACAAAAGGGTTTCAAAAAAGAGGAAAAAAAAATTGTGGTCGGAGCACTTGGTTGGAGGTCAAAATACATGGCCACCATCAAGTTGGATGCGACAAAAAAAGGATCCAAAGCTGCAGGATCAAGCACCGCCTTTCGAAAATTGAGACACTTGACCACCACTGGAGCTGACAGGCGTAGGGGAGAGAGGATGCAAAGTTGCAATTAGCTCCTCAAATCCTTGCATCCAACGGGAGAAGTTCATGCGGTTCCTCCTCGAGAAAAAGGTACCCGACCTCGTAGAAAAACCAGTCGAAGTATGATCAAGCGCCTGCACGGTGGAGGAAAACAGACGATTAAGCGGCTCGAACTCCTCCAACTCCTCGAGTTGGAGGCAAAGGCCCGCCTTCTCCTCAACAGATCTTCATAAAGATAACCATCCATAAGCAGCCGAAAATCAACTAGACCACCGTTCGTAAGATCCCGGATCAGTAGGTCATAAATGGGGGATTTCACAAAAGAAACCCAATGAAAACTCTAAGGTGAGAAGAAGCTCTCATCGGCCGGTGTCAAAACGCCGCCAGACTCCAATTGAGAAGTCGCTTTAAAAGTACTCTCAAAGACGAAAAAGCTATGACCAGAATGCTGGTGTAACAATGGCATCGTCATGAGGGAAGAAGGCAATACGAAAATTGATGCAAGTAGTGCCATTTTATAGGCCGACGAGGATGAGCAAAATGATGACAGCAACCTCTCAAAAAATAACAATATTTGATGAAGAAACGACGAAGAATAGATTCGTCGAAAATCAAGAAAGATCAACACTTGTTCGTGAATCCCTCAGGCAGTAAGCAGACATCTTGCCGGGGTACGGGGACAATCATGGGCATCGATATGCACGCCAGATCTTTGACTCAACTTTGACAACCACCCGAATGACACGTTAAGTGATTGCCGATGAGGCATTGTTGAGGTCAAAATTTTCGCCATCTGAGGGAGTGACACGTGGCGTCTATCATCGGCTAAAAACATCAGCCGACGAGAAGAATGAGTTGAAAGAAAGGGACCTACATCTTGATCAAGAGTGACCTCAGGCACGTGACATACGCCATTCGGCCAAGAGCATCAGCCGATAGGAAAAAACGGCCGAAACAAGAAGATCACCGCCTCACCCAGGATCGACTTCGACTAAGACGGACATCAGACCGCCCCAGTCAAGCGACGAAGAAGGCGGAGTCAGAGTCAATTCTCGACTGCTCGAGCCGAAAAAAGAAAGACTCTAAAATGAAGGAGTGCAAGGTTTGGGCGCGAATCTCGCAACTGACTCCGGAAAGGCAAGCAGCGCCCAGCATTGGAAAGCGTCGAAGATCACGCTTCGCCGCGCTAATAAGGGGATGAACTTGGACGAAAAATTGGCTACTATCCTATTTGAGGAAGTTCGACTCGAAAGGAAGTAGTTGAGAAATCTATGATAATTCTCTCCAAATCAAGCGATTTCCTAAGAGTACATACATATCTGAACCATCGAAGAAAAAGGAGTCCTGCAACCTTGTAAGCCAGGACTACCCCTGCTTTTTCATATCTTTAAATACCAGCATTTACTGCTTCCTAGATAGTTTTATCGTATTTTTTAGGAGTAGATTAACTTATAATTAGTTCCCTATTACTCTTGTAACCACATTCCAATCAATACAATTTCTACATCGGCTCCTCAGTCGTTGTCATATTTCTGCCTCCACCTCATTTCGACTACTTTAGGTCGAACTCGCTTTTCCTCACAACCCCGGTTCGGCTAATTTAAGTCGAACTGTCGAGAGAGTCGATTGAGAAGAACCCGGCCGAGCATATCCCTCCTTGGCCCAATCGTTTGATCCATTGGCACGCATCGCATCGCATCCAGAGAGTCACCCCTGCGAGTCGATTACGGACACCGTGCGATTTTCGGCCTCGACAATATTAAACAAAAAAAAACTACTAGAATTACAACATCAACTTATTTATGATTAATTTTTTAAAAAAATATATTATTTTTTAGAGATATTTTTTAAAAATATAAACGATTTTCGTGGTGGATTCGGGGAGGATCATAGCAGGGCGGATTTAGAGAGACAATGCCCCAAGTAGTCTTATTGAAGAAAAATATTTCTAATCTAACATTCTTTTCAAAAAAAATTCCAATCTAACATTATTTGTATAGATTGGAGAAAAAATAGTAATTAATAAGACTAGATTGGTACTCTTAAATAAAACATAAATACTATTAATTATTTATTTTTTTCTAATCTATACAAATAAGGTTAGATTAGAAATTTTTTTGAAAAAAATGCTAGATTAGAAATATATATTTTTTTTTAATAAGGCTACTTGGGATATTTAATCGGATTTAGAGCGGGTCAAAATTTTTCTCATTTTCTGCCCTCCTAAATTGACTTGAATCATAGAATTTACCCTATTGCGTGCCTCGAATTCATTTATTTCTTTTCGTTTATTCTCTCGTTTGGGTCGATTCGGAGCGGGAGCTCCGTCAACTCAGATATGTTTGCATCTCTAGTTATTAGGATAATAGTGATATCTTATAATTTAGTAAATAGTCAATAAAATAATATAATTTAAAATATAAAAATAATTAAAAAATAAATTTAATGTTAGAAAACTTAATAGCGTATAGTACTTAATACCATTAATAATATAATAATTGTACTTATATATAGTGTAGCTACTATTTTTTTAGGTGAACAAAAACCTTCATATTTCTAAATCATTTTGAATAGAAATTTTGAATTGATGATTGGAATTGTTAAAGTTGATATAAAATATTTAAAGCATCTAGACTAAATTTTATAAATTTTAAAAATCTTTATCAAATTTATTAAAAAAATCAAAAAATAAAATATCAAAAATAAATAATTTTGAAAAATAAATATTAGACTTGTCAATTCATGATGGAGGTTGTGAAATGGTAGCAAAAAATAATATACAAAATTTTTTATAAAAAAATTATGCAATTTAAATTATTTTATATCATTAAATAAGTAATAAATATCAATTTTATCGATTACTACATAAATAATTTTAAAATTTTAAATTTTTATATTTAAATATTCTAAATTAATTTTATCAATTTCAATCATCAATTTAAAATCTTTATCATCTAAAAACATAGGAAGAGAGACTTTCGTCCTCCTAAAGAATTTCAAATTAGAAAAAAAAGAATTATACTATATAAAATTAGTCTTAAATAATATAATTTATTTATATAATATAATTTAGTTTCAAATAAATATTAAATAATATAATTTAGCATCGTTATCATTCTGAAACTACAATCTATGTCGCCCACGCCCTCGCCTTCATATTCCATGCAGTATTCATGAGAGAGAGACAAAAATTATTTAATAAATTTATTAATAATTCAAATTAAATTTGTGAAAATTTAAAAATAATTTATTTTTAAAAGTTATCAGATAAATAAATTTTGTATACAAGCAGGGTAAATTAATTTATGACAATCGAACCAAGGAAGAAAATTGCAATTGAAAGGCAAGAGAGACTAAAATTTTATAAACTTGTTTTTCCCCACTGCAGCAACTTGAGGATGCACAACCCCATGACTGCTAAATTTACAGACACTGCTGCTCTAAACACACCAGCCAATTAAAAAAAAAAAAAAAAATGAAAGCTACACCTATTTTTTCCCTCTTCTCGCCTTCTTCGCCGGCGCCGGCGCCCTCTTCGGCACAACCCTCTTCTTCCCCGGCGACGCCGCCCTCTTCGGGACCACCCTCTTCTTCCCCGGGGACGCCTTCGGCTTCGGCTTCGGCACAGCTGCTTTTGGCTTCGTCTTCGGCGCAGGTGCTTTTGGCTTTGGCTTCGGCGCAGGTGCTTTTGGCTTTGGCTTCGTGCTCGGCTTAGCCACAGCTGCTTTTGGCTTGGGCTTGGGCTTAGCAGCAGCCGCTTTTGGTTTCGGCTTCGGCTTCGCTGCAGCTGCTTTTGGCTTCGGCTTCGACTTCGGCTTGGCTTCGGGAGCGCGGGGATGGAGTGGGGGGAGCTTGTAGGAGTTCTTGACCTTGGTGAGCTTACCGCTCGCGGTGAACTTCTTGAGGTGGAAGAGGATGATCTTCTTGAAGTTGGGAGGGAGATGATCCTTGTGCTTCTCCTCCATGTACTTCGTGATCGCGTATTGGCTCGACCCCGTCCTCTCCTTCAACGCGGTGATCGCCTCCCCGATCATCTAGGGTTAGGATTAGGGTTAGGGTTAGGGTTTACTACAGATCACGAATTCAAATCCCAAACCACAAGAGAGGAGACGAAATGGGAGATTCGATGCTCACCTCGATGTACGGGGGATGGGAGGGAGAGGACCGGGGCTTACGCGGCTTCTTCTCTTTGGGCTCCTTCGGGGCGCGCGGCTTCTTCGGATTGGCCGTGGCCGCCCCCTCCGCCGGTGCAGGGTTCTCGGCGGCGGGCTCCACCGCGGGAGCGGCGCCGTCGACGCCGATCATCGCCTCTTCCGTCGCCATGGAAGGGATCGATCGGAGCAGCTAAGAGATGGGATTAGGGTTAGGTTTCGTGAAAGGGAATGGGCTGGTGAGTGTCGGAGATCGACGACGACGGAGATCAATGATCCAAAACGGGTTTAAATAGGGAGGGATCGGGGAGCGCGGACGCGTGGCCGCTTCTGATTGGTCAACCGCCCCTGCTCTCGGATCGCTATCCTTCTTTTTTTTAAATTCCACCGTTGGATCTAACCGTGCATCAACGGTCGAAAGCGGGTAAATGGGTGCAATACGGATTGGAGCATCAGGTAGGTACTGGAAGAAATAGGCCTCTATAGTTTCATTGTGTTTTTCCCTCAAATTCAAATCTCAATAGCTTGAGATTTGGTTCACGGATTCAAACGATATTTGAATCAAATTGAAGCTAAGGAACTTAGCTTCAAAATGAGAGTAAAATCATTTGAGTTGGCCCAATATTTCATGAGAAATTCAAATTTAAAGCAACAATGGTCACGCACAAGGCTATTGTGTGAGTTTGCTGAAAACTTTAGCCTTTTTGAGGGCTCCTCTGAGCTCTTTAGTTTGATTTATTGATCTCAAATGATAGAAAGAGAGAAGAGCTAATAGCACAATTTTGAATTTCAAAATTCCGATAAGAAACGAATGAATAATCGCCGTTCGAACATCGCCCAAGTGACACAAACTCTTTTTCTTGAGCTTTCTATTTAGTTTGGCACATATGCTTCAAATTCTCCTAGCAAAAGTTCAAACACAATTTCATTCTAAGAAATTGTAGAGGAGTTGTGTGAAAACTCTACCACACGTGGAAAACATTGGTTTTGAGTGGTGTGAGTTCAATTGTTAAGCAAACACAAAGTAGCTCCCAGATATTTTCATGTCTTGGAGAGGGAACATGACTTGGTTCATATTTTCCCTCTATTTGATATTCTATAAATTGGATATCATATCAGCTTATGCTTCTCGACGGTCGAGATCTCGAGACGATGCTATCAAAATGATGTAGAGCTCCTCCTGATCTATGTGACGTTTACTACGTTCTACACATATCTATCCCTTAGATCAAATTAGTAAAGCATGGAGATTACTGCAGAAGCAAATTAGGCTTGTTCTACATTTGCACTTAAGATCTACCATGTTTATTCTTCTTTTAATGTTCTAAAATCTTGTGACAATTGTGATTTATTGTATTGGGGTTTCTTTAAATTGACTCAGGAATGATGTAAATGATCCTGATAAAGGATATAGAAGCATCAATTTTATTTGCAAAGTTGCAGTAAACAGCTTACCTTTTTGCAGCATTACATGAGTGTATACTTTTAATTAACCTGCTAATATGACTGCTATTTTACAATTACTATTGTCCAGTCCTTCGCGGGTTATCTGTGTTTCTTAATATGTTCTTATATCGACGGAAACCGAATCTTTTGATTGGATCATCACATCGAACAGATTGTAAAAGAAGGAAAAGAATATCCTGTTTATTTGTTTCTTACATTCATATTTTTACATCGCGCTTTTAAGCTTTCATAGTGATAACCTAGTCGAACCACGAGAAAATAGGGGCAAAAATGAACACAACACATCGAATCACACATGTGGACTTGATTTGGATACCATTCGATTGATATATCATGGATTATATTTTCGTATCTGCTGTAACTCGAAGGATAAACTCTTCGTTATCAATTTAAGTATGCACAAGCAATGAGCAATCCCACCTAATCCAAATCCAGCTCAAGATAAAAGTTAAAACCTCCATTTCTACGATCCAACACAATTCGACTTCAGATTGGGCTAAAAATTTGGTTGAGTTGGGTTGAACACGGGTGGTTAGATCGAATTGAGCGGGGTTATGCGGGATTTACATGATCAAAATTAGTAGACTACTAGACGTAAGTTCGACAAGCTTGGTCGAAAACATGAGGAAGCGAAGCAATGAGCACAAAAGAAAAGCAAATTGTACTTGGTGTAGAACATGTATCAACTGTTGGTTCGGATTAGGATTCAATAAGGATTTGGTTCGGGTCGGGTTGGATTCGATGGCAACCCTATTTAACCGACCCAAATCAGGATAGAGTGAGATTTGGCAAATTGATGTATACTTGAATCCAC
>CM054939.1:22259075-22324191 GCA_029168755.2 Tillandsia fasciculata | reverse complement strand
ATCAAAATCGAGTCCTGAAACGCCTTAATCCGATGTTCCTAGGCTGAGATATAAAATCGACAAGACGGTGCTGTCCAAAATCCACCACAGAAAAATGGGGGTCAAAGATGCCTCGGGAAACGTGCCAAAAGTGCGAAACAGAGTGAAGCGATCAACACGAAAATCGAAGCCTTACCTCTCAGGAACACGCTGTCGAAGAAATCATCCAAAAACTCTTCCTGGTTTGCTCACAGCGAATTTCTGACTGAACTGCGACGGTAATGGGCCGAAATGGGGCGAAAACCGAGGCGAACTGTAAAAATGATATCGCCGTTGCCGAGCTTCCAGAGATTCTGGGAATCCACCACAAGATCCAGGACATCAAGGGGAACAACTTTCATATAGATCTCTCCCTCTCATTCCCTATCTAAAGTTCGGAAAAAGGAAAGGAAATGAGGGAAGTGGGCTGCCTTATATAGGCCCACCAAAACAATTCCAAAATACCCGGGGTGTCCCCGGTTTCGGGCGCCCGAAACTTTTGGGCCCCGAAACCGGGCGCGCACAGTAACTCAGCCCGGCCCGGCCCACACCCCGCACGCGATCCGGTCGGACCGCACGGCCATCCGACCCGCTCCACGCACTGACACGTGTCCCAGAACACGGAACAGCGGATCCGGCCGCTCCTCTCACGCCACGTGGCGCACCCTGGTCAACGGGGCCGTTGGCGCCCGCCAATGGCGGGCCGCCACGTGGCGCCCGCGTGCGCCACCCTGCTGCCGTGCCCGCCACGCCCGCCGGCCGCCGCCAGCCCCGCCTGCCGGCCGCCTGCCACGCCGCCTGCCACGCCGTACGCGCACAGTGACGCGCCCAATCCCCGCGCGCCACGTGTCCAAGCCAAACACTCGCTGCACCCGGTGCACAACACCCCCAAACACCGAACCAACAACGTGATGCCACGTGTCTCCAACCGGTCCACCGTGCACCACGCTGCCTGCAATCTGCGCGCACAGTATCCAGTCCAATCCTCGCGCGCCACGTGTCCAAGTCACGTGCTCACTGCACCCGGTGCACGCCACGCCCTACACCGGACCAATGACAAGATGCCACGTGTTTCCCGCCCGGTCCACCGTGCCCACCACAGCTCCGTAGAACCGAGACCAGAGAGCCTCCCAATCCAGTCATGCCACGTGGCACCCCGCTCTGTGCACGCCGACGCGTGGACCGTGCGCCTGCCCGCGCCCCTGCCCGCGGTGGGCGTGCTGCGCTGCCCGCCGCGCGCTGCCGCCTGCCCGAGGCCGCGCCGCCGCTCTCCGCCGCGCTGCCCGCCGCCGCCGGTGCCGCCGGCGATCGCCGGAAGTACTGTTCCGGCATGAACAGTAACCCGAGCTCCGAATTGACAAGTGGGTAGTCCATTTTGACCGTTTTCGCGCGCTGAATCCGAATTTGACGTCCGTTTCGCCAAATTCCAACTCTACAAATTGTCGAAGGCATCCGGAAATGCGTTCTTAGTCCAAACTTCGTGCGGAGCCCAATTTAAATATCCGATTCGCGCGAAACCACTTCTAAACCCTCCACGGGGTCCTCCGATCACTCACATGATCCATTTGGGCCCGAAGTCCAACTCTTGTGCCCAATTATGCCCCAAACACCTCCAACACACCATGTAGGCCTCCAACAGCCACCCCAAGGCACTGTAGCAGCTCTACGGAGATCCGGGTCATCACAATTATGATCGCCACACACCGCTGTACTTCATGTACACCGACGGTTTGACCACCATCATGGTGTTCTTTACTGGTAAAGTGGTCGAGGATGAGACCCGTGAGTCTCCCGATAGCATCTGTTGGTGCGGGGTTATGTCAGTCCGATAGGTGCCCGATAGTGGCTTTAGCTTGAGGTCTTCGTGAACAAAAGTGGAATTGATTGGGTACTTGGTTTCTATTATTGATGTATAGTTTATACTATCTTATATCAGTATGCTTTAGCTCTTGTATTTTCGTACCCATATCTGCTCAGTATTGTGATTTTGATTACTACCAGTCATTTCTTTTGCATATCGACTTTTACCTATTGATCTATTACTATCCGCTGATTATAGTATATCTAGGTACGATTTGCTATTTCTCGGCTAGTTCCGCCCACTGGGATACATTTATATTGTATCTTACACCCCTGGGTGACCATCTTTCAGGTACGTCGGGTGGTGGAATGTCGGGACGGTCCTGTGAGGCGATTACTATAGAGCTGTCCCCATGATGCTTGTTGATCAGTTCTGATTCCTGCTATGATGTTATCCATGACCATGATTTAGACATATTATTACCTAACGTTTAGTAATTTAGTTGGATACTTATTTTGATGCTTAGAACTGAAGTTGATGAGATTACTTATGATGATGTAGCTATGTCTTGTGATGGATGACACTATGATTACATATTGTTGTAAATAGAACTCTGATTGCTGGAGTATAGTTGTTTAGTCGTGCGTGTATAGGGAAGACTCTGTCCAAACGGACAGAGGGTCTCCTATGCACGTGGCGATTTGATCACATCCTGAGATAAAAGTTTAAACTCTGAGAAAAAAAAAAATTAAAAAAAAAAAAAAAACCAGTTTTCAAATCTGGGGCATGACATGGTTGTAGCATTGTAGGTTTTTAACCATTAGATGAAAAGATGTGTGGTTAGAATGATAGTGGGCCCTTTGGGTTAAGTGACTGGTTGGTGGAATAGAATGATCTAAGAGAAGAAATTAATCAAAGGGATAGATCTAACGATAGAAAACTTACAAACATCAATTGTTGATGCTTGTACAAGCATAGTAGCCGGACTATATATATATATATATATATATATATATATATATATATATATATATATATATATATATATATATATATATATATATATATAGTTGAGCTGGAATGTTATCGATAGTAAAAGAACTTCGTTGCTATCCATTTATTTTCGATAATGGAGCTTCCAAATGACGATCGACGTCGTTAAATATAATTTATACTATTTCTGAAAATTAAGTTTATACTTTTTCGATATTCTTTTTTTGTCCATCAAGTGGACACAAAAATGAACAGTTGAAAATAAATGTACTTCAAACAGTGATGATGGGGCTTTTGTAATCAAGTTCGAGAGTAAAGATCTTCTATTAAATAGTTGAAAAACTTTTCTAACAAAAATTTAATTAATTTAGATTTTTTTATACCGTTAAACAAATAAAAAATTCATATCTACTATTAAAATTATAAATTTTGTAATCCTTTTGTGTAATTAGGTTTCTGGCCCTTCAATGAAGGAATGTGTTGTTAGTAGGGATGCAAACGGGGCAGATCTAGGGGCGGGAGTCTCGCCCCGCCTTCCGTCGCGAATCTGTCTAACGGGTCAAAAAAAGTATCCTATAATCTGCTCCGCCTCATAATCCGCCTCCAGCCGCCACCTCGAATCCGTCCTGCCAATTAATATTTTTTTTACAAGTTATAATATTATTAACATTTTGTAAAAATAAATCAACAAATTTTTTAATGGTATTGATTAATATTATTAATTTATATATAATTAATAACATCAACTAAAAAAATCAAAAATATCAATCAAAATTAGCAGTAAATTTTAAAAGTTTCAAATACATGCATATTTGTTGAGGTCAAAATTTTTGCCACCCGATGGAATGGCACGTAGCGTCTATCATCGGCTATAGACATCAGCCGACAAGAAGGATGAGTCGAAAGAGAGGGACTTGCATCTTGATTAAGACCGACTTCATGCACGCGACATACGCCATTCGCCCAAGAGCATCAGCCGATTGGAAAAAACAGTCGAAACAAAAATATCACCGGGCCTCACCCAGAATCGACTTCGACTAAGACGAACATCATACTACCTCAGTCAAGCGACGAAGAAGGCGAAGCAGAGTCAATTCTCGGTTGCTTGAGCCGAAGAAGGAAAGACTCTGAAAGGAAGGAGTGCGAGATTTGGGCGTGAATCTCGCAACTGACTACGGAAAAGCAAGCAGCACCCAGCATTGAAAAGTGCCGAAGATCATGCTTCAGCGCGCTAATAAGGGGATGAACTTGGATGAAAATTTGGCTACTATTCTATTTGAGAAAGTTCGACTCGAAAGGAAGTAGTTGAGGAATTTACTATAATTCTCCCTAAATCAAGCCGATTATTCAAACGGCTTTTATACGCATGGTTCCGGAGTGTATAAATACCCGAACCTTTGAAGAGAAATGAGTCCTGCAACCTCGTAAGCCAGGACCACCCCTGCTTTTTCATATCTTTAAATATCTGTATTTACTGCTTTCCTGGATAGTTTTACCGCATTTTCTAGGAGTAGATTAACTTGTAATTGGTTTCCTATTACTCTTGTAACCTCATTCCAATACATACAATTTCTACATCGGCTCCTCAATCGTTGTCATATTTTTGCCTCCACCTCTTGGTTCGGCTACTCTAGACCGAACTCGCTTTTCCTCACAACCCCGGTTCGGCTAATTTAAGCAGAACTGTCGAGAGAGTTGATTGAGAAGAATCCGGCAGAGCAGATCCCTCATCGGCATGATCGCTTGATTCATTAGCAGGCGGCGCATCACATCCAGAGGGTTACCCCGCGGGCTGCTCGTGGACACCGCACGATTTTCGACCCCGACAATCTTTTTGGCAAGAACAGTGGGTCACTCAGGTAACTCTTACTTTCTCATACCGTTAACATGTCAGAAAACAACAGCCTGACTCTCAGGAGTAGAGTCATTCCCAGACAAGTGGGGAAGGACCAGGCCAGTAGCGTCGGACACGCGGATAATCCACCACCGACACTACCAGAGGCCCCTGAAACCAACGGGCCTGTCTCAGCTATTCGGGCAAATGGCTCGAATACTAGAAGCCTTCGAGAGGACCCAACAGTCCCTCGAAAGAAATAGTCAGGCGCAAGGTGCTTAGGTCGACTCACTGCGGCCTCGAATGACAATATGGCTCTGATCAGGCAAATGTTGATCCGAAATGAGCCATATGATGGAGGATTTGCCTCCACATTACCCCAACAATTACCGACGTAATCGATCTCGATGGCGCCGACAATGCCGATAGTGCAACCCCTCGGAGTTGCGCCGTCGGTGGCTATTTACCAAGTGGCGCAGCCGCTGGGGGTAGTACAACCGCAGGTGACCCCGTACCAAACGGGGGCGAGGCCGATAGGGCAGAATATCGGCTAGCAATCAGACGTATACTGTGGGGTTCCTCTGCCTCCCCCACTGTCGTTCATCCAGCCTCAGGCTGGGGGCAGGAATGGCGGATAGGTCCCTACACAGGGACCACATCAATAGCAGGCTGGCCTTTATGGGCCGCCTCCTCCACCAGCACAGCCGGCGGCCCCGGTACCTTAGGTCGGGCACGCCGAAATTATCGGGGGCAAGAATGACAGGCAGGTCCCTCCATAAGGACCGCCTCACAATCAGGCCTGCCAACATGGGTCGCCACCTCCACCGGCGCAACCGGCGGCCCCAGTACCTCCAGTAAGGCTCGCCGACATCCACGCCTTAGGAGATCATCCACTACACCTTCGGCACAGAGACCAGGCCGGCAATTCGACCAGTATTCAGATATCCGTATTCCGCTTATATCGATACGAACCATCTGTACCCAGCCAACTGGAAGATGCAGAAGTTTGGCAGGTTCTCAGGCGAAGAGAACAAGAATACCACCGAGCATATTGCTCGATCGATTCACGGCCCAATGCCGAGAGGAGACCGCCAGCCCATTCTTGAAGATGAGGCTGTTTAGTACGTCGTTGACGAAGATGACATTCTCGTGGTATACAAGTTTGCCTCACAACTCCGTCCGGGGCTGGGGCGAGCTAGAGGCCAAGTTCCACGAGCAGTTTTATCGGATTGTGCCCGAACTTTCAATTGCCGATTTAGCATCTATCGACAGAATGCCGACGAGACGGTCGAGGAATAACTCACCTGTTTTAAAACGACAAGGAATCGGTGCTTTATTATGATGCCCAAGGCCGAATTTACAAAAATAGCATTTAATGGCCTTCACTTCAAGACCCGCGACCATTTCGAGCGTCGACATTTCTCCAATATTTTTAATTTGGGGGTTCGGGTTACTCAATACGAGCTATTCTAGAAGAACAATAATGTGGAGCGGCCGAAATAGGGCCGCGGACAAGACTAGAAGAAGCCGAAGAAACACAATGTTTCCTTCATGGAACGCAGCTCGGCTCACGGAGAGCCGAGCGAAGCAAGTGATGGTGAGTCTTCAACCAAAGAGGCCGAAGTATGCGCGGCCGAGATGATATCTGGTCGTGAACCTTACATTTGTCAGACGCTCAAGCCTAGTAAGATCCGAGAATTCAAAACTCAAGCGTCGGCTAACACCTTCACATTTGACACGTCCAAGACCGATCAAATATTCGATCGATTATACAAGGACAGTCGAATCAAGCTCCAGGAAAGCCAATCTATCCCTCCGTATGAGGAGCTTCGGCGGCGGAAGTATTGCAAGTGGCACTATTCCTGGAGTCACCGAAGAGGCGAATGCTTCGCATTTATGAAACAAATTCAAAAAGAACTCGATAAGGGTCGACTTATTTTTGCCGACCAAAAAATGAAGGTCGACACTAACCCTTTCCTCCGCATGTGAATATGGTCGACCCTAAGGAGAACAAGCCGATGCAGGGGCCCGAGTCCCCCGCAAAGAAGAAATCGGCTCGGAATATGCTTCGACTTTGCATCTGGTGCAATGGCAAAATGACGGAGGAAGACTAGGACGCCCTCCTCAGTAAAGTACCGGATGAGGCAAAGAAATGGTTCACCTTCAATGGGCCTGGTGAGGGCACAGACCACCACAACCACTGGCCGAACTCAAGTTTGGCCGAAGGATCCAACAAACGGTCCTCCAGAAAAGATGACAAGAAAGAAAATCAAAGCCTCCTCGTACAGAGGGTTTTGCAAGAGTTCTACGACCAAGAGAGGCCGAGGCCGACTCCTGTCGACCACAAGGGGCCAGAACCCCACACCAGCAGCAGGGTCCCCACCACGGCTACAACCAGAGCCGAGTCCAGGGGACACCCCATAGACCCTTTGTAAGAACTTGAATTTTGAAAATAAATAAATAAATGAAAATGATTGAAGTCCAGTTGAATTGGGATCATGAAACGCACGAATAGCTCAGTGCCCCTTTTCTGCAGTGTAAATTGCACAGAAATGGGGCCAGAAATATCACCTTTCAATCCGAGCCTGATCTCGAAGATCCGAGACCACGAGTGCGACCGTCACGACGAACTGAGTGAAAACCATATTAAGCTTGTTCAGATCTGACGGTCGGATCTTCCAGAAATCAGCATTGAAGCCGGCGGGACCCGCGACTTAAGTCGCGGGTACAAGTGAACAGTAAACCCTATTTTCGAACCCCTCTCGCACCAACGTTGAGCCAATTCACTGTCCGGAAGCCGACCATAGCACTTCAAATAGTGGATTTGAACGGTTTCGTCGTTCTGGACGCAATGGCGCTGACGGAATTTCCGTTTGACGACTCTAGGGTCTCGAAAAGAGCGAAAAACAGTATTTGGAATAGTATTTTATGGATCGAAAACTCATCTGGGCATTATCTCGAAAAATGAAAATCGCTACCTAATAGGATTCGTCGAGCCGGACGTCCTGGCGAAGTCCGTTTTTCGATCTGACGCCCGGATCTCCTCGAAAAGCGAAAATATGGCGAAAAGTGCAACTTTTACACATGAAACCCTAAAGAACTTGCCTCGATGTGCGTGCCATCCTTTGGGGAAGGACTTGAGTATGAGAAAAGTTTATAGTGAGGGACTGGACAGCAAATATTGTAGCTTGGAGGGAGCAAATAGCAATTATTGCTATTAGGTATACATATATATATACATGTAGTAGACCTAGGGCTTTAAAGTAAACCCTAGATCCCCTGAGCCTCAGCCGCACACTCCAACAGAACCCCCTCCTCTGCCGCTCTCCTCGGACCCAGCCGCACTGGCCGCCGCCCCCCAGCCGCCGGAGAAGAAGGAAGCAAGAGTTATCTTCCTCTCGGGTTGGAGTGAGAGGGATCCACTCAGAAGCTGTGGAGGGTCCTAGACTGCTTCGGGGAGATCCTCTGCATGCCCGCAACCGTGTTGAGTCGACCCCGGTCTCAGCCGCCGCCCGGCGCCGCCGCGCACCACCCTTCCTCCTTCCATAACTCCGGTGAAGGTACGACCTTGGAACTTTTGTTTTAGTTTCGGGGTTTGGGCAAGACCAGGGTATTCCTGATGTCGTGGAGGTCATCCGGTGCAGGCTGAGCCGCTGCCGCCGTTCCGACCGCCGGCGGGAGCGCTGTCATCGGAGATTATCATTTTGGGCCGCCGCCAAGCGCCGCCGTGATCCGGCCGTCCACCGCAGATCAGCACCGTTAAACCTCATCCTCTTCGCGGCTGCAACACCTCCCCGAAGTCTGAGCGCGATCGGATCGAGATCGGTCCCGGGCGGGCGTGCCCTAGAAGCGGGTCTTCTTCAACCTTGGCCGAGCACGGCCGTCCGGCGCCGCCGCTGCCTCCCACCGCCGGCCAACTGCACCCGAAGACTCCTGGCACCCGCAGGCAACTTTTGGTCCAAGTTGCTCCGGCCCGAAGCTAGTTGGCCGGAATCCGCCATTAACGGCTGTTGAAGCTTCTCCGATCTCGCCGGCGCCGCCTTGCCGTCGCTCCCTGACGCCGGAAAACCGACCTGGTGAGTTCCTCTGGACCTTAGAGACTCTCCCACCATCTTGCATGCAAGACTTAACGTGGGGTTTTGGATTTCCAAGGTTGCACCCGAGCCGGCTTTGATTTTCCTCTCCGGCCATCGCCTGCACTCCGAGCTCCGGCCAACCACTCAGGTAGGACCTACAGACCCTGATGAAGCTCCCCACGATTTTGTTTTGACCCAGAACCTTCCCTGTTGTTGGGTCTTAAAGTGTGCACCCGAGCTTAGCAAATCGGGCTGACCTCCGGCCGCCGCCGCCTCCGGCCGCCGGGGCTCGACCCAGTTTGGACCCGAGATCTTCTAGGACCCCATGCTCACAGGTGCTTTCCTCTGTAACAGGTCCGAACCAAGTTTGCTCCAAGATCACCCCAAACCGAGCTTGGGTTCCCCTTGGGTGTTGCTCCGGCCACTATTCCGGCCAAGCTCAGGCTAGCCTCAGGTGAGCCCCATGATCCTTATCAGTTATTTAACACCATGCGCCAGTTAATTCACAGATTGATCATATCTAATTTAAGTTTGGGTTTAGTTGCTTTTTGACTTAATAGTTGTTGGGCCAACTTGTAATTGGGCCTGGCCTCGGCCAATTCTTGTGAGCACGGCCTGGGTCTTGTCGTAACGAGCGCGCTGAAAGTTACGGCGCAACGTTTGGATTCCCGGATTGCTAGAACAAGCCAAAACAAGCAATTAATATCGTGTTTTTCTATGCAAATTAAAAGTAATTATGGACCAAAATTGTTTGTCGTGTTTCGTGCTTCGTCCTAACAGCGAGCACGGGATCCGTCTCGACATAACGGACACGCTGAAACTTACGGCGTCGTCACTGGATCCCCGAATTATGAGAACGAGCTGAAACAGTGAATTAATTCAATATTTATGCAAATTTTAATAATTTATGGACCAATTTGCAATTGTAACCCCTTAGCTGCCCTTGGACAGCACCTACGCACCCCCTGGACATTTGGTTAGTAATCCGAAGGTCCTCGTTGACTGGAAATCGGATTTCGATCGATAATCGGCCGATTTGACCCGTTTAAGCCTTCCGTTAGTGTAACGTCGTCGGGAAAGGGTTATGTGAGTCTATTACTGATGATATCTTCTGATACAGGGCCCAGTTGTTCAGCACCAGCCTCCCAGTAGCTGTGCGGGAGTTCGAGAGTCTGCCTTCATCCAGGTGGGTTATCTTCGATCCGGGCTTTATCTTTTCGGCCCTCTGGTTGCTTTAGTCTAGTCGGACCCCTGTTTTTGATTTGCCCTGCTGATTATATCTACATGACCTATCTTGACATATGCTGATCTCTTTTGACATATCATGATCCCTCTGATTGACATTGACTCTGTTAGACCTGTACTTGAGATTAGCCCTGTAGATTTTATCATGTATCCCTATGCTTGACTATGCCATATGATTTTCCTGATAGACAGTGATTCCTTAGTCACACCATATACATCTGCTTGTCAGTACTTCTATTCTTGATTATATCTGATGAGTTGATCTATATACCGCATGATTGTTCGATAGACATTGATTCGTAGATACATGATATACAGCTACTTGTCAGTTTTCATATCTTGTTACATAGATTTGCATGATTCGAGGATACTTGTTGATTCCTGTCAGCCGATATATTGTTGATATTCCGATATGCATGATTGATAGATACTACTCGACGTTCCGATATGCATGATTGATAGATACTACTTGATGTTCCGATATGCATGATAGATCTTGATCGATATGATAGATGATTTCCCTGTTGGGATCTCGGCTTATTGCCGACTACCCGGTCATTAGACCGTGAGCTTGAGCATAGCATGATGACTACCACGCACGCTGTACGTCACGTACACTGACGGTTTGGCCACCGTCACAGTGTTCTTTACCGGTAAAGTGGTCTAGAGAAAGGACCCGTGAGCCCCCAGTTAGGCACCAGTGGGTGCGGGGTTATGTCAGCCTGTTAGGTGCCAGTTAGGTGGTATGAGCCTGAGGTCCTCGTGACCAATACTGGCATTGATTGGGTACTTGAGTTCTGTCGTTGACGCATTATTCTTACCTTGCACTGTTATTGATAGATATCTTACCCTGTACCCTTACTGTTCAGTTTATGATTGATCGATTATCTCTGTTATATCCAGATTTCTTGTATTACCTACCTGCAGTCTTTATGCATGATTATTACAGCTATACATCGATTTCCAGCATTTATTACCTGCAGTTTCATTACCCCTGATTATTTGCCTATTAGATTATCTGTGGATTGATGTTGATTATCAGTAGATCTGCTTTATTATTCAGCTTTATCCTATGATTCTTACTATCCGCAGATTATTGTACCCAGTAGGTACGATTAGCTATTTCTCGGCTCGTCGTGCCCACTGGGATACATGTACAGTGTATCTCACACCCCCTGGGTGACCATTTTTCAGGTCGTTCGGGTAGAGGGGTGTTGGGACGATCCAGTGAGGCTGTCACGATAGAGCTGTCCCCCAGATGAGATAGATTGATGATTTTGATCCCCGATGATCTGTAGCTGACCCTCCTTTATGCTACTTCAGCTTTCAGTTTATTTCGATACTTCATATTGATGTTAGCATGTTTATTTGGATTATTCCTACTGGTTAGACATTGTTTAGTCTAGATGTTGATTGATCTCTGATTGATGATTGGATTAGCCTAGCCGTGCATGTATAGGAGAGACCCTATTCCTTTGGATAGGGGATTTCCTATATGTGTGGCGGTCTGTTACGCCCATTTTGCAAACTCTGATTTATTTCAAAAAAAAAAAAAAATTTCAGACCTGATTTTTAAAACTCGGGGCGTGACAGATTAGATGGTATCAGAGCAATAGGTACACGGTACCTAGGGAAAGTTTATTAGGAACTGGTTAGGATGAACCCTAGGATGACTTATGACGTGAGAGCGCGGGGTATTTGTCTAGCGGTAAGGAGTTCAGGTGTATTTTCACACTTATGAGACGTTTTTCGTAACTTGTCGTTGTGACTATGAGCGGTGTTCGCACGCGCTCTGGGCGTAGTGGTCTTGGTGGGTGCAGTATTAGCTACGATTGTGGCATGAGCCATAGGTTTGACATATCAGTGGAGCCTTAGAGCTCGGATTGTTGGCAGCGGTTAGAGAATCAGCTCACCGTTTTTGCTGGGATAGTCCAGCAGATGGCTCAACATCAGATAGTTGCTATTGTGCACTGGCCCCACCACTAGTCCAGGTGCTTGGAGAAGTCATTGACCCTCCAGTTGTCCCCGCGTCACATGTTATGGTGACTCTTGTTGCAGCCGTGGTTATCAAAACTATGTTGTGGCTGCTAATACTGGAGATTCCCTGATTATAGCTATAGGGATGCCTATGAGGTTAGCAATTATGTTGCTCTAGACGGAATGACTCTGACGACATTTAACCAATGTTAGTCCCTATTGAGTTGTGTCCCAACCCTGATCAGTGTTAATAGGTTGGGATTCATGATTAATTCGTTAGAAATGATAGCAGTGAGCGCTTTGGCGCAGATATGGTTGGTGGACAGGCTAAATTCGGTGATCTATGAGCCCGATTGTGACCCTGACTTGGGATGGATTCAGATTTCGACCCCACCTTTTTGCACGAAATTAATAAAGACTTAGTTTCTTCTATGAGTATACAACAATTGTAGTCGTTGTGGCTGTTATGATGGTGAGATATGACTGAAGGGTCGGTCCAATATACGGAGTAATGATGATAACTTGAGGATTTGATTCGATTTGTAGTAATTCGCACATTGTGTGTAAACTGACTTGGGGTCGCATACTCTCCTGTCGATGTTTGAGTTGAGACTGGCATCGCTAGAGACTGTGTAGGGAGGTATGTGATGTACCTTCAGATGTGAGTGGTGTCCCCAACTAGTTGTTGGCGACAGATCTATGGTATTTCGCCTTTCTTTGGGTAAGCACGTTGGGCGGCCGACAACGTACTTCCGAAAGAACTGAGAAATACTTTGCCCTGTAATGGGGAATATTCAGATTGGGTCTAAATGAGTAGCCTGAGAGTTGTCGATATTTTTGTGACTGATTGTCACTATTGCAACCTGGTTTAATTAAGTTTCAGGGACGAAACTTCCTTTTTGGTGGGAGAGATGTAAGAACTTGAATTTTAAAAATAAATAAATAAATGAAAATGATTGAAGTCCAGTTGAATTGGGATCATGAAACGCACGAATAGCTCAGTGCCCCTTTTCTGCAGTGTAAATTGCACAGAAATGGGGCCAGAAATATCACCTTTCAATCCGAGCCTGATCTCGAAGATCCGAGACCACGAGTGCGACCGTCACGACGAACTGAGTGAAAACCATATTAAGCTTGTTCAGATCTGACGGTCGGATCTTCCAGAAATCAGCATTGAAGCCGGCGGGACCCGCGACTTAAGTCGCGGGTACAAGTGAACAGTAAACCCTATTTTCGAACCCCTCTCGCACCAACGTTGAGCCAATTCACTATCCGGAAGCCGACCATAGCACTTCAAATAGTGGATTTGAACGGTTTCGTCGTTCTGGACGCAATGGCGCTGACGGAATTTCCTTTTGACGACTCTAGGGTCTCGAAAAGAGCGAAAAACAGTATTTGGAACAGTATTTTATGGATCGAAAACTCATCTGGGCATTATCTCGAAAAATGAAAATCGCTACCTAATAGGATTCGTCGAGCCGGACGTCCTGGCGAAGTCCGTTTTTCGATCTGACGCCCGGATCTCCTCGAAAAGCGAAAATATGGCGAAAAGTGCAACTTTTACACATGAAACCCTAAAGAACTTGCCTCGATGTGCGTGCCATCCTTTGGGGAAGGACTTGAGTATGAGAAAAGTTTATAGTGAGGGACTGGACAGCAAATATTGTAGCTTGGAGGGAGCAAATAGCAATTATTGCTATTAGGTATACATATATATATACATGTAGTAGACCTAGGGCTTTAAAGTAAACCCTAGATCCCCCGAGCCTCAGCCGCACACTCCAACAGAACCCCCTCCTCTGCCGCTCTCCTCGGACCCAGCCGCACCAGCCGCCGCCCCCCAGCCGCCGGAGAAGAAGGAAGCAAGAGTTATCTTCCTCTCGGGTTGGAGTGAGAGGGATCCACTCAGAAGCTGTGGAGGGTCCTAGACTGCTTCGGGGAGATCCTCTGCATGCCCGCAACCGTGTTGAGTCGACCCCGGTCTCAGCCGCCGCCCGGCGCCGCCGCGCACCACCCTTCCTCCTTCCATAACTCCGGTGAAGGTACGACCTTGGAACTTTTGTTTTAGTTTCGGGGTTTGGGCAAGACCAGGGTATTCCTGATGCCGTGGAGGTCATCCGGGTGCAGGCTGAGCCGCTGCCGCCGTTCCGACCGCCGGCGGGAGCGCTGTCATCGGAGATTATCATTTTGGGCCGCCGCCAAGCGCCGCCGTGATCCGGCCGTCCACCCGCAGATCAGCACCGTTAAACCTCATCCTCTTCGCGGCTGCAATACCTCCCCGAAGTCTGAGCGCGATCGGATCGAGATCGGTCCCGGGCGGGCGTGCCCTAGAAGCGGGTCTTCTTCAACCTTGGCCGAGCACGGCCGTCCGGCGCCGCCGCTGCCTCCCACCGCCGGCCAACTGCACCCGAAGACTCCTGGCACCCGCAGGCAACTTTTGGTCCAAGTTGCTCCGGCCCGAAGCTAGTTGGCCGGAATCCGCCATTAACGGCTGTTGAAGCTTCTCCGATCTCGCCGGCGCCGCCTTGCCGTCGCTCCCTGACGCCGGAAAACCGACCTGGTGAGTTCCTCTGGACCTTAGAGACTCTCCCACCATCTTGCATGCAAGACTTAACGTGGGGTTTTGGATTTCCAAGGTTGCACCTAAGCCGGCTTTGATTTTCCTCTCCGGCCATCGCCGGCACTCCGAGCTCCGGCCAACCACTCAGGTAGGACCTACAGACCCTGATGAAGCTCCCCACGATTTTGTTTTGACCCAGAACCTTCCCTGTTGTTGGGTCTTAAAGTGTGCACCCGAGCTTAGCAAATCGGGCTGACCTCCGGCCGCCGCCGCCTCCGGCCGCCGGGGCTCGACCCAGTTTGGACCCGAGATCTTCTAGGACCCCATGCTCACAGGTGCTTTCCTCTGTAACAGGTCCGAACCAAGTTTGCTCCAAGATCACCCCAAACCGAGCTTGGGTTCCCCTTGGGTGTTGCTCCGGCCACTATTCCGGCCAAGCTCAGGCTAGCCTCAGGTGAGCCCCATGATCCTTATCAGTTATTTAACACCATGCTCCAGTTAATTCACAGATTGATCATATCTAATTTAAGTTTGGGTTTAGTTGCTTTTTGACTTAATAGTTGTTGGGCCAACTTGTAATTGGGCCTGGCCTCGGCCAAATTCTTGTGAGCACGGCCTGGGTCTTGTCGTAACGAGCGCGCTGAAAGTTACGGCGCAACGTTTGGATTCCCGGATTGCTAGAACAAGCCAAAACAAGCAATTAATATCGTGTTTTTCTATGCAAATTAAAAGTAATTATGGACCAAAATTGTTTGTCGTGTTTCGTGCTTCGTCCTAACAGCGAGCACGGGATCCGTCTCGACATAACGGACACGCTGAAACTTACGGCGTCGTCACTGGATCCCCGAATTATGAGAACGAGCTGAAACAGTGAATTAATTCAATATTTTATGCAAATTTTAATAATTTATGGACCAATTTGCAATTGTAACCCCTTAGCTGCCCTTGGACAGCACCTACGCACCCCCTGGACATTTGGTTAGTAATCCGAAGGTCCTCGTTGACCGGAAATCGGATTTCGATCGATAATCGGCCGATTTGACCCGTTTAAGCCTTCCGTTAGTGTAACGTCGTCGAGAAAGGGTTATGTGAGTCTATTACTGATGATATCTTCTGATACAGGGCCCAGTTGTTCAGCACCAGCCTCCCAGTAGCTGTGCGGGAGTTCGAGAGTCTGCCTTCATCCAGGTGGGTTATCTTCGATCCGGGCTTTATCTTTTCGGCCCTCTGGTTGCTTTAGTCTAGTCGGACCCCTGTTTTTGATTTGCCCTGCTGATTATATCTACATGACCTATCTTGACATATGCTGATCTCTTTTGACATATCATGATCCCTCTGATTGACATTGACTCTGTTAGACCTGTACTTGAGATTAGCCCTGTAGATTTTATCATGTATCCCTATGCTTGACTATGCCATATGATTTTCCTGATAGACAGTGATTCCTTAGTCACACCATATACATCTGCTTGTCAGTACTCCTATTCTTGATTATATCTGATGAGTTGATCTATATACCGCATGATTGTTCGATAGACATTGATTCGTAGATACATGATATACAGCTACTTGTCAGTTTTCATATCTTGTTACATAGATTTGCATGATTCGAGGATACTTGTTGATTCCTGTCAGCCGATATATTGTTGATATTCCGATATGCATGATTGATAGATACTACTCGACGTTCCGATATGCATGATTGATAGATACTACTTGATGTTCCGATATGCATGATAGATCTTGATCGATATGATAGATGATTTCCCTGTTGGGATCTCGGCTTATTGCCGACTACCCGGTCATTAGACCGTGAGCTTGAGCATAGCATGATGACTACCACGCACGCTGTACGTCACGTACACTGACGGTTTGGCCACCGTCACAGTGTTCTTTACCGGTAAAGTGGTCTAGAGAAAGGACCCGTGAGCCCCCAGTTAGGCACCAGTGGGTGCGGGGTTATGTCAGCCTGTTAGGTGCCAGTTAGGTGGTATGAGCCTGAGGTCCTCGTGACCAATACTGGCATTGATTGGGTACTTGAGTTCTGTCGTTGACGCATTATTCTTACCTTGCACTGTTATTGATAGATATCTTACCCTGTACCCTTACTGTTCAGTTTATGATTGATCGATTATCTCTGTTATATCCAGATTTCTTGTATTACCTACCTGCAGTCTTTATGCATGATTATTACAGCTATACATCGATTTCCAGCATTTATTACCTGCAGTTTCATTACCCCTGATTATTTGCCTATTAGATTATCTGTGGATTGATGTTGATTATCAGTAGATCTGCTTTATTATTCAGCTTTATCCTATGATTCTTACTATCCGTAGATTATTGTACCCAGTAGGTACGATTAGCTATTTCTCGGCTCGTCGTGCCCACTGGGATACATGTACAGTGTATCTCACACCCCCTGGGTGACCATTTTTCAGGTCGTTCGGGTAGAGGGGTGTTGGGACGATCCAGTGAGGCTGTCACGATAGAGCTGTCCCCCAGATGAGATAGATTGATGATTTTGATCCCCGATGATCTGTAGCTGACCCTCCTTTATGCTACTTCAGCTTTCAGTTTATTTCGATACTTCATATTGATGTTAGCATGTTTATTTGGATTATTCCTACTGGTTAGACATTGTTTAGTCTAGATGTTGATTGATCTCTGATTGATGATTGGATTAGCCTAGCCGTGCATGTATAGGAGAGACCCTATTCCTTTGGATAGGGGATTTCCTATATGTGTGGCGGTCTGTTACGCCCATTTTGCAAACTCTGATTTATTTCAAAAAAAAAAAAAAATTTCAGACCTGATTTTTAAAACTCGGGGCGTGACACCCTTCGACTGACAGGTCGAAAGAGAACCAACACACATGCCTTCACAACGCCCAAAGTGGATCGGGCCCCACCAGAGGCTCGGACCGCTAGGGGCACAAAGGGGCCCAGCCAGTCACCCGTGGAGGGGGCCAACACCACGACCTCCTCACCAAGGGACGCTGGGGGCAGGAGAAGCCCCTTCGGTTCCTGATGTAGATTTTCCTTGGCTCACCAAGGGAGAAGTGAAGACTCAGGGCATTCAGCTGGCCCAGGAACTCAGGATACTACCATGGCCCAAGCCGTGGCAAAGAAGGGGGATCCTCATGGAGCACTTGAGGAAGATGGACCCACCAGCAGACGTGTCAGTGAAGCAATGGTTCACTTCCAGAGGACCGACCCATTGGCAGGGGTCGGTTATGTCAAAGACGTAGAAGCATCGAACACAAAGGCTAGAGGGCGACGCTCGCAACAACGGCGTCACGGCCCGGTGGCCGCGGCCGAACCCAAAGCGAGAACGACCCACGCATCGGCACCCTTTTGCGTCGATGCACCATAATCGAGAGGCGAGAGGCTCAACCATGCCGTCTCAGAAAAAGACACTGATAGTTCAATCACTAGTGATCAAGCCGGCGGATGAAGTTGTCTGGCTAAAACTGGACGCTCGACTGAAGGCTCTAGAGGCCGCGGTGAGGCGCAACCAGCAAGCACTTGACGAACGAGAAGAAACCGAGGGATCTGCCAAATGGGACCTCGGGAATGTGGCTCGTCGCGAGAGATGACCACCACAGGACGATGAAGAGGTCCTGACCACATCTTCGGCCGAAACAGAGGCTGGAGAAAAAAAGGCGCGGATCGATAGCATGTCGGCCGACGAAGACCTGGACAAGACCCCTTTGTCTGGATAAGTGAAAAAAGAGCACGAGCAAAGCTCCTCAGCGAGACCAGCCAAAGAGTGGCTGGTGACGGGCCCCAGCCTGAATCAAGTGACATATGATGGGCCAGTAAGTGAGGCCGAGTCGAGGCCTCAAGAAAACAAGCCGGCACAAGAAGCCGGCAAATTCGGCCATTCCAACACAGGCCGAAGAAGTTAGTAAAAGCCGACATAAGAATGCGGCAAGGAAAAATAAAATCGGCTATTACACCATCGGCCGAAAACTCGGCCGTGAGGGCCGAGGTAGAAGTCATGATTCCAGTATTTGGGATCAAAAAATAAGGCGCTCCGATTAGCCAAAATTATCGGATAAAAAACATACAAGGTTCAGCTAAAAACGCTTGACTACAAGCGGGCATATCAGAGCCAAGTTTAATACGCATGTAACAAATGAATCAGAAGGCAATCAGCCGATCAATAATCGAAACACTATCATACATCTGTTTGGGAGAATGGAGCAAAAAAAAAAACACAGCAAAAACTTCACATTTAATAAGCCAATATGTCTGAAAGCTACGGAAAAGCGAATACAAAAGGGTTTCAAAAAAGAGAAAAAAAAAATTATGGTCGGAGCACTTGGTTGGAGGTCAAAATACATACCCACCATCAAGTTAGTTGCAACAAAAAAAAAAAGATCCAAAGCTGCAGGATCAAGCACCGCCTTTCGAAAATTGAGACACTTGACCACCACTGGAGCTGACAGGCGTAGGGGAGAGAGGATGCAAAGTCGCAATTAGCTCCTCAAATCCTTGCATCCAACGGGAGAAGTTCATGCGGTTCCTCCTCGAGAAAAAGGTACCCGACCTTGCAGAAAAGCCAATCGAAGTATGATCAAGCGTCTGCACGGTGGAGGAAAACAGACGATTAAGCGGCTCGAACTCCTCCAACTCCTTGGAGGCAAAGGCCCGCCTTCTCCTCAACAGATCTTTATAAAGATAACCATCCATAAGCAGCCGAAAATCAACTAGACCACCGTTCGTAAGATCCCAGATCAGTAGGTCATACATAGGGGATTTCACAAAAGAAACCCAATGAAAACTCTAAGGTGAGAAGAAGCTCTCATCGGCCGGTGTCAAAACGCCGCCAGACTCCAATTGAGAAGTCGCTTTGAAAGTACTCTCAAAGACGAACAAGCTATGACCAGAATGCTGGTGTAACAATGGCATCGTCATGAGGGAAGAAGGCAATGCGGAAAATGCTGCAAGTAGTGCCATTTTATAGGCAGACGAGGATGACCGAAATGATGACAGCCACCTCTCGAAAAATAACAACATTTGATGAAGAAACGACAAAGAATAGATTCGTCGAAAATCAAGAAAGATCAACACTTGTTCGTGAATCCCTCGGGCAATGAGCAAACATCTTGCCGGGGTACGGGAACAATCATAGGCATCGATATGCACGCCAGATCTTTGACTCAACTTTGACAACCACCCGAACGACACGTCAAGTGATTGCCGATGGGGCATTGTTGAGGTCAAAATTTTCGCCATCTGAGGGAGTGACACGTGGCGTCTATCATCGACTAAAAACATCAGCCGACGAGAAGGATGAGTTGAAAGAAAGCGACCTACATCTTGATCAAGAGTGACCTCAGGCACGCGACATACGCCATTCGGCCAAGAGCATCAGCCGATAGGAAAAAACGGCCGAAACAAGAAGATCACCTCCTCACCCAGGATCGACTTCGACTAAGACGGACATCAGACCGCCCCAGTCAAGCGACGAAGAAGGCGAAGTCAGAGTCAATTCTCGGCTGTTCGAGCCGAAAAAAGAAAGACTCTAAAAGGAAAGAGTGCAAGGTTTGGGCACGAATCTTGCAACTGACTCCGGAAAGGCAAGCAGCACCCAGCATTGGAAAGCGTCGAAGATCACGCTTCGCCACGCTAATAAGCGGATGAACTTGGACGAAAAATTGGATACTATCCTATTTGAGGAAGTTCGACGTAGTTGAGAAATCTATGATAATTCTCCCCAAATCAAGCGATTTTCTAGGAGTACATAAATACCCGAACCATCGAAAAGAAAAGAGTCCTGCAACCTCATAAGCCAGGAACACCCCTGCTTTTTCATATCTTTAAATACCAGCATGTACTGCTTCCTAGATAGTTTTATCGTATTTTTTAGGAGTAGATTAACTTGTAATTGGTTCCCTATTACTCTTGTAACCCCATTCCAATCAATACAATTTCTACATCCACTCCTCAGTCGTTGTCATATTTCTGCCTCCACCTCATTTCGGCTACTTTAGGTCGAACTCGCTTTTCCTCACAACCCCGGTTCGGCTAATTTAAGTCGAACTGTCGAGAGAGTTGATTGAGAAGAACCCGACCGAGCAGATTCCTCCTCGGCCCAATCGCTTGATCCATTAGCACGCGGCGCATTGCATCCAGACGGTGATCCCTGCGAGTCGATTACGGACTCCGTACGATTTTCGGCCCCGACAATATTAAACCAAAAAAAAAAAACCTATTAGAAATACAACATCAACTTATTTATGATTAATTTTTTAAAAAAAATATATTATTTTTTAGAGATATTTTTTAAAAATATAAATGATTTTCGGGGTGGATTTGGGGCGAATCATAGCAGGGCGGATTTAGAGAGACAATGCCCCAAGTAGCTTTATTGAAGAAAAATATTTTCAATCTAACCTTTTTTTCAAAAAATTTCTCAATCTAACCTTATTTGTATAGATTAGAAAAAAAAATAATAATTAATAAGGCTAGATTGGTATTCTTAAGTAAAACATAAATATTATTAATTATTTTTTTTTCTCTAATCTATACAAATAAGGTTAGATTGAAATTTTTTTTAAAAAGAATGGCTAGATTAAAAATATATTTTTTAATAAGGCTACTTGGGCATTTAATCGGATTTTGAACGGGTCAAAATTTTTCTCATTTTCTGCCCCCTACCTGGAATCATAGAATTTACTCCATCTCGTGCCTTCCATTTATTTCTTTTCGTTTATTGTCTCATTCGGATCGATTCGGAGCGGGAGCTCCGTCAACTCGGATATGTTTGCATCTTTAGTCGTTAGGATGATAGTGATATTTTATAATTTAGTGGATAGTCAGTAAAATAATATAATTTAAAATATGAAAATGATCAAAAAAATAAATCTAATGTTATAAAACTTAATAGCGTATAGTACTTGATACTATTGATAATATAGTAATTGTACTCCTATATAGTTCAGCTATTATTTTTTTTAGATGAACAGAAGCCTTAGTTTTTCTAAGTCATTTTGAATAGAAAATTTCGAATTGATGATTAGAGATGTTAAAGTTGATATAAAATATTTTCTAAGTCTCTTATGATGAAAATCAATATGCTAGACTAAATTTTATAAATTTTAAAAATTATTATCAAATTTATTAAAAAAATTGAAAAATAAAATATCAAAAAATGAATAATTTTGAAAAATAAATATTAGACTAGTCAATTCATGATGGAAGTTGTGAAATGTTAGCAAAAATAATATACAAAATTTTTTATAAAAAAATTATGCAATTTAAATTATTTTATATCATTAAATAAGTAAATAAATGTCAATTTTATTGATTACTACATAAATAATTTTAAATTTTTAAATTTTAAATATTCTAAATTAATTTTATCAATTTCAATCATCAATTTAAAATCTTTATCATCTAAAAACATAGGAAGAGAGACTTTCGTCCTCCTAAAGATTTTCAAATTAGAAAAAAAAAATTTATACTATATAAAATTAGTCTCAAATAATATAATTTATTTATATAATATAATTTAGTTTCAAATAAATATTAAATAATATAATTTAGCATCGTTATCATTCTGAAACTACAATCTATGTCGCCACGCCCTCGCCTTCACATTCCATGCAGTATTCATGAGAAAGAGACAAAAATTATTTAATAAATTTATTAATAATTCAAATTAAATTTGTGAAAATTTAAAAATAATTTATTTTTTAAAAGTTATCAGATAAATAAATTTTGTATACAAGCAGGGTAAATTAATTCATAACAATCGAACCAAGGAAGAAGCATGCAATTGAAAGGCAAGAGAGACTAAAATTATAAAAACTTGTTTTTCCCCACTGCAGCAACTTGAGGATGCACAACCCCATGACTGCTAAATTTACAGACACTGCTGCTCTAAACACACCAGCCAATTAAAAAAAAAAAAAAAAGATGAAAGCTACACCTATTTTTTCCCCTTCCTCGCCTTCTTCGCCGGCGCCGGCGCCCTCTTCGGCACAACCCTCTTCTTCCCCGGCGACGCCGCCCTCTTCGGGACCACCCTCTTCTTCCCCGGGGACGCCTTCGGCTTCAGCTTCGGCTTCGGCTTCGGCACAGCTGCTTTTGGCTTCGTCTTCGGCGCAGGTGCTTTTGGCTTTGGCTTCGGCGCAGGTGCTTTTGGCTTTGGCTTCGTGCTCGGCTTAGCCACAGCTGCTTTTGGCTTGGGCTTGGGCTTAGCAGCAGCCGCTTTTGGTTTCGGCTTCGGCTTCGCTGCAGCTGATTTTGGCTTCGGCTTCGGCTTCGGCTTGGCTTCGGGAGCGCGGGGATGGAGTGGGGGGAGCTTGTAGGAGTTCTTGACCTTGGTGAGCTTACCGCTCGCGGTGAACTTCTTGAGGTGGAAGAGGATGATCTTCTTGAAGTTGGGAGGGAGATGATCCTTGTGCTTCTCCTCCATGTACTTCGTGATCGCGTATTGGCTCGACCCCGTCCTCTCCTTCAACGCGGTGATCGCCTCCCCGATCATCTAGGGTTAGGATTAGGGTTAGGATTAGGGTTTACTACAGATCACGAATTCAAATCCCAAACCACAAGAGAGGAGACGAAATGGGAGATTCGATGCTAACCTCGATGTACGGGGGATGGGAGGGAGAGGACCGGGGCTTACGCGGCTTCTTCTCTTTGGGCTCCTTCGGGGCGCGCGGCTTCTTCCGATTGGCCGTGGCCGTCCCCTCCGCCGGTGCAGGGTTCTCGGCGGCGGGCTCCACCGCGGGAGCGGCGCCGTCGACGCCGATCATCGCCTCCTCCGTCGCCATAGAAGGGATCGCTCGGAGCAGCTAAGAGATGGGATTAGGGTTAGGATTTCGTGAAAGGGAATGGGATGGTGAGTGTCGGAGATCGACGACGACGCAGATCAATGATCCAAAACGGGTTTAAATAGGGAGGGATCGGAGAGCGCTGGGACGCGTGGCCGCTTCTGATTGGTCAACCGCCCCTGCTCTCGGATCGCTATCCTTCTTTTTTTTAAATTCCACCGTTGGATCTAACCGTGCATCAACGGTCGAAAGCGGGTAAATGGGTGCAATACGGATTGGAGCATCAGGTAGGTACTGGAAGAAATAGGCCTCTATAGTTTCATTGTGTTTTTCCCTCAAATTCAAATCTCAATGGCTTGAGATTTGGTTCACGGATTCAAACGATATTTGAATCAAATTGAAGCTAAGGAACTTAGCTTCAAAATGAGAGTAAAATCATTTGAGTTGGCCCAATATTTCATGAGAAATTCAAATTTAAAGCAACAATGGTCACGCACAAGGCTATTGTGTGAGTTTGCTGAAAACTTTAGCCTTTTTGAGGGCTCCTCTGAGCTCTTTAGTTTGATTTATTGATCTCAAATGATAGAAAGAGAGAAGAGCTAATAGCACAATTTTGAATTTCAAAATTCCGATAAGAAACGAATGAATAATCGCCGTTCGAACATCGCCCAAGTGACACAAACTCTTTTTCTTGAGCTTTCTATTTAGTTTGGCACATATGCTTCAAATTCTCCTAGCAAAAGTTCAAACACAATTTCATTCTAAGAAATTGTAGAGGAGTTGAAAACTCTACCACACGTGGAAAACATTGGTTTTGAGTGGTGTGAGTTCAATTGTTAAGCAAACACAAAGTAGCTCCCAGATATTTTCATGTCTTGGAGAGGGAACATGACTTGGTTCATATTTTCCCTCTATTTGATATTCTATAAATTGGATATCATATCAGCTTATGCTTCTCGACGGTCGAGATCTCGAGACGATGCTATCAAAATGATGTAGAGCTCCTCCTGATCTATGTGACGTTTACTACGTTCTACACATATCTATCCCTTAGATCAAATTAGTAAAGCATGGAGATTACTGCAGAAGCAAATTAGGCTTGTTCTACATTTGCACTTAAGATCTACCATGTTTATTCTTCTTTTAATGTTCTAAAATCTTGTGACAATTGTGATTTATTGTATTGGGGTTTCTTTAAATTGACTCAGGAATGATGTAAATGATCCTGATAAAGGATATAGAAGCATCAATTTTATTTGCAAAGTTGCAGTAAACAGCTTACCTTTTTGCAGCATTACATGAGTGTATACTTTTAATTAACCTGCTAATATGACTGCTATTTTACAATTACTATTGTCCAGTCCTTCGCGGGTTATCTGTGTTTCTTAATATGTTCTTATATCGACGGAAACCGAATCTTTTGATTGGATCATCACATCGAACAGATTGTAAAAGAAGGAAAAGAATATCCTGTTTATTTGTTTCTTACATTCATATTTTTACATCGCGCTTTTAAGCTTTCATAGTGATAACCTAGTCGAACCACGAGAAAATAGGGGCAAAAATGAACACAACACATCGAATCACACATGTGGACTTGATTTGGATACCATTCGATTGATACTATCATGGATTATATTTTCGTATCTGCTGTAACTCGAAGGATAAACTCTTCGTTATCAATTTAAGTATGCACAAGCAATGAGCAATCCCACCTAATCCAAATCCAGCTCAAGATAAAAGTTAAAACCTCCATTTCTACGATCCAACACAATTCGACTTCAGATTGGGCTAAAATTTGGTTGAGTTGGGTTGAACACGGGTGGTTAGATCGAATTGAGCGGGGTTATGCGGGATTTACATGATCAAAATTAGTAGACTACTAGACGTAAGTTCGACAAGCTTGGTCGAAAACATGAGGAAGCGAAGCAATGAGCACAAAAGAAAAGCAAATTGTACTTGGTGTAGAACATGTATCAACTTGTTGGTTCGGATTAGGATTCAATAAGGATTTGGTTCGGTTCGGGTTGGATTCGATGGCAACCCTATTTAACCGACCCAAATCAGGATAGAGTGAGATTTGGCAAATTGATGTATACTTGAATCCACCCTAATTAGCAATCTTAGAAAGAAGTGTAAAACAAGTTAATTACCTGATGACGATTTGTACGATAGATGCATTTTAAAATAGTATATTTTATCTGCGAAATGATTTGTCATACTCAGACAAAAAAGATTTAGAGGTGGTGTTATAAACATATATTTCTACACTCTATCAATTAGTTATCAACTGTATATATTAGGCATTTGAGATCTAAGTTTGAGATAAATTTTCATGTTTCATTAATTGTTTCATCCGATGCTGCTACCATTTTGTGAATCTTCAGATTTTCCAGAGAAAAAGTAGAAAAAAGATTTGCCTTTCGAGAGTATCGCTAATGCATTAATTTAAACTGCGAGTATTATTATATAAACATTAAAACTATCTTAGGAATGTTTTCCATCAGATCGATCATTTATAATAACATCATTAGAGGTTCTAGCTAGATACTTCCTGAGTTTCAAGCAGTTCAAAGTTCCAAACATCATTCTTTGCTATGTAATGGCATAAATGTTAGATGTATGTCCTAGAAGTCAACTTGGCCGACACATATATTCTTTTTAGGATATAAATTTGTATTTGACATTTTACATTGTGAATGTTATTGGATTTTTATTTCCATTCATGTTGTGTATGTGTCCATGAATTGTCCAAGAATTAATAAGACGATAATATGTATTCTCAAGAGTTGAGAATTTGAGACATGTATCATTAGTGATTAATTCCTAAATGTTCCCGATCGATGGATCATCACGAGGACAGTGATTGATCCGGTAAGATTGGTGCACAGTCGCTTCCCTTTTAGGATAGATGAGTCTCGAGTTAACAGTGTGGGGACACTGGAGCGAATGTGCAGGTGGTTGTTGGAGAACAAAGGTACTGAGCTTGATCATCACGAGAAGTCACTTGGATGTCTACTCACTCGTCAGTGACTTACTCGATGTTGCAGTAGTGTGACTGGTCCTTTGACTTGCGGTGTCTCGGCTATTCACAATGGGGTTACTGTAGTTTGACTGTACATACACTTGGTCCTTAGCCATTTGGGTCCTTACAGTGGGTGCATGTTGGCTACAGTAGGTTCGTTGTAGGAATAGGCTGTACACCTATATGGAATCTATCGCCCTTAGTAGAGAAGGGAGTTAGTCTTATGTGATTTGTGAGACCGAGTTTAGAAGACCTTGGCCAAGGCGTAGTAAATAACGGAAAGGGTTTCCGATATTAGAAACTCGAGTCGAATAAATTTGACATATGACAGACGGTAGGGTTTGACGAGCAATTTCATGACCTCCGTCTAGTTGGGACTCCGGATAGAAGGATTGTATCACACGTTAACTGCACCTAGAGGTTCAGCATTTCATTCTACTGGAATGCCACTACATGCTGCTAGGCGTCACTGGTGGATTGTGGGACTCACGAGAATTATCTGGATGATGATCGATAATTTTTATTGGGCTGAGTTTGAATAGCTCTAACCTACTGAAAAGAGTTTCAGTGATATTGTTGATGGTAATCACAATATATCTCACTACCAGATAGAATAGAACCTATGGGGTCACACACATAAGAGGTTGTGACTGATTGGATAGTTGGATCGCGATTTTGAATCGCCTGAGGACTTAATTGTCAATATGTTGATAATTGAACTAATTTGTAATTGTTACAAATTAATGATATTAAAGTGCAAATATTGCAAGAGAGGACTTACTAATAGTTAGTAAGTTGTGAGAGGACTTAAGTACAAATGTTGCATTAATGATTTGATTTGATCAAATTAGGATTGAGTTCAAATCGAATTAAATTAGGATTTAATCGATTGAACCGATTAGGGATAAGATAAACTTAAATCTAATTTTAAGTTTATCTTAATATTTATTTTAATAATTATAAAAATGGACTATATCTCTTGTACGAGTTCTTTAAGAGAAAGAAAAGAAAAGAGAAAACCCTAGTCGTCATCTCTTTCCTCGTTTTCCTGACCTTCGAAAGACTTTCTCTGCAAGGGGAGCTAGCATTGCACCTCGGTGAGAATTTCGATCAAGTCAACAACCTCGTGTGGATACCCGTGGAGGCCGGACGCGTGTGCGGCTTCAAGAGAACCAAATTCCACGATCATCAAATTGCGGTGTAGGTTGGATACCCGTGGAGGCCCGACACGTGTGCGGCTTCAAGAGAATCAAATTCCACGATCATCAAATTACGGTGTAGATCTCCCCGTGCAAAGGTGAAGATTAAATCTTCTTTTCTTTTAATCTTAGATACATGAGGGTTTCTGTTTTGCATGATTTTTTGAGATTAGATCTCAAGTTTTTCATATTTGTTTATTTGATTTCTTTTTCCGCTGTATTTATTTTTGCGCAAAACCTAACAGTGGTATCAGAGCCATCCTCATGTTATTTAAGATTAAATTTATAGTTTTGGATATTTTAAATCATGTTGATTGAATGATTGTTAAATTATTTTACCATATTCAAGAATTATTAAATTTTGATCAATTCGAAATTATTTTGATCCGCAGAATTAAAATAAAATAAAATAAATAAAAATAAAATTTTATTTTTGTAAAATTTGATGAGATCAAATTTTATTTTTTTTTTTAATTTTTTATATAATTTTGATAAGATCAAAATTTATTTTAAAATTTTATTATATTGATTAGATCAATTTATTTTATTGTAAAATTTGATGAGATCAAATTTTATATAGTTTTGCACATAAAATGTGAATCATTGATGAGATCAATAGATATTTTTGCGGATTAAAATATTGATCAAAATTGTATGAATTAATTGTTTAGTTAAATCAAACGATTGATGAGATCGTATCGTTATGGTGATTTGATCACCTATTTTTCTGGATAATTGGTAAACGGTTAATTAAAATATTCAAAATTAATTGTTATGATTGTGATGTATGAGATACATATGGGTGATGATCATGGATAGCAACCAATTTATTTTCTATGGACATGTGATGTATGATGTGTATGCGGAATCCTGTAATTTTAAATTTGTTTAAATTAAGGACTCTGTGTTAGGGCTGTTTGAGTGCCTGCGAACACGACCCAATTTTATTTAAAGACCTCCGTGTCTCAATAGATTAGAGATAAAAATTATTTTATTCTTTAATTGGGTTTTATTATGTATGGTTGCATGTCATTGGTTGATTGGTGGGAAGCCGTTAGCACACAACAAGTCCAGATCGAGACGAGCACTTGATGGCGGTCGAATCAAGTTGTAGCTCCGGATTGGATCAAGAAGTTGAAGACGATCAAACCAATGACGTGCGTGTTCTTGTATTTATGACCCCTAGACCCCGATTCCGGCTCAGTGGCTCGAGCATGAATCTTCTTTTTAGATCCATGATCATCACTGGTTGCATTATATTTGTTTTTATGTGCAGTTTATTTTTATTTGCATGAGATGTAAATAAATAAAATTAAATATAAGACCTAAATGCAAATCTCCTCATAAATATTAAGTCGAGCGGACTTCTACCGTTGTAGAAGTGCGGGCGTCTTTTCTGGTGTTGATTGGCACGGCTGGTTACAGTGGTCAGTTGCATTGGAAAGGCGCAACCACTCTATTAGCATAAGATGCTGCGTTGGGCCCAATATCTGTCAGGTGAGGGACCCAATGACGGCTTTGCTTACGCGTTCGAACGGTGGGTCTGACTTAACTAAAGAATGAGGCCAATATCTGTCAGATGAGGCCTACAGGACTTAGAGACCGAATATCGCTGCAATTTGCTTAAGAAGCATTGGACAAGAGTTGTCCACTCATTGGTTTTCGTGTCATAAATATCTGTCAGGTGAGGTGGTGCGGTAAACTGGTGGGACCGTAGGACCCACTTGAAACCCTGGTCGCGTTGGGTTTCCGTTTCTCTACCCGAGGAGTGTAAGAGACTCGAGGAAATAGTGGGAGATTAACGTTTGTTTTTAAAAATATCCCTAAAACAAAATTATGAAACAAATACAAATATCTAATTTGAATCTTTACTCTCTGCAGAACAAAATGTTCGCTTCCAATCCTCTTTCTCGCATTCTCGAAACTAACCGCTTAACCGGAATGAATTATAAAGATTGGCTTAGGAACTTAAAAATAGTTTTGAGTTTCGAAAAGCTTAGTTATGTTCTCGACCAGAACCCTCCCACGTCACCAAACCGTCAGGTAAAATGGATGGATGACGATAATAAAGTAAGGTGCTACGTCCTGGCGTCGATGTCAAATGAACTTCAACGCCAGCATGAGGATATGAAGACTGCTAATGAAATGCTAACTCACCTCAAGGAGTTGTATGGTGAGCAAAGCCGATCAGCACGTTTTGAATTGTCCAAAAGACTCTTCAAAGCCAAGATGCATGAAGGGCAGTCTGTTCATGATCATTGTTTGACAATGATCAAAGACCTCGAGGAGCTTGAGAAGCTCGGCATGAAAATGGATAAGGAATTGCAAGTTGATATGATTCTGCAATCTCTTTCAGATTCATATGGACAATTTATTGTAAACTACCATACGAATAAAATGGACTGCACCAATGCTGAGTTATTGAACATGTTGGTAACGACTGAGGGAACCTTGAAGAGTTCAAGGGGCTCGGTTTTTGCTGTGGAGCGGGCTTCCTCTTCTAAAAGGAAGTCTAATTAGAAGAAGAAACCCGCAAAGAAACAAAAGACTGAAAACAAGCCCAAGAGGGAAGCTCCTTAGGCATTGCATTGGAAACATTTTCCTTTGTCAGCGGCTTTCTTCTTAGGAGCTTCCCTCTTGGGCTTGTTTTCAGTCTTTCGTTTTTTTGCGGGTATCTTCTTCCAATTAGACTTTTTTTTAGAAGAGGAAGCCCGCTCCAAAGCAAAAACCGAGCCCCTTGAACTCTTCAAGGTTCCCTCAGTCGTTACCAACATGTTCAATAACTCAGCATTGGTGCAGTCCATTTTATTCGTATGGTAGTTTACAATAAATTGTCCATATGAATCTGAAAGAGATTGCAGAATCATATCAACTTGCAATTCCTTATCCATTTTCATGCCGAGCTTCTCAAGCTCATCGAGGTCTTTGATCATTGTCAAACAATGATCATGAACAGACTGCCCTTCATGCATCTTGGCTTTGAAGAGTCTTTTGGACAATTCAAAACGTGCTGATCGGCTTTGCTCACCATACAACTCCTTGAGGTGAGTTAGCATTTCATTAGCAGTCTTCATATCCTCATGCTGGCGTTGAAGTTCATTTGACATCGACGCCAGGACGTAGCACCTTACATTATTATCGTCATCTATCCATTTTACCTGATGGTTTGGTGACGTGGGAGGGTTCTGGTCGAGAACATAACTAAGCTTTTCGAAACTCAAAACTATTTTTAAGTTCCTAAGCCAATCTTTATAATTCGTTCCGGTTAAGCGGTTAGTTTCGAGAATGCGAGAAAGAGGATTAGAAGCGGACATTTTGTTCTGCAGCGAGTAAAGATTAAAATTAGATATTTGTATTTGTTTCATAATTTTGTTTTAGGGATATTTTTAAAAACAAACGTTAACCTCCCACTATTTCCTCGAGTCTCTTACACTCCTCGGGTAGAGAAACGGAAACCCAACGCGACCAGGGTTTCAAGTGGGTCCTACGGTCCCACCAGTTTACCGCACCACCTCACCTGACAGATATTTATGACACGAAAACCAATGAGTGGACAACTCTTGTCCAATGCTTCTTTAAGCAAATTGCAGCGATATTCAGTCTCTAAGTCCTGTAGGCCTCACCTGATAGATATTGGCCTTATTCTTTAGTTAAGTCAGACCCACCGTTCAAACGCGTAAGCAAAACCGTCATTGGGTCCCTCACTTGACAGATATTGGGCCCAACCCCATCTTTACTCCGCAGCATCTTATGCTAATAGAGTGGTTGCGCCTTTCCAATGCAACTGACCACTGTAACCAGCCGTGCCAATCAACACCAGAAAAGACGCCCGCACTTCTACAACGGTGGAAGTCCGCTCGACTTAATATTTATGAGGAGATTTGCATTTATGTCTCATATTTAATTTTATTTATTTACATCTCATGCAAATAAAGATAAACTGCACATAAAAATATAATGCAACCGGTGATGATCATGGATCTAAAAAGAAGATTCGTGCTCGAGCCACTGAGCCGGAATCGGGGTCTAGGGGTCATAAATACAAGAACACGCACGTCATTGGTTTGATCGTCTTCAACTTCTTGATCCAATCCGGAGCTACAACTTGATTCGATCACCATCAACCCCTTGATTCGACCATCATCAAGTGCTCGTCTCAATTTGGGCTTATTGTGTGCTAACGGCTTCCCACCAATCAACCAATGACGTGCAACCATACATAATAAAACCCAATTAAAGAATAAAATAACTTTTATCTCTAATCTATTGAGACACGGAGGTCTCCAAATAAAATTAGCTAGTGCTCGCAGGCACCCAAACAGCTCTAACACAGAGTCCTTAATTTAAACAAATTTAAAATTACAGGATTCCGCATACACATCATACATCACATGTCCATAGAAAATAAATTGGTTGCTATCCATGATCATCACCCATATGTATCTCATACATCACAATCACAATAATTAATTTTGAATATTTTAATTAACCGTTTACCAATTATCCAGAAAAATAGGCGGTCAAATCACTATAACGATACGATCTCATCAATCGTTTGATTTAACTAAACAATTAATTCATACAATTTTGATCAATATTTTAATCCGCAAAAATATCTATTGATCTCATCAATGATTCACATCTTATGTGAAAAACTATATAAAATTTGATCTCATCAAAAATTGATCTAATCAATATAATAAAATTTTAAAATAAATTTTGATCTTATCAAAATTATATAAAAAATTAAAAACAAAATTTGATCTCATCAAATTTTACAAAAATAAAATTTTATTTTTATTTATTTTATTTTATTTTAATTCTGCGGATCAAAATAATTTCGAATTGATCAAAATTTAATAATTCTTGAATATGGTAAAATGATTTAACAATCATTCAATCAACAAAGAATGATTTAAAATATCCAAAACTATAAATTTAATCTTAAATAACATGAGGATGACTCTGATACTACTGTCAGGTTTTGTGCAAAAATAAACGCAGCGGAAAAAAAAATCAAATAAACAAATATAAAAAACTTAAGATCTGATCTCAAAAAGCACGCAAAACAGGATTCCTCATGTATCTAAGATTAAAAGGAAAAGAAAAATCTAATTTTCACCTTTGCGCAGAGAGATCTACACCGCAATTTGATGATCGTGGAATTTGGTTCTCTTGAAGCCGCACACGCGTCCGTCCTCCACGAGCACACGAGGTTGTTGACTTGATCGAAATTCTCACCAGGGTGCTAGCTTCCTTACAGAGAACGTCTTTTTTTTTAATATGGATATTTAAAAAACTGAAAGACAAGAAAAGAGATGACGACTACAAATTTATAATAACATCATTAGAGGTTCTAGATCCTTCTGAGTTTCAAGCAGTTCAAAGTTCCAAACATCATTCTTTGCTATGTAATGGCATAAATTCATCCTTTATGTTTCTGTCATTATCTTTTCTGCATGCGAATCGCTTCAATTTTGCTATTGATAGATCGCTTTTCACTCTATCAATCTTTTAACGATTAAATTACACTTTTGATTCTTAAAACGCCAATTTATTGTAATTTTTAATTTAAATTTTTTAAATTATTATAATTAAATTACACAACACAAATTTAAATTGTTAATATAGAAATAATATGTACAGTACTTCGACAATTTATCAATATTTAGACAACTAAATTAGATTATAAAATTTGATTATAATAATTTATAAAATTTAAATAAAAAAAAATATAATAAATTAAAATTTTGAGAATCAAAATATAATTTATCCATCTTGTGACTCTTTTTCTGTTTAAGAAAGTGTGAACTGGATTCCGGCATATTTCTTTTTTACTCCGTCACAGCTGTCGTTGTGCCGTCGCAGGATTGTGGATGCGACAAAAGTCCAGACCTCATGCCACTTTCTTCTCTCTCCAAATATCTTACTTTTCTACTCACTCCACCTCCACAGAAGGAGAGGAAACGGAAAAGGATTAGTTACTCCAACCACTCATCATCCAACGAGAGAGATATACATGAGAGGTGGGACCCCGCGGGCCCCGCCGTCGCTGCCGGAGGAGGATGACGTGGTGGCGGCATCGGCGGTGGCAGCGGAGGAGGAGGAGGAGGAGGAGCCTGATGTGGCGGCGGGAGGGAGGGGGACGTGGAGGCACGCGGCGTTCCACGTTGCAACCACCATCGCCACGCCCGCGGCCTACGCTCCCCTCCCCTTCGCCCTCGCCTCCCTCGGCTGGCCCCTCGGTACGTTATTATATTCATTTGATATATTTGAATTCAACTGCTGTAATTACAATTATGTTAAACAAACAGTTACAGCTGCCGCCGCTGCAGCAGCGGCGGTCGTAGTTGACTGAGAATTGAATAAGGATAGTTTTTAAGGTACAAAAATAGAATTTAGTCTCTATAGTTTTTACTTTAGTATTTTAATTGTTTTTGGATGTTGCTAAACCTTTTAATCACAGGGATTGGATCTCTATTCCATAATTGATTACTACTTTATTAGCCTTTGTAAGTACACTAATAAATGTGTCTAAGTAGATGTTTGTTGCCTATTTAAAAGGAAAAAAATTAATAATGATATCATTTTGTTTGATTTATATATATAATCGATTGATTAATTTGATTCAGATCAATTTACAAAATTTTAAAAAATCAATGAGTCATCTTAAAACTATAATAATGTCTCCCTGTACTGAATACGGCAACTCAGATATGTCTCGTCACCGACTTCAGCTTGAGTTCCCGCTAGCTTCGCTGGAGCTATCTTAAAATAAAGTCGGCAAGTTAGATGCTTCGTCGCCGACTTCTACTTTAAAATTCCCCCCTCTCTCTCTCTCTCCTCCCCTCCCCCGGTTCGATTTTTAGGGCTAACTCTCCTCTTTTTGTTTTTGTTTTCCCTCTTAATTTCTTTCGAATCTCTCTCGATTAATCCGGCATTTCCTTCTTATTATACTCGGTCGAATCTTCGGTTGATTACTTCCTCAGGTTTGCTCAATTATTTGCTTGTCAATTTCCGTTTTCTTTGATTAAAAAATTTGATTTTTTTTTAAAAAAATTTAGCAACAGATTTGAATGCTTTATAGAATTATCAGTTGGGCAATTAAATGATTCAATTTTTATCTCCTTTTTGTTTCATAATTTTAGGAAATAAAAATTGTTTTTAGTTTCTTTACTTTTTGAACATTTAAACCTAAATCTCTATTTTCGTTTTGTTTCTTGTGGAATTGTTGCAATTCTATGCTAGGGTTTATAGTTTTTCAGGTGTTCTTACATTCAGAGTAAGCAGAAATTGTGTGATCTTAAGCTCTTATTGTTCTTCAATGTTATTATGCACAAGCTGTCGATATTTTGAAAGAAGATGCGATAATGATGCTAAAGTGTCGCATTGTTACTTAGCAATGTGTAAAAATTAAAAGGAATTTTATGATGAATTGATTATACGAGGTAGCAATTAGTAGGAAGGAGTGAGGATTATTTCCTAATTATTAGACTAAGATTAATGGGAAATGCTCTATTTGATGATTATTATGAAGGTAAGTGTACTTTAGAATCTTTGTACTAAATACCCAAAATATACGACGACGGATGAAATTTTTATTGGATCTGAGCCTTTTCGACTCAGTTTCGAGGCAAACTTAAGTCATTGTTTCGTATTATGCCATATGTGTTTCATCTGCATCAATGCACCATTTTTTAGCTACCTATTTGTGTGTTCCATTTGTTCTCTGTTAATTATTTTGTATAGCGATATACGTATCTTTGGATATCCTATACTGCATACAATTCCCCCACAATGCTAAATTGTTGTGTAACTACTGCTTGATCGGTTTAAGAAGAAGCTTGATTTTTGTACTTTCGGTCGTTAGGCATATAAGACAAGTAAAAGACCAGCAACAAGCTCTGATTCGTAGTAATATTTTCATTTGAGAAGCGAAAGTTGGTTCTGTGGAATGTATAGCCGCAATACAGCTTCTAATATTTAAATCATAACTAATTAAAATTAAATTCTCCACTTTGAATTGAATAACACAAAATGCTGTTGCTTCAGAATTTCTCGAGGTAAATCTTGTTTTTTTTTCCCCGAGAAATACATGCTTTTAAAATAGATTTTTTCAAAGACTTGCTCATTTTAATATTATTGTAGTCTTTTTATATTATTTACATTATTACTTTCTTAATTTGTGGTTTCCAGTGTTCTTCTTTAGCAGATGCTGATTGTGTTTGATTCTTTCACTTGGTATTTAGGTGTTTGCAGCTTGGTGGGAGGAACATTAGCCACATGGTATTCCAGTTTATTGATTGCCTCATTGTGGGAATGGAATGGAAAGAAGCACACTACATACCGTCTACTCGCAAAAAGTTTATTTGGTTAGAAGTTGCTCTTTTTAATCTTTTAACTATGTTTAACAAGTTACGAGGTTTCGCTGGTCAAGGAGTTGTCAACTTTGTATAGCGTTTCTCAAAACTTCAATTATCTAGTCGTGGACGGAGAAAAATAGGGATGGTATATACTTATTCATTATTTACCAAGTGTTATGTTTGAAGCAGCATTATTTGTTAATAGGCATGCAGAATAAGTAAATAGTTGCTATAGCATGCACGAGTTTTATTAATGTTCAGTGAAAAAGGAAAGTATTTGGCATTCTATGCGAAATCAAAGGCTAGTTGAAGAGAATAGTGATAAAAGAAGTGACTGAAAGAAGAGATTGAGAGAAAGCACAATACGGGATTCACTACGAATTCACATGAGTTTTTTTCTTGTTTAACTAAATTGTGATGGGAAAATTCCAAGAAAACATTTTTCTAACTCATTTAGTATCTTCTGATTTAAAGTGTGAGTTATTATTTGCTTAATCAGTAACAAATAGTAGAAGCTTCTTCTCTGTACAATATTATTGACCATGGGTTTTGTAGATTACTCTTACTTTGGACTCATGAGGCATTTTGGATATTGAACCAAGATTCATTACGTAATTTGCATCTCTCACTTGTATTTACTTCCCCCCCCCCCCCCCCCCGCCCTTTTTTGCAGGTCCGTGCGGTTATTGGGCCGTAACTCTATTTCAGCAAATCGCTTCGTTGGGTAATAACATCGCAATCCAGATTGCTGCTGGTAGCAGTCTTAAAGTATGTATTTTAAGTAGCTTGTGTATATGTTTCTGGAAATTCTAAACTATCATATATACCCCTCGAGGACAGTTTCTTGAAAAATGTGAAGTTTGAGATTCATCCAATTCGTCGGGAATATTGCTTCTGCAAAAAACATTTTTTAAACTAGGGCCATTTATGCATGCGAGGTTATATATGTAAGAATTTGAGTTTCTGCAGAGCATAATAGCATATATAAAAATTCAGATTTCACAGGGATAAAGATCTACATAGATAATTAAATAGGGGTATGTATATGTATGTAAATATGTTTTTATTATTTTTGACAGGCAGTTTACAAGTACTATCATAGTGACGGTAAGTTAACATTACAACACTTCATTATATTCTTTGGTACCTTCGAGCTACTCTTATCGCAGCTCCCTGATATTCACTCTTTACGGTGGGTGAATGCCATCTGTACTTTTAGCACCATAGGATTCGCTGGCACAACGATTGGCGTAACTATTTATGACGGTAATTGCATCATTTTTACTCTCCTTTTCTTGCCAAATTTATATACTTACTAATTTGTTTCTCGTTTGCTTTATGAATGGAACTTTTGCTCTTTAATTATTGGCCTGTTTAAGAAGATTTTACATTAGTAGCCTGCAAAAACCATAGAATTCATATCATACTGGTGCAGATAGTAATGAGCAGCATACATAAGTTTATGTTGTTTCCCTCTTTAGATTATATTCTATTATTTAAAAGTTTTCTTTGAGTTTCTTCCTCATATATAATAACAGCAAAAACAGTTTATCCCAGATATTTGGGATCGTCTGTACAAACCCCATGCATTCATTTAGCTCTATTTTGGGTTCTTACAATTTGTTTTATGTTTGTAAAGGTTAATACGAAGAATCAAATGACAAAAAAAACAAGGAAAAAGTAAAAAGAGAGAAAAAAAAAAGGCTATCTGGGTGGTTCTCTGTCATGACGAATGGAAATATTTGTTTTCTTGTAGGAAAGAAGACTGATCGGAGCACGGTTAACTATAGGTTACAAGGGAGCACTGCAACTAAGATTTTTAAAGCATTTAATGCTTTAGGGACGATTGCGTTCTCATTTGGAGATGCGATGCTCCCAGAAATTCAGGTGCTGTAATTTTTTTCATCGAGTTTGTCACAAATCCCCCTTTCTGGCCGCATTATTGAGCATATCATTTGCTTGTATGCTTACAGATCTCTTTAAAAACACAAATATATGATTTTTGCAACTAAATGAAAATAGGGGCTTTTACTTATATATCCATGCAATATAATCTTCAAAATCTGAAATCTCAGGTGTAGTGCTCGAAAGTGTAGTTTCCTACAAAAGTACCCTTGTCCTATGAGATTTGGGATCATCCAAATCATGGGAAGGGCTTAATTAGTGCTAATGCAAGGGTGCACTCAACTCGTAGTAAGTTAATTTTTTAAGTGCATAACATATGTGAATACATAATTTTGCAAGGGTATACATGTCAAATTTTCTACATTATATTAGGAGTAATGCTACTCGTACATCCGGGTGTATGATGCACACCCCATCCATCCAAGAGTGGAGTGTACTTCACTGGTCATTTCAAAGTGACCAGTTGAATTCACCCCACGGTGGAAGATGTACACCCTTTTTGGGGTGTACAAGAAGCATTTTCCTTATATCATACTGATCTAGAGTGAATCATAATTTTGCAAGGGTATACATGTCAAATTTTCTGCATTATTATATCAGACTGATCTAGAGTGAATCTAGACTGAGATTTACTATAGCCTAAATCTGCTTTCGTTAATACAATTTCAATTCAATAACCAGAGCACCGTGAAGAAACCGGCAAAGAAGAATATGTACAAAGGCGTGTCGGCCGCATATGGAATTATTGTTTTGAGCTATTGGCAATTGGCTTTTATTGGTTATTGGGCATTTGGATCCCAAGTCCAGCCCTACATACTATCCTCGCTCACTGTACCAGGATGGACAACAGTAATGGCGAATCTCTTTGCTGTAATTCAGATAACAGGATGCTTTCAGGTACCATTTTACGCTTTTACTACCCTTCTTAATCTGAAAAGTACTTGGAAAGTTTAATTAACGGATGAAATATATGGGTAGTCTCTGTAAATTTATGATATTGTCGTTTAGTCCCTGAACTTCTCACTTAAGGATTCACCTACGATTTGCAGTTGCATCCTCAGTTCCACCCGCCGTCATCTAGAATGCTTTCCATTTCACTTTATTGATGTTAGGGGTAATGCGGACATTTCACAAAACGTGATCTCGTAGAGAGCACATTACTAATTTTCCTATGGCTCTCTTTTTCATCTATTCGAAACAAGAACTTCAATGCTTGTAATAATGCTTTAGAAACACCATACCGTTCAGATATACGCCCCCTTAAAATGCACATATTTGTGTTTACAACCATGCGAAGCTAACATTTGCATCGATCTCCTCAAACATAGCCTATAATTGCGTAAATGGACCTTTGCACAACTCGTTGTAATTCAACAATAAAATAATATGAACATACAAATAATAAAAAAAAAAAAACAGAATGCGAACAGCCACCGTTAACAGTTGGTTAAATGTCGTTTAATCTACTTCGCCTTTGAAGTTCATACAAACTTCTGAGATCTATGCATGGAAATAATAGATGAATATACTTCGAGGAGAACATGTACAAAATTCTACATATATACGCTCTGATAAAGCTGCCTCTTGTGTTCAGATATACTGCAGGCCAACCTACGCATGCTTTGAGGAATGGCTTCTCATGGATAAACCAATCTATAAGAAGCGCTTCTCGAGTTCTATACGTAGGCTTGCATTCACTTCAACTTATATGGTTCTCATCACTCTCATTTCGGCTGCAACGCCCTTCTTCGGAGACTTTGTATCGATATGCGGAGCAATCGGGTTCACCCCTCTAGACTTCGTGCTCCCGGCTCTAGCCTTTTTAAAATCTGGGAAAATACAACAAAGCCGAAGAGTGCATCTTTTGGTGAAAGTGGTCAACCTCACCCTCGCTACTTGGTTTTCGATAGTCGCGGTCTTGGGTTGCGTCGGAGCGGTGAGATCAATTATTCTCGATGTGAAGACCTATAAATTCTTTCATGATATGTGATGATCATCGGATGGCGATCTTTTTTACTTTGTAACTGATAGAAGTAATTTAAGAATAATGTTCGTGATATTATTCATTATAATGCTCTCTTAATATAGAGAGGTTCTACAAGTTATACAAGATAATTTGGAATGAGAATCCGGCAATTAAGGAAATAATAATGATGTACAAGGAAAGACAATTATCCCAAATCAAACCCATATCGAAGTATAATGTAGAAGGTTGTAGAATGCCATTAATACATGATAACACCCCCCGGCAAACTCAAGGTGGATCAAATACCGAGAGTTTGGATAAGAAGAATTTATGCCGTTGTAACGTATGACCTTTTGTGAAGAAATCAGCGACTTGATTGCTTGATTGAACGAATGGTAGTGTAACGGTGCCAGCAAGATAATGATGACGTACAAAATGACAATCAATTTCAATATGTTTAGTACGTTCATGAAAAACCGGATTGTTGGCAATTTTAATAGCACTTTGATTGTCGCAATAAAGAGGAGTTGGGGCAATCAAAACAATACCAAGATCAGAGAGAAGACGTCGCAACCACACAATTTCAGAAGTGGCAGTAGACATAGCACGATACTCAGCTTCTGAACTGGACTTAGATACTATATCTTGTTTTTTGGACTTCCAAGATACAAGTGAATCACCAAGAAATACACAGAAGCCGGTCGTGGAACGACGGTCGGTAGGGTCTCCTGCCCAGTCAGCATCAGTGTAGGCTTGTAGGTCTAATTTTGAGGAAGAAGGAAAGAAAAGAGCCCGATTAATTGTTCCTCGAAGATATCGTAAGATGTGAAGAAGAGCAGCATAATGATCGGAGGTAGGTGCTTGCATAAATTGGCTGACTATGTGAACTGCATAAGTGATATCAGGTCGAGATATTGTTAGGTAAACGAGAGCACCCACCAATTCACGATAACGAGTAGGATTTTCTAAGGGTTCTCCCATAGTCGGAGTCAATTTCTGATGCAGTTGCAAAGGAGTTGAAGTGATTTTATCGTCAGTCAAGGCGGAACGAGATAATAAATCTGTAATATATTTTTGTTGAGATAGAAGATATCCACGAGGACTATAAGCAACTTCAATGCCCAAAAAATATCGGAGATACCCAAGATCCTTCATTTCAAATTGTTGCTGAAGATGATTTTTAACATATTGAATATGTTCAACATCATTTCCGGTGATTATCATATCATCAACATAGAGTAAAAGAATAGTCTTTCTATCACCAGATGTGTGAATGAACATAGCATAATCATTCTCACTCTGTGAGAAACCTGTAGCAAGAATCACAGTGCGAAATTTTTCAAACCAAGCTCTGGGGGCTTGCTTAAGGCCATAGATAGCCCTACGAAGCCGACAAACATGGTTAGGAGGATGAGGAAACCCAGGTGGTGGCTGCATATAAACCTCTTCACGAAGATCACCATGTAGAAAGGCATTCTTGACATCAAGCTGGTAAAGTGGCCATTGACGATTTGCAGCAACAGCTATAAGAAATCGAACAGATGTCATTTTTGCAACAGGAGCAAAAGTTTCTTCATAGTCAAACCCGTGTTCCTGTGTAAAGCCACGTGCAACCAGCCGAGCTTTGTACCGTTCTATTGAACCATCAGATCGGGTTTTAATCTTATAAATCCACTTGTAACTAACAGGAATTTTATTAGCGGGTAGAGGCACAATATCCTAGGTATTGGTGCGTTGAAGAGCATCAAGTTCTTCAGACATGGCCGCTTTCCATTCAGGGATGGCGACAGCTTGACGAAAGGATTGTGGCTCTTGATGATTATGTATAGAGGCAAGAAAAGTATGATAGTCTGAGGAGAAGGATTGAGAATTTAGACAACCAAAGAATTCTTTTGGTTTGCGAATTCGCAAAGGATATCGTCGTTCGGAAGTGATCGGATCGTCAACCACAGGGGCGGTGGAAGAAGCCTGAATGGACGAAGGAACTGTACTAGTGCCATCCGCAATGACAGTCTGTGAGCAATAATTATTGTCATGTGAAGTAATCGGGTTTTCACAAGAATGAGGCAAATCTAGGAATGAAAGATTTATCGTAGTTGAATATTTAGAAGTATCACTAGAAATAGTGCGAGTGTAATATGAAATGTCCTAAAAAAATATCACATCACGAGAGACACGAAGACGACGAGCAACTGGGTCATAGCATCTATATCCTTTGTGCTCAGGGCTATATCCGAAAAAGACGCAAACAGCAGATTTAGGAGAAAGTTTGTTTCGTTCTGTCGGAGGTAAAAGAACAAGACAAGTGCAACCAAAAACTTTTAAATGAGAATAAGTTGGTTGCCTAGAATACAATCGTTCACTAGGGGAGATGCCGGATAAATTTTTGAAGGACATGAGATTTATAAGGTAGACGGCGGTGAAAACGACATCAGCCCAGAATTCGTGAGGAACGGAAGCAGCGATGAGGAGAGAGCGAGCGGTCTCCAAAATATGACGATGTTTTCGCTCCGCCACACCGTTCTGTTGGTGAGCATAAGGACAAGAAAGCTAGGGTAGAGTACCTTGAGAGGCAAGAATGCGCCTAAATTCATGTGATAGGTATTCTCCACCAGAGTCAGATCGAAAAATTTTGATAGAAGCACCAAATTGAGTTTTAATCATATTAGTAAAATCTTTGTAAATTTGAAGGAGTTCAGAACGGTGGTGCATAAAGTATATCCAAGTAAAACGCGAGAAATCATCAACAAAAATGACATAATACCTATTTCCTATGCGTGTAGGAATAGGCGCAGGTCCCCAAACATCGGAATGAATAAGTTCGAAGGCTTTAGTGGTAGCAGTTTCACTAGCGGGAAAAGGTTTAGTAGAATGTTTAGCAAGTTTACATTCTAAACATGAAGAAAATTTAACAAATGAAACACTACCGAGAACTCCATTTCGAATTAAAATGTCCAAGTTGTCTTGAGATAAATGACCTAAACGACGATGCCAACGATCAATATCAGAAGAGGTAGACGTCATGCTCACAGACACAAAACCAGATGGAAGATGTAAATGATCCATGTAGTACAGTCCATCTTGTCTATGGCCCTGTCCAATCAGTCGCCCGGTCGAACGATCCTGAACAAAGCAAGAGGAAGAGTCGAAAGTGACAATGCAATTATGATCTGTAATTTGACTAACGGATAATAAATTTAATGAAAAATTAGGGACATGAAAAACAGAGGGTATAGAAAAGCGACCCCGATGGACTGAAGTAGTCAATGCTCCACTGTGAGCAACAGGAAGAGAGGATCCATCTACAGTAAAAATGTTAATAGGAGTAGATAGAGGGGTAGGTGCCGTAAGAAAAGAGATGTGAGGAGTCATATGAAAGGATGCGCCAGAGTCAAGAATCCAAGAATCCACAGATGTACTTGCATGATTGGATGTTGAAAACGTGCCAAACCCTGATATACTTGATGCCGAGCTATCTCCACTAGAAGCTGGAGGTTGCAGTCGTGAATTGTGAATCATTTGCATTAATTGTGGCATGCTCAATGTAACTGTGTTAGCTACATCGTTCGATGCTTCCAAGGATGCAGTGGCAGCAGTAGTAGGTGTGGTGTAATGAGATTGTCGAAAGAGATCTGCATGCTTCTTCTTTCGACATTCTCGAATAGTATGTCCCATATTATGACAATAACGACACACAATATGTCGCTTATCCTTCTTCAGAGGACCGGAAGAAAGAGGAGCAATATAGAGTTGAGAGGGAGGTGATGCACCTGCTGCCAAAACAGTTGGCTGAGAAGGTTGAGACGAATGAAGCACGCGAAGTCGAGTTTCTTCAGCAATAAGCTCTGCCAAAGCTGTATCAAGCGTGGGAAGTGGTGACCGATGAAGGAGTTGACCCCGTAAGGCATCAAATTCTGGTCGTAACCTCATAAGAAATTGAAAGAGGCGTTGTTGGTCGCGCATCAGCTTTTGTTTTGTGGCGCAGTCACAGATAGAGCAAGCTCAACATAGGGGCTGCTCCATAGTCGCAAGTTCACGCCACCGAGTTTGCATGAATGTATAAAACTCCTGTATGGTACGCTCTCCTTGATGGGCAAGGGACAACTCTTAAAATTCGGCATAGGACTGAGCGTAACTTGATTGTTCATATAGACGTTGGAGATGTGCCCACATCTCTTGTGCAGTAGTAAAATTTACTAACTGCATGCGAATGTCAACATCAACAGATGAAGAAATGATTCCGCAGGCTCGTCGATCTGCAACAGCCCATTCATTTATTTTCTTTTCATCTGTTGGTGTTGGAGTGTTATCAATATGGCTCACAAGATCAAGAGCATCAAATAATAGCTTTAGTGAAATAGACCATTCACGGTAATTCGTCCCTGTTAGCTTGACATCTAGTTGAGCAAAGGAGGAAACCGATGATGCCATAGAGGAAGTTGCTGTAGTAGAGAGAATAGAAGAAGATGCCATGAAAATTTAAAGATTAGAATAATAACACCTTGACTAGAAAAAGATGATGATGAAGAAAACTTCTTGCGAGTAGCGGCGCAAACTAGGATTGATCCAACCTGGCTCTGATACCATGATAGAAGTAATTTGAGAATAATGTTCGTGATATTATTCATTATAATGCTCTCTTAATATAGAGAGGTTCTACAAGTTATACAAGGTAATTTGGAATGAAAATCCGACAATTAAGGAAATAATAATGATGTATAAGGAAAGACAATTATCCCAAATCAAACCCATATCGAAGTATAATGTAGAAGGTTGTAGAATGCCATTAATACATGATAACAGTAACTTGTAATTTTTCATCTGTTATTCTTCTATGAACTTGATGTATTACACATTTCTCTTTTTGTGTGCGCGCTCGCGCACGACCATACGGTGAACGAATTGCGCAGTGTTTAGGGATATTGTGAACTTATTGATGCTCTCTGAACTATCGATTATTTCAATTTAAATTATTTTAGCATATTGAATTTATGATTTATTAATTTGAACTATTATTCCAATCTATCAAATATGCCCTAAGTTGAAAGCTTGAATAAAGTGGGCCAATTTTGCATAAAAAAAATCTACCGATTTTGCGTTTTGGCAAAAATGGGCATCTTTTTCATTTTTACATATTCAATTGATTAAAATATTCTTATTTATTTATTTTTCTTTTTTTTTTTCCTTTTTTTTCTCTGCTCGTGTTTCGTCCTCTTTCCTTTTTCCATTTCGAGCTTGCCACCCTACTCTCATACCCCACGCAATGTCTAAATTGCCGCCGTCGTGGACTCTGCCGGAGCGCCGCCTACACATATCTGATGGGCCCCATCAGAGCGTCGCCCACACATATCTGATGGCCCCGACAGAGCGCCACCCACACGTATCTGATGGGTCCCCGCAGGAGCGCCGCCCACACGTATCCAATAGAAAAAAAATAAAGATGTTTTTTTTTTTTTTTTTTTTTTTGAGAAGATAATTATGTATTATCGTTACTATAAAAAAGATAAAAAATCAAAGAAGAAAAAAGAGAAATATAAAGTTGCATTGTTAAGATAAAATTATACTTTTTAGAAAAAATTTATATTATTTTAAACGAAAGTTGCACTATTTGAGACAAAATTTATACATTTTGAGATGAGAATTACACAGTTTAGGCGAAAATTATATTTTTTTGAACTAAAGTTATACTATTTATCCTTCTCCTCCTTCCCTTCGCTTTCTCATGTTTCTTCTCCGTCTATTCGAGATGAAGAGGAGCCGTACAAGGGTATTGCCTTCGCTTAATTAAGAAGATTTTATTTTTTAATTAAGTCGAACTCTCGTGTGTTTTTTTGTACTGGACGTGGAGAAGGAGATGAGAACAACAATGAAGAGTTGTCAGAAAAAGCGCACCCCGCTTCTTCTGTGCCCATCTGGGACAAGGAGGAGCTATGGCCTCGCCTGCACTTAATTAAGAAAATTTTGTATTTAATTAAGTAGAATATTCGTGCGTTTCTTCGTACTGGGCGTGGAGAAAGCGATGAGGACGAAGAAGATGAGCCGTAAGAAAAGGCGCATCCTCGCAGGGTAGTGGTAAGGCGGGCCACCTCCGCCTCCGCCGTCCTTTTCTTCAACGTCACCACACTATCCTCCACCTCTACCATGAGCATCCTTGTCACATATGGGTGCGGAAGAAGTAGGAAGAAGCAAAAGAGAATAAGAATAAAGAGGATAAAGGGAAGGAGAAATAATTTAATTTTCGCCCATAAAATATAATTTTCGTCTAAAGAGACTCTAACATCAAAAAGTATAATTTTTATCTCAATAATATAATTTTTATCGAAAACAGTGCAATTTTTTTTTGAAATAGTATAATTTTATATTAATAATTTAACTTTATTTTATTTTTTTTTCTTTTTTAGTTTTTGACATTTTCTATACTTTTTTTTTAATATTCTTATTTTTTTATTCTCTATATCTTTTTTCGTTATCATAACTTTTTCCTTATCCTCTACCATAGCCATCGTCTTCGTCGAAAATGCTCATTAGAAAAAGCGTGGGTGCGTCTTCGATCGTTCTCTTCTTTACAGGCGACGGCGAGTAGTGCCTCGACCATGACTTCGTCGTCTCCTTTTGTTTCGCTCTCACTCTACTCGCGATAGCGTGCTTCTCCTCAAGTATCAGTGTAGGTACCTGCGCGAACGGAAAAATAAAGAAAGGGAAAAGGAAGCTGCGCCCTCCTAATCGTGGAGGGCCACGAGGCAAAATAGAAGGGTCAGAAAAAAATAAAATAAAATAAAATAAAAATATATTAGTTAGTTTTTTAAAAATTTGGGACGAAACTATAAAATTCAAAACTACACTTAGCATTTTTCTAAATTTTTTATACAAATTAAAATTATTTCATTAAAAAAAAAAATGGTTGTGATTAAAATGTCTAAATTTTTTTTTGCTCGTGAAGACACCCACGCACGTGACCTTTGTCTTCTTTTTGCTCCGTTCGAAGCAGAATCTAAGTCAATCATTTTCCTTTTTCCCGTATAAAGAGATCATCCGACCCGTCCACGTGGCGAAGCAGTCCACTCTTGCACCGCCACGTCACCAACATTGTCCGTGGCCTCCACGCAGTTTCCCCACGTGATGTCGCCGAGTTGTCCTCAGCGCACTCGAATCGGGCCGCCACGTGGGAGTTCGTGATTCGTCCCCCTTTTTTTTTCAAATAAAAATTTTGACCGTTACAATGTTTTACATTTCTTACGAAAACTTTTTTTTTTTTTTTACTGTAACCGTAACAGAGCCAAAATAATAATAATAATAATAATAATAATAATTAATATAATAAATAAATAATATATTTATAAATAAGTGCTAAAAATAATTTAGATTTTGGGATATTTCGAGGTACATTCTCGGTACCTCCTATAACTGCTCAAATATTTTATTTGGAATTTCCGAGGTGGGGCCCACATGCCTCTACGTCATTCTCGTCATCGTGCATCAACCTCCCCGATCCCATCATCGGATTACGTACACAACCCGAACACGAAACACCCACGAGCTCCACTCATTTCACTCCACGTCATCATTCAGTCCACGTTTCGAAAAACTATTCGCCATACAAGAAACGCGGTGCCATATCCGATCACGTGATCATTTGTACCTTTCGTATTCCCTGGTCGTCCTTATATATAATATTTAATAAATTTAATTTAATTTTATATTAGTTAACTACAATGAGTGCTTTTTAGGTAAAATGTATCCGTAGTCCTTGAACTATCCGATATTGCGGTTTGCTCCATTTTTTTTTTTTTTTAAACATTATAAGCCCTAAATTTTGAGATATATTGTATTTTACAATATGAAATAAGTACTAAATGAAAAAATTTAGTTCAAGTGAAAGAAGGAAAAAAAAACATACAAGTTGGAAGAAAATTCAACAATTATAATTTACGATATCAAATTTAAAAAGCTTAAATTTATCAGACTGTTAATTTATTTGTAATTAAAACTCCGATTAGAACTTTTTTTTTATTTTTTAATTGTCATAAATATGTGAGTATCTCGTGAGCAGAAATATTTAATTATTAATTATTTTAAAATTTTTAAAATTGGTAATATATGATATAGTAGAAATTTAAATACTATTTATTATTTAGTTAAAATTTAGACGATAGTCAATAATTTTTATTTTAAATTATAAATTGGCGGTCACTACATCATTAATAAATTATAAGATTAATACATTATAATTATATTATAAAATTTTAGAAAATTCAGATACAAGAGAAGAAATGAGTTAGAGTGGGGGTTAACCATATAAAAAAAAAAGTTACAAATGAGGATAGTACAGGGACTAAGTTGCAATATTCCAAATCCTAATTAATGATTATAATAATAATAAGCATTTTCCTATAATAATTAGTAGAATATTAATTTTTAATTAGTAAAAATAATTTAACAATGAAAACCCAGACCTTGGTCTGAGACCTTTCTCGTTCCCCTCTCCTCCATTTTTTCCGTCCCCCGCCGAATCCAATAACACTACCCAAATCTCTTCTTCTTCGAGCTCCACAAACCCTAACCCTAACCCTAACCCTAATTCGGGATCGATCTTCGATGCGCGGAGGCTTAGGCCCCTCTTCTTCGTTGTCGTCTTCTGCGCCCCGATGAGGCCCATCGCGCGGTCGCCGCGGGTACTCCTCCCCCTCCTCCTCCTCGGCGTGCCCTTCGCCATCGTCTCCGGACTCCTCTTCGTCAACCTCCCCGCCGATTTCTCCCCTCCCTCTCTGAGCAAGCGATTCGGTAAGGGTCCCTTGGATCGATTGGAGGAGATCTATTTGATACGCTATTGATCTCTGTCTGTGTGTTGTTGCGATTTTGGTTGGATGCAGGGAGGAAGGAGTCGGGCGGGGAAGGATCTCGATTGGTTAAGAATGTTTCACCTGTATGATTTGGTGTTTTTTTTTTTATAATATATATTCATTAGTATAGTATTTTACATTTCATAACTTCAATTTTTAACTTTTGTGTGGATACTGTAGGGGCACTCTGCTGATTCAATGAGACTTAATGCAATCAATATGGTATGTTGTTAAAAATCCGATTTTGATACTCTTTTGTAATATGGTATTGAATTTTAGTCACAATTTTTTTTTCTCTTTAGGATGTTGATGGAAAACTCAAAGAACCCACTGGAACTGTTTATGAAGATGATAAATCTCATAGTGAGAATATTTTGTTCTATCATCAAAATTCATGATTCAGTTTAAGTTCTCTTTTCATAATTTGATGTTTAATTTTGAAATTTTGGCCTATATCTTCTCATTTCTTCTCTAGTCGAAACCGTGCCGGCCACTGAGAATGAAGGTGGAGAACTTAACAAATCTAATGTACCCATCTCCGCAAGTGGGGAGGTATGCAATTGCTATCACAAAGCTTGTCAAAATATATTTATGTGTTGTGATTGAATAAACCATGACAGGTTATTTTTTATACGATGGTTTGAGCTCCGAGTTTTGTCCATGACAACAATATTTAACTGTTGTACGCTAGTTAGAGGAAATAAAAAGCATAGTTCATCACTTGTTACTTTTGGATTAGTGAACGACCCAATGACAGGAATCTTTACTAAATATGAGCCTTTAATGCTCTGGAATGGCCATTTTCGTTTTCTTCTTTAGATCTGCATTCTTTTGCTGCCTTTTAATGCTAATTCTAAACCTTGGACTAGTGGAAGCCCAGAGAATTGAGGAGAGATGAAGTCATACTAAGAAACCCAGAACATACGATTGTAGAATTTTGTTAGTAATTAGCATATAAGGTCCCTTAGAATGTCTGATTCTGTCTATATGATGTAATTACTCAAAATCTAGGCTGCTAGAGCCACTTGCTTATTGCTTTTGTTTGTCCATGATTATATGATAAATAAAAGGATTGAATAGCACATGACACATTTAATGTACATAATATTATTTGTGCCCGATAAAGAAGTAAAAAATTCTGAGATTTAGATCTAACACTGGATGCAGAAGCTCGAGCAGTCTGAACAAGAAACTGCAAGAGAAGATAATGGCGGTTCTCGCTCTCAGAATGGACCAGAAGAGAAGATATGGGAGATGGAAGATCAACTAATCATGGCTAAAGGTTACTTGCATTTTGCTCCGCCAGGTAGCAACTCCCATCTAGTTCGCGAGCTAAAGTTGAGGATAAAAGAGATCGAAAGGGTGCTAGGTCAAGCAAGCAAGGATATAGATTTATCTAGGAGGTAAAGTTGTAGTATGCCATCAATTTTTGTAGTACTCTACAAATCTGAATTTTGATGTGAACCCTTCAAAATTTTAGTTTCTTACTTATATGCCCCCGATTGTACAGAATTTATCTGGTTTATAAAGTGGTAGTTTGTCATCAATTCTCATGGTACCCTACAAAATCTGAATTTTGATGTGAGCCCTTCATGATTTTCCTTTCTTACTCACATGCCCTGGTACATAAAGAAATGCCCTTCCCTAAGAGAAATATAATACAAAACAGATTTTCCCCATTAATTGGTTGACTTCTCAAACTAAAGGATAATACCTAATAACTAGCTAAAATATTAGTTCATCATTATTTTTAAAATTTTAAGCGTATAATTTCCTGTGATTGAGATCAGAAAACATTGTACAGTGCTTTGCAGAAAATGAGAGCAATGGAATCAACTTTATCCAAAGCACACAGGACTTACCCAGATTGCCCCTCGATGGCATCAAAATTACGGGCCATGACATATAGCACCGAAGAACAGCTCAGAGCACAGCAAAGTGAAGCATCGTATCTTATGCAGGTTAATGCAAGGACTTTGCCTAAGGGCCTTCACTGCCTCTCAATGCAGCTTACTTCTGAGTACTTCAGTTTGGAGCCAAAAGAAATGGAGTTCCCGAACAGGGATGAAGTGCGGCAGCCATATTTGTATCATTATGCTATATTTTCAGACAATGTACTCGCATGTGCAGTAGTTGTAAGCTCCACAGTTTCTGCCTCGAAGGTATAATTCAGTATCCTATTGTCTTGAGAAATTTTTTTCCTGCATCCAGTGCACCATGTCGGTCCGTGTGCCACCCAATAATCTTCCCTCCATCTCATCTCACGCTTTTGGTCTGGCTATAGAAAAGAAGTAAGAAATAGCTGCAACTAACTGGATGATGATGGTGACCACAGCATGAGAAGGGATGAAGGGAATATTACTGTACGGTGTACAGCTGATGTGATTCACCGATTATTGTCAGCCCAAGCTATGCATACATTCGTCTTGCAGAAATCTGCAATTATGTGTTTAGACTCATAATCTGTTGCAGTAGACATGTCATTGTAGAGTATAATAAGTCAATGCAGTCAGTTGGTCTCTTTAAGCATTTCCTTGTAAGCATTGTTGATCTGCGACTTCATTTGCTATTAACTTTTTAATAACAATATCTACTCAGAATTGCACATATTTTCCTGAAAAATTCGATAGACGCTACTCTGCGAGTGATAAATTTGTGTTTTTTTTTTTCCCTCTTTTGTTATGCTTGGTTAGTTCACCATCATTGAAGCTTATGTATGCGGAGAAAGAACAGGAAAGTTAAAAATTAGTCTGGTATATTAGTTTGAACATTCGCCGCTCTTTTTCAATCTCCCAGTATATTTTAAAATGTACTACTGCATACTATAGTTACGTCTATTGTCTCTTTTTTTTTCCCTGTAATTTTGATCTTATATCTTCTCTTGCAGGAGCCGGATAAAGTTGTGTTTCATGTGGTGACTGATTCTCTGAACTTCCCAGCTATGAAAATGTGGTTTTTATTGAATTCTCCTCATCCAGCCACTATTCATATCGAAAGCGTGGATAATTTTCAACAATGGCTACCCTCAAACTTCAGTTCAGCTTTCAAGCAATCAGGGCTAAAGGATCCAAGATTCACTTCGCCACTCAACCACCTCCGGTTTTATTTGCCAGAAATTTTCCCTTATTTGAGTGAAATTGTACTTTTGGACCATGATGTGGTGGTGCAAAGAGATTTGAGTGAATTATGGAAAATGGATATGAAAGGTAAAGTTATCGGAGTGGTTGAGACATGTAGGGAGGGTGAGACACTGAATCGATTGAAGAGTTTTCTGAACTTCTCAGACCCAACTATTCAAGATAGCTTCGATACAAAATCGTGCATATGGGCATTTGGGATGAATATTTTTGATCTTAATGAGTGGCGGAGACGTGGTTTAACAACAAGTTACCATAATTGGCTTCAAGCGGTAAGAAGAATATTTTTGTGATTATTCTTTATTTTTTAAAATATATCGGCATGAAAATATGTCTGATAGCAAGAGCTGGTCGACTTTAAAAAGATCTATTCAGTTAAATGCTGGGACAGATGAAGACTTGTCAGAGAAGAGGCCGGTTACTCTGCTTTTACAACTTAGAGTTAAAAAATGATACAAGTTCTTATTAGTTGCCGAGAAATGATTTTCTGAATAAAATTTCTTTTTCTTTTTGAATATTATTTGAAAACTCTCTCTCTCTCTCTCTCTCTCTCTCTCTCTCTCTCTCCACTTTGCAGGGAAAGAGGAGGCAGTTGTGGAAGGTAGGTAGCCTACCGCTGGGCCAGATGGTCTTCTACAACCACACGATGGCTCTTGACAGGCGGTGGCACCTACTTGGGCTTGGCCACGACACAAATCTAGGAAGATATGAAATTGAGCAAGCGGCGGTTATTCATTACGATGGTAACATGAAACCGTGGCTCGAGATTTCAATCCCAAAGTACAGAGGCTACTGGAATAAGTTCGTTAACTATGATAACCCCTTCTTGCAACAATGCAACATTCATAAATAACACTTTTGAGACCTCTTTCCTCTTCTCCATTCTTTGTAGTTCTTTCTATATAGCTTAGCAGTCGGAGCCTTTCTTATTGCCATTCTCTTTTAGTCTTTACATTGTCTCATTCTACACTCACGGAGAATTTCTTTGTCGCTCGTCGTCAAATGATTATGCGATTCTTTTACCAACAAAATATATTGGTGGAATAAGAATTTCTCGAGGGCTCTTCGGATTCTGAGCTCCGCCGACCACCAACTTCATTTTGTGTGTGAGCTGTTGTTGTACTCCCCTGTACATTCGGGCTATAAAAATAAGTCCATATGTTGTTGTCGACTACATATAATGCTTGGCTGTTTAAACATTTGTTCTAACACGCTTTGTTTTTGAATAAAAGTTATTTGTTTCTATTTTCAGTTTGCTCTCTTTTACTTTTTCTGTGTGCTGAAACTTTTCTCGTGCCCAGGTCCAAGTATGAAGTCAAATTTGTTTGGAACTTCAAATCCCTCGGAAAATGCATGGAACGAAGCTGTTTTTGGCAAACAGAGGTTTTCATTTTTCAGTGTTTTTTCTTTCCGGATATAAAAATTCTGGAACGAAAACATTGCTTTTTGGCAAAATCTGAAAAATTTTATTCCAAAAAATTTAATTTTTTTTTTTAAATCGAATAATTGGAAAATACTTTTTCTGCTAACTGTTTTTTCCAAATATTTTAAGGAAAACCAAACACCCCCTATGGAGTGGAGTAGTGGCGCCTCAAATTTATTTATTTGTTTCTCCAGAAACACACAAGCTAGATTGAATAACAATCAATTATTGTACTGATTCTTTTTTCTTCCTCAAATAATTTTTAGTCTCTATAGAGAGTTTACTTTACCACCGCCTCCTCCGTCGCTATAGAGAGTTTTAATAGTGCAGTATAGAATATTTAGGATAAGTCCTAAAGCGACGGAGACTGAGTTTAATAGTGCAGTATAGAATATTTAGAATAAGTCCTAAAACGACGGAGACTGAGGTGAAGAAAGTATTTTGACGCGTTTTAGATTTTGTTCTCTCTGACTGAAAAAAAATAAAATAAATAAATAAATAAATAAATGTAATGTCCTTTATTTATTTCTGAACTATTAACTTTAAACATATAAATTAATTATATATTTACACTAGTCTACGATGAAAATACCAAATGTTCATTTTGGCCCGCTCTCAAATCTCAATTTCCAAAAAGCATGTTCATTTTGGCCCGCTCTCAAATCTCAATTCCCAAAGCAGGTCAGGTCCACTAAAGTAATTAGATCCGAACCCATTAACACCTCCCACACCGTTAAACCTTCCAAAACCCCGCTTCTCCCTCACCCTCTCTCCGCCGCCGCCGCCGGAGACGGCGGAGGCAATTAAGCATTTGTAAGTGTTCAAAAACCCCTCCTTTTCTTTCCTCTATATAAACGCCTCATAATCGGTAAACCATGATAAATGAAGGAAAAAATTTAAAAGAAACCCCTCTATTTTTCGGTGTCCTTTTGGATTTTTTGATCGTATGTGAAGCAATAAACTAAAATTCATAGTATTTTTTTCCTTTTCGGGTGTACAGATTAGGCCTTTTTAAGATTAACCCCAAAAATTTGTGGCATTTGGAACAAAAAAAAAAAAAAAAAATTATAGGGTTTCATGGTCGAATTAGGGGTTTGAGAGGAACCCTAATCCTAATTTGGGCTACTTGTATGGTCTTTGCTGGTACTTGGATCTCTCACTCTTCTCATTTTTTCTGTTTATTTCTGTGTTGCTTCACATTGCTATTAATGAGTGATGATGACCTCTTACAATAGTATCATAAGCTCACTAATTTTATCCTGCTTTTTTCTATGATAAATTGCCGAAGAATTAAAGTTCTTAGTTCCTTAATTTGCCGTAATCGTTATGTATTATCGCGCTATTCTGCTGCTTCTGGTTCCGGTAGAAGCAGCTGGGATCCGACTGTCTCGCTGCGGCTCGAACACCCTGCACTTGTTCTTCTCGAAAAATGTAACAAAACTGAACATTTTAAGCAGATTTTGGCCCAAATTATGCGATATCGTCTTATCAGTTTAACATTTCCGATGAGTAGGCTCTTATATTTCGTCACCGTTCCTCGCCCCGAGCTTCTGCAAGAAGCACTTCTCCTCTTTGAGCACTTTACTCCCCGCCCCAACCTCTACATTTACAACCTTATGATATCGGCCTTTTCCTTCTCATCAAGCCAAGCGATCGGCTTCTACAAGCTGATGCTGCTTTCGGAAAGCACTTTTCCTGATGAGCACACTCTTCTGGCACTGCTTAAGTCTCCAAAGTGCTTATCGATAGGAAAGCAGATTCACGTTCATGTTGTTATCAATGGCTTCAATTCTCACGTCTATGTACAAAATTCTCTCATCAAGATGTACTTGGAGGTAGGAGAAGTATCTCTCGCTCGAATGGTGTTTCGGTATATGTCGAATCATGATGCCGTCTCCTACAACATAATGCTTTCTGGGTATGCCAGAAAGGGGCTTATCTCGGAAGCAATCGAGCTGTTTCGTGAGATGGCTTGTTCAGTTATCGAACCGGATCAGTACACCATGGTGGCTCTTCTCATGTGTACCGGAAATCTTAAGTATCTGCTTCTTGGAAAAGCTATTCATGGATTTATTATACGCCGGATGCCTCTCGGTGGCTGGGGCTTGATTTTGAGTAATGCAATTTTAGATATGTATACAAAGTGTGAGGATATGAATATAGCCAGGAAATTATTTTATGGTTTTCATGAGAAAGATGATGTTTCATGGAACACGATTATCTCTGGGTTTGCTAATATCGGAGAATTGGAACTTGCGAGCAAATTTTTCGGCGAAGCCCCTCGCAGAGACCTTATTTCGTGGAACTCCCTTCTCGCTGGTTATGCTCGAAGAAAGGATCTCACGACAATTATGAGACTATTTGAGGATTTACTAGCTCAAAATATCAAACCTGATAAGGTTACTTTTATTGCTCTGGTAGGCACTGCAACTGAAACAGGTGTGTTAAACCAAGGAAGAACTATACATGGTTGGGTGGTGAAGGCATTTGGACTTGAGGATGCTTTTTTGGGCTCGGCATTAATCGATATGTATTCCAAATGTGGAAAGATCGAATGGTCTCACACAATTTTTGGAAAGGTCGCAGACAAGGATATTACAGTTTGGACTGCTATGATAGCGGGACTCGCATTTCACGGCCATGGATTGAAATCGATCGAACTCTTTCGGGAAATGGAGAGACAAGGATTGGTCCCTAATAGCGTCACTTTGATTGCAGCTCTTACCGCTTGTACTCATTCTGGACTAGTCGATACTGGTAATAGAATTTTTGAGAATATGAGGGAGATTTACAAATTTAAGCCCGGAGTGGAGCACTACGGGTGCATGGTTGATCTTCTCTCCCGATCGGGGAGGCTTTTCGAGGCGGTAGATTTGATCAAGAAAATGCCCATGAAACCAACTCGGTCTATATGGGGTTCCATTTTAAGCGCTTCTAAAGCTTATCAAAACACAGACCTTGCAGAAGCCGCTTCAAAAGCACTTATCGAGCTTGAACCTGAGGAAGAAGTTGGCTACATTTTGCTTTCTAATGTTTATGCTTCTTGTGGGCAGTGGAGTGATTGCGATAAGATTAGAGGAATCATGGAAAGGAAAGGAGTTAAGAAGGCGGCGGGTTGTAGTAGTGTGGTTGTTGATGGTGTTGTTCATGAGTTTATTTCCTCCGATAAGAGGCATCATAAGTGGGGCGAAATTACTTGTGTTTTATGTGATCTACACAGGTTAATGAAGGTTGATGCAGAGTTTGGATTCGAGATTTTTCGTCAGTTTTCAGCGCCAAACTTGGATTGAGGTATCCCTTATTACTTCTTTTAAGCTTTATGAAGCATAGATACACATTTTTTTTTTGTTCTATACAATGAAATAGAAAGTTTTGTCCAATTTGAATGGCTTTTTTAATTTTTTTTCTGGGTTCTTAAGTCTTTTGTATGATGATTCGTATATTTGTATACTCGCCATCTTGTTGCTTAAACAAAATATTCTGGTTAAACCCTGTTTGTACATATTTTATCTTCTTGATGTATCAGTTGTGAATTATGATAATACATATGGTTACTTATTTGCGTTACATTTGCTCATTACACATCATAAATAACTTGCATATGGAGAACACATATTGAACTATTTATGGCAGAATTATATAAACTTAGTGATCATATATATGCAATCACAAAATACATAATATGCGACAATTCAACTACCTCAAAGGCTACAAGCATAAAGAAGGGATAAACCCTAGAATATAACTAGACACACAATTGCACTGGAACTTATGCAACAATTGGCACAACTTTAGGCACATGGACTGGGAACTTGTCTATCTCCTCGATCCAAGGGTTCTCCTTCACCCGATCGACTGTCCTGATTGCCTGCCAGACTGCGCTGTTGCACTTGAACCCAGACCCAAATGCGATCTGCCAAACCCGATCGCCTTTCTTGATCCGTCCCTTAGCTTCACAGTAGGCTAACTCATACCACAATGAACTACTAGAAGTGTTGCCGAACCTATAGAGAGTCATTCTAGAAGGTTCCATGTGCCATGGGCTCAACCTTAGGCTCTTCTCGAGCTCATCGAGCACCCCGCGCCCACCTGCGTGGATGCAGAAGTGCTCGAAGGCTAATTTGAAATCGGGAACATAAGACTTGACATGCAAGTTGAAGACCTTTTTCAGAACAATAGTTGCTAAAAATAGTAGTTGCTCGGAGATCGGAAGGACTCGTGGGCCTAGGGTTGTTATGTTGGTCTTTAGGGCTTCACCGGCGACACTCATTAGATCTTTCGAGAGAGCTACCCCGACTTTTCCTTCGTTGTCTTCCTCTTGGGTGACGCAAGTGTAATGCCGATCATCAGATCCTTTATGGACACGGACGGTTTGGATGAGCCGGTACTTGGCGTGGCGGCGGTCGGACTGGTGGTTGGAGAGGAGGATGGCTGCACCGCCCATTCGGAAAAGGCTGTTTGTGACGAGCATCGAGCGGTTGCTGCCTAAGTAGCCGTTAAGAGTCATGTTCTCGGTGCTCACCACTAATGCATAGGTATTTGGATGTACCTAAACAAATTTAAGATTGGATTAGTGGAGATGATTTAAGATGTAAGTGCTGAATTTTTTTTTTGAAATCAAAAGTAGTTTATATACGAAAATTCGAGATTCAGGCTACCGAATTTTAGATGATTCCTGTCAGACAAGGCCAATCTCAACCACTAATGTGAATGCTGACTATTCAATATCCAGTTCAGATCCTTTCTAGTAGTGACTTATATGTGGCCGTTAGAGTCCAGGGTTAGTAGCCTTACTTTTCATTGAATCACTTTAACAGTCTTACATTAAACCATGAAGTGGAAGGCAGGCATCAACAAGTGGAAAAATTGCTGGTGAAGTCAGGCGAAACTAACACTCAAATCACTAAAACTAGCAACTTGTAATAATAGAGAATGGAGGGTGATGATGCATAGCCACACTGCTTATTTAAAGCAACTCTGTACCGAGCAGAATCTCTTTAGACCTACTATGTGTCGAATCTGCTTATTTAAAGCAAACCCTGACACACCCCAATTTCCTATTCAAGTCACAAGCTCTATAGTAACTGAATCTGCTCATTAATGCTGTCTATCTCTTCCCATGTGCAATACTGAAATGCTAAAAGTGACGGGAGATTGGTTTGGTACTCAAAAAAGGACCACACACTAAAATTCAAATATAGAGGTCTTAAAATAATAATAAAGAACAATAATCTGCAAGATCTAATTAAAAAGATCAACAAAACAAAGATGTTAGTTAGAAAGAGAGATTATTTATCTCATACAAAAAAATGTTTTTGAAACTTGCAATTGTAATATTAAAATCTTTGAAACTGTTGCAACTGCCTTTACCTGCTTAAAAGCTGCATCTAAGGCATCAGTTCCATGCAATAATTTCCTATCCCAGGATGCCAATTCAATTATAGGTTCTGGTCCCAATTTTTTTTGTACTATTAAGGGAGCATAAGTAGCACCTAAAGATGCCGAAAAGTGTGGCTTCTCAAACCCCTAAATAGGCTGCCCTATTTATTTATGGTCAAACATTTCTGCACACTGAACAGAAGATTGTGCAGATAATTCTGAAAATGTTGTTGGTGCAGTTACTCACTACTCAATTTGACTTTGTATCTACTGAAATATATTAATGTATCCTTTTTACGTTCCACGTATGCAGGAGGAGGATATTAACTTCCACACCCACCCAACCATACTAAGGAGACAAATCATCACATGAACCTAGTCCACCAAACCAGTCATAGACTCTCTCTCTCTCTCTCTCTCTCTCTCTCTCTCTATATATATATATATACTATTTCTCTCTCTACAGAGAAAGAGTATATATACAGAGAGAGAGAGGCTCGTTCGATAGCACCAAATTATTTGTGCTATTAATTTTTTAGCTCTTCGATTAAAAAATGTGTGGTTAGCATGATAGTGGTCCCCTAAAATTTAGTGGGTGGTTAATTGAATATTAAAAATTTTAAACGACCATTATAATTTCAACCGCACATTCTTTCATCTAAAATCTGAAAATTTAGTAGCATCAATTACTTGGTGCTATCGATAGTATTCCAATCGGACTATATATATATATATATATATATATATATATATATATATATATATAGTAGAGCTAATCCAAATATGTTTGTGAATTTTTTATCATTGGATTTGTATTGAGATTTATGTTATTGTAAAATTCACTAAAGAGAGAAAAAGAGAAAGTACAATAATACAAATTTCAATGCAAATTGAATGGTAAAAAATTCATAAGTACAGTTAGATGGTGTTTTTAAAAGTATATAAGCTATACTCTTTATATATATATATATATATATATATATATATATATATATATACAAAATTGTCTTTCATTCTATCTCTATTTTAATTCATTGGCAGATGTTCACATCATAAAGCTAAAGAATAAATCCAAGCATTCCGTCACATCACTCTGTAGATATTTTGCAAAATTATTTGCAGTTATAGCATTTTCTTCTCATTTATTATAAAAGAATTGCTGCTACGGTGGAAATATATATATATATATATATATATATATATATATATATATATATATATATATAGGGTCCGACTATTATATTTTTATGAGTAAAATTTTTTCGTACTCATAAGTTTTTGGCTATTGGATGAAAGAATGTGCGGTTAGGATTGTAGTGGTCCCCTATTATTTATACTATTTCACCAATAACCCAGTAAACCTTAGAGGGACCACTATCATTCTAACCGCACATTCCTTCATCCAAGGACGAAAAAGTTATGAGTATAAAAAAGTTTATACTCATAAGAGTATAGTAGCCCTACGCTATATATATATATATATATATATATATATATATATATATATATATATAGCATTAAGTTGGAATGCTATTAATAGCACCAAGTTATTAATGTTATTAAATTGTTAATTTTTGGATTAAAAAATATTTGGTTGAGATGATAGTGTGCCCCTTGGATTTAATGGGTGGTTGAAAAAATAGTCAAATTTAATAATTAAAAATGATCAAAAAAATTAATCTAAAAGTAGAAAACTTAATAGCCATAGTAGCTAAACTCACTCTCTCTCTCTCTCTCTATATATATATATATATAATCTTTGGTCGGTCCACGACAAATGTGGTGGACCATGTCCATGAAAGAATTTCTGCACTAGCACTCCCTTTAATGGCAAAACGTACCATCTCACTCTCTCTCTCTCTCTCTCTCTTGGGTAGCATGTGGTTGATACATACATACTGAGCCATACCCAGACACCCTCATGGGTTGTCCCTCTACCTCCCTCTCTTTCTCTCTCTAAAATGGCGGTGGTGTAGACAATGATTGGGCCACTAAATCTATGACAAGTGTCCAAAACAATGGGCCCCTGCATTTGGAGGCTTATGCTTGGGGCGTGTGGATGTGAGTGTGGGGGATGGGAGAACATGGGATTAAAAACTTGACCAGGGGATTCCTGTTTCTGAGCTCACTGCTAATGTAAAAAACTAAATGATCCTCCTGTATACACAGTAAAGAGGAGGTGTAAGACTCATGAATGTGTAATAATATCTGAATATAATTAATACCATTAACTGATTCAGAGTCAGTGTCTGATATTGTCATTGATTACAAGATCTTAACTTCAAATCAGAAAGTGCAGCGTATTGTAATACCCAGTACTCTACGGTTTTGTTTTGTATCCCTAGTAGGAGTGTTTCAGGACTGTTTTCTCATCACATCATAATTTAGACTCTTATTCAACTTTAAGAGTGTGTTTGAGATCTGAAATCTGAAATCAAATCCAACTTCAAATGCATTCTCGGCCAAGTGATGAAAAAATCAAACTTGTCGCAAGTATATTTGCAAAAAGGGTTAATAAGTAAACATAACTCATTAATTATATTATTGTCTATCTCTATCTGTTGGACTATATTACTATCAATAATATCAAAATGTTAGATTTATTTTTTTTAAATTTTTTTTTATTTTTTACGTCATAATATTTTGCAGTAAAGAAAGGGTGTAAGTCTCATGAATGTGTAATAATATCTGAACATAATTAATATACCATTAACTGGTTCAGAGTTGGTGTCAGTGTCTAATATTGTCAATTGATTACAAGTCAAAATTTCAAAACAGAACGTGCTGGGAATCCTGTCAGCACTTTATGGTTTTGTCTGTATGGATGGCTAGGAGTGTCACGGATTCCTTTTTCTTAGAACGTTAGGACTATCTTTATCTGAATTTGCCTTGAAATCTGAAATCAAATCCAACTTCAAATGAATTCTTGGTCAAGTTTTTATTACAAGCTGATCAGAATAGGATCCGACACTGGTAGTGTAAATCAAATAAAGTGATGAAAAGACCAAACTTTTCACATGTTTATTTGAAAAAATGGTTAAAAAGTAGACATAACCCATTATATTCTGTCAGTCTCCGTCGAGTCTACTGACACTCCCTCTTTCTATAAATAATAAAATTTATATATTTTTTAAAAATATAAATTTATTTATATTTATAAATTTTTTGTTATTAAATTTGTATTAAAATTTGTAATTTTATAAAGTCAACTAAAAAAAAAAAAGACAATATAAAAAACATAAATTTTAATACAAGTCTAATGATAAAAAATTTATAAGTATGTATGGATTTGTGCTTTTAAAAACATATAAGCTCTACTTATATATATATATATATATATATATATATATATATATATATAGAGAGAGAGAGAGAGAGAGAGAGAGAGAGAGAGAGAGAGAGAGAGAGTTCGGCTACTATATTTGTATAAACACAAAGCAATTGGTACTTATAAATTTTCTACCGTTAGATATATTCCTCTGATTAATTTAATCTCTTAAATCATTTTATTTCACAAACCACTCAATTTACGTTGCCCACTATCATTCTAACCACACATCATTTCATCTAAGAACTAAAAACCTACAAACAACAATAATTTTATATTTTTAAAAGTATAGGAGCTCAATATATATATATATATATAACAGCTTATATACTTTTAAAAGTACAAGCCCAACTATCTTTGTGAATTTTTTATTATTGGATTTGCATTGAGATTTGTGCTATTGTAAAGTCAACTAAAGAGAGAGAAAGAAAAAGTAAATAACACAAATCTCAATACATTCAATTTAAAAAAATTCACAAATATATTTGGGCTCATACTTTTGAAAGTATATAAATCCTACTCTCTCTCTCTCTCTCTCTCTCTCTCTCTCTCTCTCTCTCTATATATATATATATATATATATATATATATATATATATATATATATATATATATATATATATAATTAGACTACATAATCTACCTTATTAGAACTATTTACAAATTAAATTTCATAATTTTTTGACATTATTTAGCAAGCGAAAGTCTCGGACTATTTTAACGGCCAAGGTGGCACGTTTGTAAGTTCAACGATTTGAAATAATTCAAATTAGATAAAACATTAATAAAAAATTCTACTTCATATTAAGAGTAAGATCAATACTTTCAATTTAAAATTTAAATTTTTTATCACTATTTTTTATGAAATTTTTATTTTCACATGTTTATTTTGAGGCTACTTAATTCACTAGGAAAACAAAGTCAAAAAATTTTAAAATTTAGTTTTTAGATAGTTTCAATATTATAGATCATGTTAACTTACAAGATCAGATGCCTTCGTACTTTTGAAAGTACAGAAGCCTAGGGCTCTGTGTGTGTGTCTATATATATATATATATATATATATATATATATATATATAGAGAGAGAGAGAGAGAGAGAGAGAGAGAGAGAGGGCTACTATACTTTTATAAGTATAAATCTTTTCGTACTCATAAATTATTTTCGATGATAGAGTTTTTGAATCGATGATTCATAATGTTAAATATGGCCTAGAGCATTTTAAACTCATAGAATCTAAATTTCGTAATTTTTTAAAATTATAATAAAGTCTATCAAGTGAACATAAAATGAATGGTAAAAATTGAACGACCTCGAAAAAATAGAGGATATGCATATTCAATTTAAGATCGGAGTTATAGATCTCTATCTAAGCAGCGAATAGAATTTTCTTTTAAAAATTTAAGCTACTCCGATTCTTTTACACTGCTAAACTAATAAGCATCCTATAATAGGGGTGTCAACGAGCTGAACATGAACTGGCTCGTTTAAATATCAAGTTAAAAAATTTGGCTCGTTTATTAACGAGCAGAACATGAGCTGGCTTGTGATCGAACAATAAGTTAGATTTTTATTTGAAAAAAATTTAAAAATTAAAATCTTAATCTAATAATTAAAATTCAAAAAAAAAAAATTTTTTTTTTACATTAGGTTGGCCTAAAATCTAAATAGTAAAATATACATGAGCATTTCTTTTATATATATATATATATATATATATATATATATATATATATATATATATATATATATATATAAAGTTCAGCTAAGGTGTTTTTAAAAGTACTTAAGTATTGACACTATAATATTTTTAACCATTAAATTAATTCTAATAGTTTTTTAGATCATACATAATAATTTCAATGACCAAAAAGTCAGTTCCAAGAACGAAATATTTTTTTATATTTTTAAAAATATTCTAGCTCTGTACAGATAAATAAGACTTTTTATAATTAGGTATTTTTATAACGGAGTTGGATTTAATATTTAAGTTGGAATAAAAATTAAATAATAAAAATATATATTATATATATATAGTTATAATTAATATATATATAAATATAATATATAAGTATTCGAGTTGTTATCAAGCCGAACACGAGCGAGCTGACCCCAGCTCATGTTCGGCTCATTTATTAAACAAACTAAAAAATTCAGTTCGCATTCGGCTCGTTTACTAAACGTGCGATTCGATCTCGAACTCATTTCGAGTCGGACAAGAGCTGGCTCGCGAACATTAAACTCGATTGCCACCTCTATTCTATACCGGTCGTTAAAAATTATGAAATTTGAGATATTTTGATCGTAAGATAAATAATGTCGAAAAATTATAAAATTTAATTTCTAAAAGATTCAAATATTTTAAATCATATTTAACAGTATGAATTGTCGATTCAAAAGTTTTATTATCGAAAATAACTTATGAGTACGAAATCGATCGTACTATAAGAGTATAGTAGCCGGGCTCTCCCTCTCTCTCTTTATATATATATATATATATATATATATATATATATATATATATATATATATATATATATATATATGAACCAAGCACTTAATGCTACCAAGTTTTTCGTCTTTAGATCCACCCCCTTAGATCATATTATTCCACTAACCACCTACTAAATTCTAGGAGGCTACTATCATCCTAACTGTACAAATTTTTCGCCTTTAGATCCTCCCCTTAGATCATACTATTCCACTGACCACCTATTAAATTCTAGGAGACTATTATCATACTAACCGCACATTTTTTAATTCAATGGCAAAAACATAATAGTATTAATGACTTGGTGTTACCGATAATATAGTAGGACACTATTATCATATTAACCGCACATTTCTTAATTCAAGGGCAAAAACATAATAGCACTAATGACTTTGTGTTACCGATAATATAGTAGTCTAGTTATATATATATATATATATATATATATATATAGAGAGAGAGAGAGAGAGAGAGAGAGAGAGAGAGAGAGAGAGAGAGAGTAGAGCTTATATACTTATAAAACTACAAGCCCAACTATGCTTGTAAATTTTTTACCATTAATTTTGTATTGAGATTTGTACGGTTGTAAAGTCAGCTAAAGAGAGAGAAAGAGAAAATACAATAGCACGGATCTCAATACAAATCTAACGGTAAAAAATTCATAAGTATAATTGAGCTCGTGCTTTTGCAAATATATAATCTCTCTTTCTCTCTCTCTCTTTATATATATATATATATATATATATATATATATATATATATATAATA
>CM054939.1:22221575-22256575 GCA_029168755.2 Tillandsia fasciculata | reverse complement strand
GTTTAGTTTCTACATTTAATATTATGTGACATTGATTCTAATTTGTTATTGGATGATAAGCTTGAGTAGAAATAATTGAGAACAAGCATACCTGAAGAAGATTCTTGGCTAGATCAATAGCAATTAGTCCCGCACTACATCCCATCCCACCAAGATTGTAAGTGACAACGTTCCCTCTCATCTTATACCTTTGGAAAAACAACATATTGTGAAAACAAACTCAGTACTTCAATAAAACCATAAATAATTAATAGTTAAGGTGTTTCTATATTAATTTTATCGGTTAAAACATGCGAGGTTTATCTCAACTATTAATTTTTTTTTATCAACCATATGATTTGTATAGAGTAGAGCTTATATATTTTAAGAGCACAAACTCAAATATATTTGTGAATTTTTTACTATATGATTTGTGTTGAGATTTGTGTTATTGTAAAGTCAATTAAAGAAAAAAAAAAAAATACAATAACACAAATCTCAATACAAATTCAATAATAAAAAAATTACAAACATATTTAGAATTATTCTTTTGAATATATATATATATATATATATATATATATATATATATATATATATATATATATATATATATAAAGTTGTTATATCATTAATAGTGCTAGATAATTGGTGTTATTAAGTTTTCAGTTCTTTAATAAATGATGTACAGTTAGAATGATAGTAGCCCCTAGTGTTTAGTAAATGATTGATAAATACTATAATCTAAGAGATAAATGATTATAGTGGTAGATGTAACTGCAGAAAATTTGGTACCATCAAGTGCATGGTGTTATTAATGGCATAATAATCATACTATATATATATATATATATAATATATATATATATATATATATATATATATATATATAGTCTCACTACTATGGTGTCGATAGCATGAGATATTTGGTGCTATCAAGTTTTTCGCCGTTAAATCTACGTACCCTATAAACATTTCTACCGCTTAGATCATACTATCTCCAACCACCATTAAATTCTAAACGCCCACTATCATTCTAACCGCACATCTTTTTATCCAAGAGTTAAAAATTTAATAACACAAATTACTTGGTACTACTAATAATGTAATAACCTAGTTATATATATATATATATATATAGAGAGAGAGAGAGAGAGAGAGAGAGAGAGAGAGAGAGAGGCTACTATGCTATCAATAGCACCAAATCTTTGGTGCTATTGGATTTTTTACCCTTGGATGAGAAAATGTGTGGCTAGGAAGATAGTTGACCCCTTAGGTTCATTGGATGGTTGAAAAAATAGTATGATCTAAAAAGTGAAAATAATTTAAAGGGTAAATCTAATGGTGAAAAACTTGGTAGCACTAAGTGCTTTGTGCTATTGATAGTATTATACCTGGTCTCTCTCTCTCTCTCTCTCTCTCTCTTTATATATATATATATATATATATATATATATATTATATATATATATATATATATATATATATATATAAAATTGAACTTATATATTTTTAAAAGTATCAAATTATTGGTACTTATAAATTTTTAGCCATTTAATGAAAGGATGTATAGTTAGGATGATAATGAGTCTAATTGATTAAGTGAGTGATTGATGAAATAGAATGATCTAATAGATGAAATTATTCAAAGAGGTAGATCTAACGATAGAAAACTTATAAACACCAATTGTTTGGTGCTTGAACTTAACCGGTATATATATATATATATATAGTAGAGCTTATATATTTTTAAAAGTGCAAACTTAATTATATTTGTAAAATTTTTATCATTAAATTTGTATTGAGATTTGTCCTATTATAAATTTAACTAAAAAAAAATAAAAAATAAATAGCACGAATTTCAATACAAATTTAATGGTAAAAATTTTATAAATATAATTAGACTTATACTTTGAAAAATATAATCTCTACTATATATATATATATATATATATATATATATATATATATATATATATATATATATATTTCAATATTTTAATTTAATTATTTAATTTATTTAATTTGATTCGATCAATAATATTTTAATTTTAAAATTTAAATATAATTGTTGATTTTTTCTTACGCCAACAATGTTGTTTATAACCTTTATAAATTCACTTAGTATACTTTATATAATTAACTCTCATATTTATAATTTTATTAAAATAAATAATTAATTTAAATTTTTACGTTAAGTACAGTAAAAAGTTCGAGTAAATTCTATATAGTTTTACCATTTTATATATATATTTCTAATATTTATTGTTCACACTCCGAAGTACTGATTTGATATTATGTAAAATAATTGATTCCGGCAAAAATTTAATGAGCAGGCAAAAAAAACAAAATTACAAAAAACAAAATTTGAAATATTCATCACATTTTATTAATTATTTTAAAAAATATTTATACAATTAAAATAGCACTTCTTAATCTTATATTGCGAAAAAAAAAAAAAAACCTACAATCATATAATCTCAAAAATTTCAACAATAAAAATTAATTTATAAAATTTTGAAATATTATATTATATTTGGTATGGTTGGGTTGTCCTTTTGATTCCAATACGATTTGATTTTATAAGTTAGCTGAATCTGGTCAATGCGATTTGAATTAATGCTTCAATAGTTAAAGTAGTGCGTTTAAATATTTTTAAACAATGATGGTCGAGTTGAGCGATGTTAGTTATAATTGATAACAAACCTGTTGACGATCATGGCGGTGAAGGAAGGCGTGGGGTTGTAGAGGCTGCAGTTGACGACGACGATGCCGATCTCCTTGGTGGGCAGGCCGGTCTTGGCGAGCAGCGCGTCCACGGCCCCGAAGATGGTGGCCTCAGCCTCCTCCCTGGCGGTGGCCATGCAGGGGTTGATGGGCGAGCTGAGGAGGGACGAGGGGAAGTACGTCTCCTCGCCGAGCCCCGACCGCTCCAACATCCGGCGCTGGAAGTCGAGACTATCGCTGCCACCTCTCGGTGAGCTGTAGGCGTTGAACTGCTCCACGACGTTGGCGCGGGACGTCTTGTTGGAGGGCGGCGGCTTGAAGCAGGCGTGATCGACGAGGTAGACGGGGCGGGGGCGGGGGCGGAGGAGGTAGAAGCGAAGAAGGAGAGGAGGAGGAGGAGGAGGAGGGTGGGAGAGGTGGTGGTGGTGGTGGTGGGGGCGGGGGCGAGGGAGGAGAGTGAGTAGAGGGTGGGGGTGGTGAGGATGGGAAGGTGGCGGAGGAGGAGGAGGAGGAGCAGGAGGTGAGGTGAGTAGGAGATGAGGTGGTGGTAGAGGAGTTTGATTTGGTCGAGTGTAGTTTTGGAGAGCTTGGTGGTGTTATGATCATCAACTTTAATGGCATTATTGTCCATGTTAATTAGTTGTTGGCTTAGTAATTATAGAAGCAATTAATCATATAAAACAAATTAAACAAGCCCAGTACTTAATTAATTAGTCTACTAGCTAGCTAGCTAGTGCTTCTTTTTTTTATATGCTATAAAAAAGAAATGCATGCTATAAGCTTATATATGGATGGATGATGATGATGATAATGATAAAAAGAAATAAGAGAAGAAGATCAAGAGAAGAAAAATGAAGTAGCTAGGAAGTGATCAGGCTGATGTGAGGAGAAGAAGTGAGTTCATGAAGAAAGGGGGGATGTGTATTTATAGGAGAGGAGTGCTTGGATAGAGAGAGAAAGAGAGAGAGAGGTGTTGGAGAGAGGAAAATATTCTTGCATCAGGTGTATTGATTAATTAGCACATCCATGAACCATGCACCCACATACAGAATCACTTTTCACTTTTTCTAAATATCGTATATATGTTTTCACTACCACTATAATAAAATTAAAATTATATTAAAATTATAACAATATTTATAAATATTTTTTAATTTTTTTTTTAAAAAAATCGTTGACAAAATTATCGACATTTGTTATTAGCATTGTTATATGTGTAGTCGCTAGAGTGCATAGCGACATATTATTGTAATGTGTTTTAAAAATATGTCTCTATAACTTAATTTTAAATATAAATGAAATATAGATAGAAACTTGTATAAAAATATCACAAAAATATATTCATATAATCTAATTTTGTTGTAATGTATATACTAATTTGCGGACACATATTGGCCTTGTTTAGTTCGAAGATAATAAATATTGAGATAAATTTTTTTATTTCTGAGATAACTTATTATTTTGGAATAGTCAGAAATAAAAATAAAATTGTATTTGATTTATAATATTGTTATTTTAAAAAATAACTGAAATTGTGTTCGGTTAATTTTATAGAATAGTAGATTACAGTAAAAAATAATTAAATTTAATATAAAATATAATTTAATAACAATAATTTATTATAATATTTGATAAAAATAATATATTATAAATTATATTTTAACAAAAAAAAAAATTGTATAAAAATAAAAAAATTTCAACGTCTACTTAAATTTAATAAAAATAATTCATTATAATATTTAAGTATAATTTATTATAATATTTAAATAAAAATAATATGTATTAATATATATAATTACTAATTTTATAATAACACTATAATAAAACTATACTATAGCGACACTCTTAAGTATTTCTAAAATCTGAAAAAAAATGGCGCTAACAAAAATACCAACACTTATAATTAGTGTCGCTATATGTGCCGTCGTTAGGGTGTATAACGACATATTATTATAATGTGTCTCAAAAATATGTCGCTATAACCTAATTTTGAATATAGATAAAATAAAATAAGACTATTGTACCAAAGTGTTACAAAGATATGTCCTTATAATTTACTTTTGATGTAGTGTAAAAATAATATATTATAATATATAATAAATTCTATCTATATAATTTAACTTTAATTTAATTTATAATCTTAATAAAATTTAGAATTAATTTTCATAATAATACTATTTTATCAAAATGATGAAATAGTTTATCCGAAATTATTCCGAGATGACCGAAAATAGCAAAATTTGATCGGAATAAAATATTTCAGCAAAAAATTATTTCGTTTGACAAAATAGTGAAATAAAATAGATTATTTATTTTTTATATTTCAACCAAAGGCTGCCAAATAATTAGATTTATACTGTGTTAAAGTATTGTTGGCTTGCTATTTGGTCTCAATTTCAGTCATCTTTAAAACAAATGTGTTTGACAGAAAAAAAAAAGAAAAAAAAAAGGAAAAAAAAAAAGAAGCATGATATTTAAATTATGTCATTTTTATTTTTATATAATATATAATCATTTTATTTTTATAATATATTAATTTTTTAGTCACATAAAGTGTGTAATTATATTAAATAATTAATTATGTTAAATATATAGAGTTATATTATTTTTAATCTCGTTAATATTATATTTCTTATATACTCATATTAGATACTTAATAATATCAAGTGTGTAATAATAATAATAATATTATTATTATTATTATATTTATTTATATCTAGTGTACAATTATATTATTTTATATTATATTTATTTTCAGAAATATTAAATTTTATTTTTGAATGTGTAGTTTTACCATATGTTTAATAATGTCAATTTTATATTTAAATTAAATAATAATTATTATAATAATAATAATAATAATAATAATAATAATAATAATAATAATAAAATTTAATAAGTACTATTAAATTATTTGAAAAGTGGGGAAGGAAAGAGGAAGATAAAAAAAAGATTTCCCATCTAATTAACACATAAACTCAAATAAATATTACTAAGTTACCTCTCTTTTTTTTTTCCTTTTTTTTTTTTTAATTTTTATCCAAATGAGATTAAATTAGAAATTATTTTAAAAAAAAACTTGATTGGAAAAAAAAATTTCAATAAGACTAAATGAGGTATTAGCTCAAATATTTATATCAAATAAAACTTTGGTAAATTTCTTTTCATACCATCTAAAATAAAATAATATTTGTAATCTAAAATTTTATTATTATATTATTATTTTTATATTTTTTAAAAATTATTTTAAATATTATAGTCTAGATTCTAAAATGTCATCATTAAAAATGCTGGGAAGTACATAAACCTCTATGTTTCTAATCCATCCAAGGGTTCTTGAGGTTTCATCCATAAGTCATTTTGATGTGATTAATAAAATTTATTTTATTTTTAAATAAATAAAATATAATATTACTATAACAAAATTAGGCTATAACGACACTTTTAAGTATTTTTAAAATTTTTTTAAAAAATATCGCTGATAAAAATACCGACACTTATTATAAGTGTTGCTATATATGCCGTCGCTAGAGTGTATAGCGACACATTTTTGTAATGCGTTCTAAAAATGTGTCCCTATAACCTAATTTTGAATATAGATGGAATATAGATAGGACACTTATACAAAAGTGTCATAAATATATGTCCTTATAACCTAATTTTATTGTAGTGTATATATATTTTTTTGAAATATAAAAAAAATATTTTTCGTTTCTAAAGCAGCTTGACTAGACTTATATTCTCACGTGCACGCGTGAGCACCAATTGTAGGCAATTATCCTAATAATTTTTATTGTAAAAATAAATATATAAAAAAATTATTTATAAAAATAGGTTTGAATGGATAAAGTATTTTAAATATAGTAAATTATTTGTAACTTTCTTAAATAATGGTCAATAATTTACTGTATTTATAAAATTTTATTTTTAACAATAGTGAATCATTCATCGCTTTCTTACGAAAAGCGGTGAATAATTTACCGCTTTTATAATTTTTATGGTTTAAAGCTTAGATTTCAGACGGAATGAACTTATTTGATACTAGATGGATAAAAATTTAAATACAGATATAAAAAATAAAAATCCTACTGATTTAAATTCAGATATAGATTTACATTATATAATAAATCATAAATATTCGATACTATACTTGAATTTATATTTTAAAATTTTAAATTTAATATAATATCTATATAATATATAAAGCGAATATAAATTCACAATTAGAATTTTAAAATAAATAAAAGAATATACTACTAGTAATTATGTAATAAAAGAATATACTACTAAATTTTATATTTTTTTTCTCTAATGAATAATTTTATCTTTTATTTATTAAATATTAATATATCATTTCAATTTTTTTATTTTTTCAGATTATCTCAAATTAAAAATAAATCGAAATAAATTATTTTTTTAAAATAATAATAAAAATAAACTCAAAATTAAATAATCAAATTTAAATTTAATTTTGAAATTATTTTTCCTTTTAAATGAATATTTTTATTTTTTGTTTGCCGGAAAAATAAATTAATTAAAAAATAAAATCATACCACTAATAATTATTTAAACCAATAATCAAATTTAAATTAAAACAAATTAAATTTAAAAATTAATTAATTTTAAAAAAATTATGAGTTATATTTAATAGCGGATAATGGTTCATCGCATTCTATATGTGGTGAATGATTCACCATTTTTAGAACCGTGAATGATTCACCAATTTTTATAATTTTACTTTATAAAAAATTGTTTTTAAAATTAAAATGTAAAATAAAATTATTTATAAAAATAATTTGAAGCAGAGGGATACAGTGATAGGAATAGACATTACTCATGAATACTATGTGTTAGCAAAATGTAGGATGTTAATTGGACCATTTATTTTACAAACCATATATTCAAATAAAACGAGATTATCATAAGAATGCCAAGATTTGTGCGACGCTCCATTCTTCATGGTTCACCTATTCTAAAATTGCTTTATTTTTAACACAATTAATTTTTTTAATCTTTTAAATTTAACAATTGTTTAAAATATTATAACCGACGGATTAAAAAATTTAGTTCTATTAAATATATATATATATATATATATATATATATATATATATATATTCTAAATTCCATCTCTTTTTTAATATTTTCGTCAGACTCAAGCAACTCAAGCATATTCACAAATATTAGGTGATATAAAATTTATCTTGCTAATCTTATCTAATTTTGTAGAGAGCTGCGCTCCATCCACAGCTGTCCTCAACTAGGGAATTACGCTATACCTAATGTATCACCTTAACTCAGTTATGACTCATTTGGCTGCTGATTGACTTTGATACCAACTATGTCGACGTCCCATTTTTTATAGAGTCACCAATTCTAGAATGACTGTACCCATCGCACGATTAATCTTCTTAACTTTTTAGACCTAATCACCACCCAAAATATTATAGTAGAATTACAAAATTTAGTCGCAATACATTATATATATATATATATATATATATATATATAGAGAGAGAGAGAGAGAGAGAGAGAGAGAGAGAGAGAGAGAGAGAGAGAGAGCTTATATATTTTTAAAAGTATAAGTCCAACTATCATTGTGAATTTTTTATTATTGAATTTGTATTGAAATTTGTGCTGCTGTAAAGTCAACTAAAGAGAGAAAAAGAAAAAATAAATAGCACAAATCTCAATACAAATCTAATTATAAAAAATTTATAATCATATTTAGACTTATACTTTTAAAAATATATAAGCCCTACTCTCTCTCTCTCTCTATATATATATAACTATTTTAAATTTTAAAAGTACAAGATACTTATGAATTTTTTAATTCAACTATAATATTCAAAAAAATTTAAAACATTAAATATATTAGAACTATTTTAGTATGGATGACATGCAAAAAAAAAAATGGGACATCACAATTTGCCTCCCATTCCTTGTTAACTTTTCTTCAATTGCACTGATGCTCTGGCTTCCAATCATCAAACATTGAATAATTAAATAGCCATTTTATGTCTATGACTCTTCAATATCTCATAATAATGTTCTACACTTAGAATTTATTTAGTAATTATTAAAAAATAAAATTTTATTTTATTTTATATTGTATTTGACATATTGAAAAATTTTATACTCTATAAAAAAAAATTATTTTATTTTTTACTGTTTGGATTGAACTCTTAAAAAAATACTCTATTTTAATTCTTATATAAAATAAATTATAAAAAATTATATTAATCAACATAAATTTTTTTTTTTCTTTTTGGATCAAAATATAAGAAAATGATAATTTATTAATAAATTATATCAAATTGAGAATGAGGAACAAGTAAATGAACATCGAGAGCAGAGGAGCCGGAGCAATGGTTCCACCGCTCTCTCGTGCCGATGAGAGCTTCGAAGGAGGTGAAGCAAGAGGTGGAGCTCTACACCGTGACAGCGGTGGCAGCAGCAGCTCAACGCCTCATGCCGCCGCGGAGGGAGCGGCAGGAGCTCCTAGTCCACAGCATGTTGGATTATATAAAATCATGTTTCGAGTCGATATCACGGTACTCAACTCCGCGATGGGTTGAATATGTTGGATTTAATTCTAATTTGATCCGATCTTGTTCCTAAAGATTATGGATGATTTAGGAATATTTTAAAGAGGATTCTTAAGAGGATATTGAAGACGGCTAGAAGTGATTTGGAAACTCGGATGGACGGTGGAGATCGTTTCCTATTAAAATTAAGTTCTTAGAGTTATATTAACTCTTGTGATTCATCTTTTATTTTTAAAGCTTTATTGAAAAAAAAACCTAATTAAGAGAAAAAACGTGGAGAGCCTCCGTGAGAGAGTTTCTTGTAATTCAATTATACTCCTTGTACTTTTGTGTTGTGAATTAATCGAAGAACGCATTAAGATGATCTTGCCCGTGGACGTAGGTCAACAAATTGTTGGCCGAACCACGTATATCTTGTGTCATTATATTCTCTTATTCGTTTTATTTGTTTAGTTATTCTCGTGCTTGTTTTCTACGATGGTTCTTATTTACTTTCATTTACGAAATATTCTGTTTTCGCTGCGCTCGTGTGTTGTGTAGGTTGAGGTATGCTCGGTAACCCCACTGTCGGTCCCCCTTCACAGCAACGCAGCCGTAGGCGAGGATGTTCTTTTGGAGCGCAGGGCGGCGCGAACAATGCTGTGTGTGAGGAGGCGAAGAAAAGAAAGAGAATAGGGAAAGGAAGGATAGCATGAAAAAAAAAGATGATTTGGAAAGCTAAGGCAAAAGAGGAAATGGGAGTGGTTTGAAAATACGATTCGAACGAATAAAATAATTTTTTACATTACTCATATCTAATTTGTTTTTTTTATTATGACTCTGAAATTTTTTTCTTACAGATCATAATTTTAATTTGCTGAACCTTACGTAACAGGCCAACTTAAAAAAAAAAGAAACACTCCAAAATACAGAGTAATTGAGCCCATTACTCTGTATTTTGGTTTACCAAACGGCCGTAACTTATACAACTAATCATATTCATTGTGTTATGTCAAAACATTCTATTTATTGAGTGGCTGAATAATTTTGATCATTTTATTATTTCAAATTTAAATATAAAAATTTCTTTTATTTTAATTATTTATGGGATCACGAAGAACATAATAATGAAGTTAATTTCAATACTGTAGTGGGATGTGATGATCGTATATATATGCATGAAAGAGAAATATCTATCTAGAAAGGAAAACGATAAATGTACACCCCAAATAGGTGTACATCTTATATTCTATTCATCTAAGGATGGGGTGAATTTTATCGGTTACTGTTGGTGTAAATACACAAAATAGAGATTAGACTACAATAAAATATGAAAAGTATCAACGAGTCGATCAAGCGAGGCACGGATATTTCGCTCTTCTTAAGGAGATTCAAGCCCTCTGCGGTAGGCAAAGCCTTCAAACCGATGCAGCAGAACACTGACTTGTCCCCTCCAGGATACAACGGCTCGACCCTCGTCGTGTGGCTTCACCAACTCTGCACAAGTAGATTAGCCCAAAGCTCCACAAAAAGAACACCTTTTCTTTGATGTCTTTCTCTCTCAAATAATATAGTTGTTTAGTTCTTGTATTAGTATATATCAAGAGAGTGGAGAAGCTCTCTATTTATATGCACCATAGGTCTTAGAAGTTACTTAAGATTTAATATAGTTTAAAGGTTAATATTAAGTAGTATACGTTAGTTCTCTTGTAAGTTCAAAACTAAATTTGAAAAAAACTACCATACAAGAGTAAAGGAGTTGTAACTCCACTAGTTACAAATGCATAAGTTAATGAAATTAATAACTCATTTAATAAAATGTTACAACATTCCCCCACTCATTTTATTGTTAAAGAGAGTTCGACGGTCAAAGAGGGATCGTTATACATAAAGAAGGTGTTCTCTTCATTGAACCTTCACTTAGTGAAACAATAATCTCTACTCCAGAGCCAGAGTGGTCTCAGACTTTAACTTTGGCTGCTTAAGAGAAATAGAGTGCCACTACTCATATATAACAATCCAGGTGTTGACATGAGCTTTACTAGCCAGCAAGTTACGGTCTTGTGCTTATCCTAGTTTTCATGAGCATTTTTGAGAAAAAAGCCTATTCTCATAGAAAGCGGCCACACTTCCATGCTCACATAAGTGAAATCCGTCAAGGGTGCTCCTATAATTCTGACACCCTACTCATAAGAGCCACATACTTCATTAAGAGTGTAATAACTCAACCCTCATTTCATTACAGGATGAATGCACTCACATCACAAGGATAGGTAAATATTAGTTCTATATGTTGTGCATTCTTTACGACCACCATATGATTCATTTTTTCCATTGAACCTGACTTTCAGGATCTCTGATCATCAGGTTGGGTATCCTCATACGTGGTTCATAATGTTATGGGCTTTAACCCTATCCCCCTCGATGTACTCCAGATCCTTTCTCTTCCCAAGGCCTTGGTTAACGGATCTGTTAGATTATCAGTAGATTCTATATAATCTACATTGATAATACCATTGTTCATATATGATCTCACAGTACTGTGTTTTCTTCTCACGGATCTGGATTTACCGTTATAATAACGGTTTCTTACTCTACCAATAGCAGCGGTGCTATCACAGTGTATCAACACAGATGGAACTGGTTTCTCCAGAAATGGAATCTCAGACAATAAATCTCTCAACCAACTAGCTTCCTCGCTAGCTAAAGCTAAAGCAGTAAGCTCGGCTTCCATTGTTGAATTAGCAATGATAGTTTGCCATTTAGATTTCCAACATATAGCACCACCTGCTAAAGTAAAAATATAACCAGTGGTAGAGAGAGAATCACCTGATAAGGTATTTCAATCAGCATCACTATAACTCTCAATTACAGCAGGATATTTCCCATAAAACAAGCCATAAGTTTTGGTACCAATGAGATATCTCATCACACGTTCCATGGCATGCCAATGCTCTGTACCCGGCTTGCTTGTAAATCTACTAAGTATCCCTACTGCATATGCAATATTAGGTCTAGTGCAATCAGTCGCAAACCGCAAGCTTCCAATCATACTAGCATATTTCTTTTGATTTAAAATTTTATTTTTACTTTTAACGGGAAATAAGTGAACATTCGAATCAAAAGGTGTAGTCACATGCTTGCAATTAAGAAAGTTGTACTTTCTTAAAATTTTCTCAACATAATGTGACTGATCAAGAAAAATACCATATGGTGTTTTGGTAATTTTCATACCCAAAATAAAGTTAGCCTCACCAAGATCTTTCATTTCAAAATAATGATTTAGCATAATTTTTGTCTCAACAATAAGATTTAAGTTAGAGCAAAAAATTAGCAAATCATCCACATAAAGGCTAACAACTACATGCAACTTTTCAAAAGTTTTGTAATAGATGCACTTATCACACTCGTTTGATTTAAAGCCATTCTCAATTATGCAAGAATCAAATTTTTCATGCCACTGTCTGGGTGCCTGCTTTAAGCCATAAAGGGATTTATTTAGCTTGCACACTTTATTTTCTTGCTCAGGCTCTATGAACCCTTCAGGTTGGTCTATATAAATTTCCTCATCTAGGTCACCATTCAGAAAGGCGATTTTTACATCCATCTGATGAATTTGTAAATCATATATTGCTGTAATAGCAATGAGAACTCTGATGGATGTCACTCTAGTAACCGGAGAAAAGGTATCAAAGAAGTCTAGATCTTCTTTTTGTTTATAACCTTTTGCGACAAGTCTCGCTTTATACTTATCTACACTCCCATTCGGTTTCAATTTCTTTCTAAGTACCCATTTACAACCAATTGTTGTACAACCTGGAGGTAAATCAACTAATTTCCAAGTTTTATTAGAAATTAGAGATTCCATCTCATCGGTTATAGCCTCTTTCCAAAAAATGGTATCATTTGAAGATAAAACTTCCTGTAAAGAAAATAAGTTTTTTTCAATATTAAGAACAACATAATTAGGGCCAAATTTTTTTCTATTCTATTTCTTTTACTCTTTCTAGGTTCAAAAACATATTGTTCTTGGTTTTGCGAAAGAGAGTTTGAAGAACTTGGTTTGTTAGAAACACTTTTAAATTCTTGGTCCCCACTATTTTTCGATTTTAAAGGAAACTTTTCTTCATGAAAAATAGAATCTCCTGATTCAAAAATCACATTATTTTCAATGTCCAAAAATCTATAGGCTGAACTATTCAAGGCATATCCAAGAAATATACAAATGGCAGCTCTAACACCCAATTTGGATCTTTTAGGGTCTGATGGCCTCACATAAGCTAGACAACCCCACACTTTAAGATATCCCAAATTTGGCTTATACCCTTTCCACAACTCAAAATGTGTCATTTTAGACTTCTTATATTGCACGCGATACAATACATAACTTGTAGTTAAAATAGCTTCACCCAAAAGATTTAAGGGTACACCAGTGTCAACTATCATAGCATTTGTTAGCTCATAAGTGTTTTATTTTTTCTCTCAGTCACTCAATTAGAAGCAGGCGAATATGGAGCTGTAGTCTCATGGATAATTCCTAAAGACTGAACAAAAGAATTGAATCCTGTAGATTCATACTCACGATCTCGATCACTTCTAATTTTTTTAATCTTTTTACCGAATTGATTTTCTATTTCATGGAGTAAATTTTTAAATCTGTCAAAAGCATCACTTTTATTTTTTAATAAATAAACATAAGTATATTTAGAAAAATCATCTATAAAAGTAATAAAATATCTATTTTCTCCACGAGTTAGAGTACCTTCAAATTCACAAATATCACTGTGAATTAACTCAAGTAATTCGGTACTTCGATCAACACTCTTATAATGTCGTTTAATGATTTTTGACTTACTACATGTTTCACATTTGTCAAAATCACTAATCAGTATGGGAATTAATCCTAAACTACTCATCAAGTTAACATATCTGCTATTAATATGACACAAACGAGCATGACAAAAATTCACAGAAAAAAGCATATAAGTAGAAGTAGATTATGCTTTATTCTCAATGTTTAATTTAAACATTCCATCGCATGCATAACCTTTACCCACAAACTTTCCATTCTTGAAAATAACATACTGATCAGACTCAATGGTCTATTTGAAGCCAGCTTTATTAAGAAAAAAATTTGACATCAAGTTCTTCCTAATCAAATGTGTATACAACACATCTTTTTAGAAGAAAATTTTAATTCGACCTCACCACTCCCTAAAACTTCAGAAGTATGTGAATCACCAAGCATGATACTTCTTGGTTGTTCATAGGGAGTATAAACTTTAAACCAAGTCTTATCATGACAGACATGCCTATTGGCATCAGAGTTTGCCCACCATCCTTCAGCATTTTCAGCCAGGCATATGTCTATAATCATTGCCACAAGTGGTTCATCGATAACGTTAGCTTGAGGTAAAGCTTTGCGTTTTCGAATTTTGCAAATTCAAGCAATATGCCTACTTTTGCCACAAATATAGCAAATTATAGAATTTTTCTCTTGAGAATGAGGTCCTTGGTTATTTGAAGTTTTCTTAAATTGAGGTCTACCACTATTCTTTCCAATTTTCTTCTTAGGCTTCAAATATGTATTTCTAGAATGATTGTTAATAGGTAAAGAATGAGATGATACTAAGTTTACCTTAGTGGCGCTAGTATCATTTTCTTTTGCTTCAAGTGCATCTTGGCCTCTTGCCTCCTCTTCCACGCGAATGCGTGCAATTAATGTCTCGAGAGACATCTCCTTTTTTTATGTCGAAGGGTCTTTTGGAATTCCCTCCATGATGGTGGTAACTTGTCGATGATCCCTAGCACGATCAAGTTGTCTCCGAACTTAACTCCTTCGGATTGAACTTCATAGGCGATCATCTGAAAATCTTGAACTTGTTCCACCACGGATTTTCCTTCGACCATTTGGTAGCGAAAGAAGCGACTAGCAGCGTACTTATTTTCACCAGTTTGTTCTGTATCATACTTAAGCTGCAATGCCTTCCAAATCTTCTTTGTGGAGGAGTAAGTATTTTCATAATAATCATAAAATTGGTCTGAAAGGCAGTTGAGAAGATAATACCGACAGTTATACTCATCCTTCTCGTATTTTTCAGTTTTTTCGTAGTGTTCGAAAAGATCATCCTCCGTCATATTGTCGGTGTTAGTCTTCTTTGGATTTTTCTCCGTAAGGACATATGCCACTTTAAGTAGATTGAGATAAAATAGCACTTTTCCTTTCCACCTCTTGAAGTGGGCTCATTTGAAGCGGAAGGGCTTGTTAAGATCTCCGGTAGTATCGTTGGACTTGTGTAGCCTCCATCTTTTGAATCTTCTTAAAATTGTTGGTGTAAATATGAAAAGTATCAACGAGTCGATCAAGCCGAGGCACGGGCATCTCGCTCTCTTTATGGAGATTCAAGCCCTCTGCGGTAGGCAAAACCTTCGAACCGATGCAGCAGAAAACTGACTTGTCCTCTCCAGGATACAATGGCTCGACCCTCGTCGTGTGGCTTCACAAACTCTGCACAAGTAGATGAGCCCAAAGCTCCACAAAAAGAACACATTTTCTTTGATGTCTTTCTCTCTCAAATAGTATAGTTGTTTAGTTCTTATATTAGTATATATCAAGAGATTGGAGAAGCTCTCTATTTATATGCACCATAGGTTTTAGAAGTTACTTAAGATTTAATATAATTTAAACGTTAATATTAAGTAGTATACGTTAGTTCTCTTGTAAGTTCAAAACTAAATTTGAAAAAAACTACCATGCAAGAGTAAAGGAGTTGTAACTCCACTAGTTACAAATGCATAAGTTAATGAAATTAATAACCCATTTAATAAAATGTTACAACAGTTAGTTTGAAGTCTCTAATAATAAATTTTCATCCTTGAATAAAGTGAGATGTATGATATACATCCCATTTGAGATGTATATATAGCATTCCTCATCCAGAAATATACAATAAATACTGGGTACGTCACAAAGATTCCTGCGTGACACCCTCACCTCATTCATCGTATTATACTAATTCGTCTTTTCTCAATCTTTCCTATGTTTTGGAATTAATTCGGAAACTATTTTACTTGTCTCTACACCAGTGGTCACCACTAAAGGCTCAAAAAAAGTTCTTAGCGGGACCGGACCGTTAATTATCTAATGTGATATATATATATATATATATATATATAGAGAGAGAGAGAGAGAGAGAGAGAGAGAGAGAGAGAGAGAGAGGCCGGCCATATTATTAATAGTATCAAGTTATTGGTGCTATCGGGTTTTCTATCTTTATATCAACTTCTTTGATAATTTTTATCCGTTAGATTTTACTATTTTTCCAACCACCTATTAAATTCAAGGGGTCCACTAACATCTCAACCACACATCTTTTAATCATTAAATTTATTTTTTTAATTATTTTTAACTTTTAAGGCTCTGTTTGTTTCGGGGTTAGTGAATGGAATAAGGGGATATCCTTCTTATTCCTCCAAACACACCAGGAATAACAAAAATATCTTGTTTTGATATTTCTGGTATAACAAGAATTACTGTTTCAATAGTAAAATATCACTATATTTTGCTTTCCTAATTTACTCCTAGCATACTACCCGAGACCAACTTGATTTTGCTTTTGATTTTAATTTTATCTTATTTTTTCTAAAACTTTAATCTAATAATTAAAATAAATAAATTAGAATTTAATAAATAAAAAATTATAGCAAGTAAAATATTAAATTAATATATTATTTTAATAAAATATAATTTGATTTTGATTTTGTTTTTGATTTTGATTTTATCTTATTTTCTTGTAAAGCTTTAATCTATTAATTAAAATAAAGAAATTAGATTTTAACGAATAAAAATTTAGAGCAAGTAAAATATTAAATTAATATATTATTTTAATAAAATATAATTTGATTTTTATTTTGTTTTTGATTTTGATTTTATCTTTTTTTTTTTGTAAAGCTTTAATCTATTAATTAAAATAAAGAAATTAGAATTTAATAAATAAAAATTTAGAGCAAGTAAAATATTAAATTAATATATTATTTTAATAAATATACTTTGATTTTGATTTTGATTTCGATTTTGATTTTATCTTATTTTTTGTAAAGTTTTAATCTATTAATTAAAATAAAGAAATTAGAATTTAACAAGTTTTATCACATAATAAAACTTGAGGGCAAAAAGGTCATTTACCCCAACTAAATCTCTTTATTCCCCTTATTCCTCATTATTATACCAAGCACAAAATCTCTTATCCCTGGAATCATTCCAAACGTTTTTTTACTCTAATTTCGTACTTTATACTTATCTCTGTTATAACTGGTATTACCTTATTCCGTTACCAAACAGAGTTTTAAATTATACTATTCACTAACCACTCATTAAAAGTACAAAGTAATTGGTGCTTATACATTATTAGCCTTTGGATAAAAAGAAACGTGGTTAGGATGATAGTGGGCCCCATGGGTTAAGTGAATGGTTGGTGGAATAGAATAATTTAAGAAATGAAATTAGTCAAAGGAGTAAATTTAACGGTAGAAAACTTACAAGAACCAATTGCTTGGTGCTTGTACAAGTATAGTAGCCGAACTCTCTCTCTCTCTCTCTCTCTCTCTCTCTCTCTCTCTCTCTCTATATATATATATATATATATATATATTGAACTCATATGTTTATAAAAGTATCAAATTATTGGTGCTTGTAGGTTTTTAGTTCTTAGATGAAAAGATGTGTGGTTAGGGTAATAGCGGGCCCCTTGGATTAAGTGAGTGGTTGTAAGAATAGAATGATTTAAGAGATAAAATTAGTTAAAGAAGTAGATATAACGGTAGAAAATTTACAAAGATATCAATTGCTTAGTGTTTGTATAAATATAATAACTAAACTATATATATATATATATATATATATATATATATATATATATATATATATATATATAGCTAGGCTGGAGTACTATTAATAGTACTAAGTCATTGGTGCTATTAAGTTTTTAACCATTGGATTAAAAAATATGTGGTTGAGATGATAGTGGGCCCATTGGGTTTAGTGGTTGGAAAATAGTAAAATCTAACGGGTGAAAATAATCAAAGGAGTTGATCTAAAGGTAGAAAACTTGATAGCACCAATAACTTGATACTATTAATAGTATAGTAGCCAGACTCATATATATATATATATATATATATATAGAGAGAGAGAGAGAGAGAGAGAGAGAGAGAGAGAGAGAGAGAGAGAGAGAGCGTAGGGCTACTATGCTCTTATGAGTATAAACCCTTTTGTACTCATAACTTTTTCACCCTTGGATAAAGAAATGTGTGGTTAGAATGATAGTTATCCCTCTAGGGTTTACTAGGTTGTTGGTGAAATAGTATAAATCCTAGAAACTACTATAATCCTAGCCGCACATTCCTTTATCTAAGGAATAAAAACTTATAAGAGTATAGTAACCGAACCATATATATATATATATATATATATATATATATATATATATATATATATATATATTCTATTCTAGTTAACTTTAAAACTCACAAAAAAAAATCGCTATTAAAATATGATTTTACCATAAAGGATTAATTACCTCCAATATTAATATGCTAAGATGTTATTTTGTTCGATTTTAAAATCCGGATGGTAATTTTAATTACACTAAAAGTTTTTGATAGATATAATATTTTTTTTTCTTTCATTTTATTTTTCTTTTTGGGTTCTTTTCGTCGTTTGCTCTGCTTCTCGTATCTTCTTTTACCTTTTCTTGCCAAGAGGACTAGAAAACCAAATACGCTTTTATTTGAACATGCATGCGTGTTTTGTAATATGGGATATAAATAAAAACATTAGCACATGCATGTGCGATCACCAATTCAATGTAGTCTTTGGAGAAGCATACGCCAAAAAATCAAGAGCAATTCTATATATCTCTATAATCATCTCTTCGTTGTAATCTTGTAGTACTCACGATCATAGGAGGCCATAAATTTCACATCAATCTATTCTTTAATACAAAAATTTTAAAAATAATTTGTTAAATCCGAGAGGAATTATTACAATCTACAATTTATATAAATTACAATCCAAAATGACTCAGTAGTGTTCATGTGGGCCTAGTACTGATTAATTAGATATGTACGTATCTTGTTGTGCCCCATGTGCACCTCAAAAGAAAGGGGGTAGAAATAAATTCCAAAGGTTGTCTATAAGCAAGCATATATATATATAGCATTACATTTTCAGAGAACACAAGCTAGCAGGAGAGAGTGAAAAGCATCAGACGTTGAAATATGGCGAGAACTGCTTCACATGGTAGTTAATAGAGTTCCCATTAATTGCACATGCAATGAAATACAAGAGCTAGCATTTGGTAATTAATGGGAAAAAGAAAATTTAATTAATATAGGGAAAAAATGTTTTTATTTGATGGTAATTATAATGTGGCATAAAATGAATGAAAGGATAGAAACAGACTAATTCTCGGGAAAAAAAAGCCAACTAAAACCCATTTGACGCAAGTCCAATTTGCACCAAGCAGAACAGCCACATATAACTTCTCAGTATATATATATATATATATATATATATATATATATATATATATATATATATATATATATATATATGCTATTAATAATATCATCAAGTCAATGATACTATTAAGTTTTTGACACTTAAACGAAAGGATGTGCCGTTAGGATGATTGTGGACTTCTAAAATTTAGTGGATGATTGAAAAAAATAGTATAATCTAAGGAATAAAAATGATCAAAGGAATAGATCTAACGGCGCAAAAACTTGATAGCACCGAATGCTTGGTGGTATCTATAGCATTATGGCCGAACTATATATATATGTATATAAAATTCAACTACTATCCTTTTAGGAGGACAGAGGCCTACGTCCTCCTAAGTTGTAAAAACAGCGAAAATTAAATTAAATTATTTGAATTTAAAGTAATTTATAAAGTTTTAAAATTTGAAAATTTAAATTTCTAAGGGGCATTCTCGAAGAAACGGCTAATTTAGCGGAACGGATCCGAATCCGCCGAAATAAATTTGCTATCTAAATGGACGGATAGAGCTGAACATCATGGTAAAGTCAGATTTTGAATTTGGCGGAGCGAAACCACAAAAAAAAAAACGTGAAAATTGTGCCTTTTGTAGGGTTTTTATGTAAAAGTTGTAATATTTTATGCACCAAAACGCGCGAGATCGAACAAGGGTTCTTGGCGCGTAATACACCTATAGTAAGGGATTGCATTCAATATAATTAAAGTAGAGGTTGTTATTGGTATTTTGTTGCATGCACAACATATAACTACCTAGGGTTTCTCTTTGGGAGAACCTTTGCCGCATCCACATCCAACCTTAGCACCTCTGCGCCTCGAGCAGCCCCGCCGCCGGCCGCCGCAACAACTCGTCGAAAATTGCTGCACCACCACCCTCTCTCTTTATTGGGTTTTCTCGGGTCACCTTGGACCCAAGGGAAACCAACTTGAGCGCGTCACTCCTGGACCACCCCAGCATCGCCACAACCTCCTGGTGATCATCCCTGAGCAAGACCGCCGCCGGAGAGCCGCCCTGAAGCCGCGATGCAGCCCTACAGCAGTCGAAAACCCTAGATTGATCTAGTTCCACCGAGCGCCACCTCCGTCACTTTCTCTTAGGGTTTAAAGGCTTGGGGAACCACCTTTTCAACCCCCAAAGCCTCTCTGACATCTCTCGCGCGTCTCCGGCCAACATCATTGCCAAAAAAGCTGGGCCCGAGCTCCCCAACCCTTATCTTGGCCAAACTCCGCCCAACACCGTCACCGTCTGCAGTGAGCTCCATCGAGACCTCACGGCGTCGGATTCGACCTCCCCCAACTGTCACTGGCGCTTCTTGCCGCTAGAGTTGAGCCCTAGTCGTAGTGCCCTAAGCTTGGCCACAACCACCCAGATCCGGCCGCCGCCGCTCCAGGCCGGCGACAAGGACTTCGGTCAACCTCCCTGGGCCTAACCCCACCATCTCTGGCTTATACTCGCACCACCTGGCCAACCAAAGCCGAGCTCGCCAACCCTGTCCAAACCGAGCACGAGCCTTGCATGAGTTGGCCGAGCTTGCTTCGACGACCACTTCGGCGCCTCCTTGACCTCAGGAAACGAAGCCCTGTCGCCTTTGGATCCTTCTGAACATGATGCTCTGCCTATCTCCACTTGGTTTGGCTATAGGAAGAAGATCTCGAAAGTTAGCTTCTAAAGCAACTTGAATCTTTCCCTGGAGTGCTTCCAGACCTTCGAGGATAACCCGGACAACGAGCATGAGCCTCCTCAAGTCGAGACCCATCAACTGACGTAGTTGGTTGATCTCGAAAACCCCTGGACTACGATAACGACTCTAAACACTTAAAATAGTAGGTTATTATGGAATTTATTGCAATAATAGGGGTCTTAGTGCTATTATAGCCACGTAGGCAGCCTCGGGCAGCATGCACGTGACCTCTAAACAGATCGTCCGAGATCCAGTGGCTTTCGTTGGATAAAAACAGTATTACAAATTAGAAATAGGTAAAATCATCGGTTTATCGTTGTTTCAACGCGGGATCAGTGTTCCGAGCAATTTTGTCACTTATTATCGGTCGCCAAGTATTCTTGGCTGGTCCCGATGCTATTTTGGTAGACCCGAAGGCAACGGGTTAGCATCGGCGACTTCCGGAGTCGAAATCGGCGATTTCGGACATCATTTCAATAAAAGTTGGACAAGTTGGCATCATTTATGTATAATATCTTATGTTGCTTCCCGGACGCCTTAATTGGTGCGTTTCGGGGCAGAAAATGAAGTCTGGCATGATTTGATAGATCCTACGACTTAAATAGTTCATTATTGGTCGTTTCGGCGGGTTTACGACGACGATTCCTGAGACTTAACGAAAAGTCCATATTGTGTTAGTTGACATTATGTGAGTTAGTCGGTTGGGTTTATGTGAGACCATTTCTGACCCTATGTCTTGTTATAGGCCTGAGCTGTCAGGATTCCCCGCGAGTGCTGAGTCACGAATTTTTGGATCGTCTTCATTGAGATGGGTATTTCGACCCAGGCATTAGTATAATACAACCTCACTGAATACCGTATTCGATTAGATCCTATGTAATTGTTGCTAGCCCAGATCCCTTCACTATGTCATTACGTTGCTTCTTCAATTACCATATCGTATAGTTATCATGTCATATATTGCTATTGTCGTTCGATATTATATATTCTTGCATATTTGGATGTACATTATGTATATAGCTCAGTCTCATGTTTATGATTATGGTATGTTATCACTATCTCCTGATTCTTGTATACTTGATAGAGTAGGAGATCGTCATTCTTTATATTGCGTGAGTTGTTATAGTTGATGATCATGATCCTGTTTGGGAGTTCCTTGCTTATTGTCTTATTTCGATCGTTGGATCACAAGTATTGAACATCCGCATTTGTGATCGCTATGCACCTGCTGCACATGTCACGTACACCAGCGGATTGGCCCCCCGTTGTGGTGTTTTTTACCGGTAGAGTGGTCTGATTGATTCGTGAGCCCTTTTGGCTGTATCTACAGGTACGAGGTATTTGTTAGTTTTGGCTGGGTACTTTTGCTATGGCATTAGCTTGAGGTCCTAGTGACTAACAGTGACACACTTGGTATATGGAATTTCAGTATCTTGATGCATTTACGGTGACACCCTCGAAATTTGGATTAGTCCTATATATAAGTGATATAATAGGACTAAATCTTTTAACCCAGCTATAGCATTTTCGGTGGTAGCAAGACCTAAGAGGTTAAGAGGGTTAAGTATGCTAGAGCTAGAGTAGTACTAGGATGGGTGCCCCTCTGGGAAGTGGGGCGTCATAGTTGGTATTAGAGCCATTCACCAGCCAAAAATATGAGATGAATCTAGGCTGAGCCAGGGTTAGATAGCGGGTAGAGCGGGGCTCCCCGACTAATGACCGTTGTGGATGGAGTGCAGCTCCCCATAAGGTTGGCTAAGACTAGCGAGACGAGTCTCACGTCGCCTGGTGCTTGTGAGTATCTTTGAGCATGACGAGGACGTCAGGGCTTAAATGGGGGAAGAATGTGACACCTCCGGAATTTAGATTAGTTCTATATATAAATGATATAATAGAACTAAATCTCTTAACCCGGCTATAGCATTTTCAGTGGTATGAAGACCTAAGAGGTTAAGAAGGTTAAGCTGCTAGAGCTAGAGTAGTTTTAGAATGGGTGACCCCCTGGAAAGTGAGGCTTCACATTTACACTTCAATTGTTTATTATTATTTCTTTACTGCTTACTGACACTCTTATTACCTTGTATTGTTTATTGTTCTTTACTGCATGCTGTTTATTATAGCCTTCATTTCTAGTATTTATAGTCTGATCATTTATTATTATTACTAGTCGATTATACCTATTTACATACTTGTCGATTACTGTATACTAATAGGTACAACTTGTTGGTCCCCGGCTCGTTGTACCTATTGGGATACATTCAGTTGTATCTCACGTCACTTGTTGACATATTTTTCAGATATTTCGGGCGGTGAGGTTCGGGATGTTGATGTAAAAAGTATTTGCTAAAGTCGTCCTTATTGCTAGCTAGATAGATGACCCTCATAACTTTACTTTCAGTTCATGTGTTACCGTGATTTATTTATTGTGCTATTGATTGACTTTCAGTTTGCTTGCTTGTTTCATAGTTATGTTGAATGAATTTAATAAAGTATGAACATAGTTTTCTTATGTATACTTTCATTTTGATTTTCAGTTGTGTTTTCAAAATGAATATAGAAAACAGAGATATGGCGGGATTTTGTCTTTTGAGTATAGAGATATAGAAGGTTGTTTGTTGTATGTGGAGATATGGCGGGATTATGTGAGTTGGCAGGTGTACAGAGGTATTTTGTAATATCACGAACTGTCTTGTTTTTCTTTTAACATTTTTTTAAATAAATGAGTCGTTTAAAGGGTTAAATTAGCGGGATTTTTTGGGTACAGCGTCGGTGCGTGCGGATATTTTTCGGTGATAGAGCTCGAAAAATGGGGAACGACAAAGTGATCGGATCTAAAATCCGATCTGCGGATCTCCCGAAATGGGATTTTGATTATTTCAGTACGTTGGGGTGCATCAGAATCCGTGCAGCGCGATCGGCACGCTTTCCGAGGAGATGGGAATCTTTCTGTTATATCTGCTGATTAAGGATTTTATTTTGTACGTACAAGAGGGAAATAAATATTTTAATTATTATTTTTCAAGAAAGTGGAAACTCTAGTCGGAGAGAAAAGAGAAAACGAAAACTCTAATTTAGAGAGGAAAAAGAGATCGGATCACCCATCTTCTTCGATCAACGTGCCAGAAGCCGAAAACGAGACGTCACCATCGCGAGGAACGGGAACGGATCATCTTCTCCATTATATCAAGGTAAGCGACGTTAGTTTTTGGTTTTCGTCGTTCTTGATTGGGTTTTGGTGTGCCTAAAAGAGGGGTTTCTTTTTGCCGTTTGTCACGTCGCCAACGCTGCCGCACCTCTTGCCGCGCGGGGCCGCACCACTTACAGTGCGGCGCGCCGCGCACGGGCCGCTGCCGCCCGGGGCCGCACCACCTACGGTGCGGCACGCCGCGCGGGGCCGCCGTCCTTGCGGGGCCGCATCGCGCGCGGCGCGGAGCCGCGCAGACGCTGCCTACAGGCAGCGCGCGCCGCGCGGGCTAGTGCCGCGCGGGGCGCTGCCCGCATGCAGCACGCGCGCCCGAACGGGAAGGTGCCGCGCGGGCAGCGCGCGCCCCCGCGAGTTGGTGTCGTCGGGGTGCTGCCCGCAGGCAGCGCGCCCCCGCGCGGTTTGGTCCCACGCGGGGCACTGCCCGCAGGCAGCGCGCGCGACCCGCGCTGGGTTGGTACCGTGCGGGGCGCCACCTACGGGCGCTGCCCGCAGGCAGTACGCGCCCGCGCGGGCTGGTCCCGCGTGGGGCACTGCCCGCAGGCGGCGCGTGCCCGTGCGGGCGCTGCCAGCAGGCAGCGCGTGTCCGCGCGGGGCTGCTCCGCAGCGCACGCCGCGCGGGGAACTTGCTGCGCTAGAAAATCGCCCGCGCAGGGTTGTTAAGCTCTGCCGCTCAGTCTCTGTGTCCACCCATGCGTCTTTTAGTTATTTTTTCTACTCGGGTGGTTTGGGTTTTTTTTATGTTAAGTGTTACTGATTTTTCGGTTGGGGACTTATAGGGTCCGGGAATCGTGCAAGGGCGCAGGACGGTTTCAGGTGTTCGGTTCAACACGATTCAAGGTGGGAACCCTTATCGTGCGTCCTATTTAAAGTGGGGTCTCATCATATTCTATGTAAGAGTAAAGTAGATGTGCTAATGGTTTTCAACTAACCCCTTTTCGCATGAGTATCCCTTTAATTACTATTTGTGGCGACTAGTGTCGCGGTGCTCTATATCACACATGGACTTCGGTCATTATGCTCATGGTTGTTTACACGCACACCAGCGGTTTGGCTACCGCAATAGTGTACTTTTTTGGAACTGTGGTACGTTGACCCGTATACCCCACAAGGTGACGTAGTGGGGACCCATCGCGGTTACTTTAGGAGCTTCATAGGTGCCGTGGAGGGGTTGGTGGTAACAAGGTGAGAGCAAGGTGTTTCGTCTCGCTAGGGGTCTTTAGACCTTCTGGCAGGTGTTCCGTTTTGACTTACAGGGATATTGTGGATTCATGAGGGGGAATTTTGGATGCTCTGGTTATCGGTTTGCTTTTCTTTCAGTACTTTAGCATCTTTTATGTTTACATCTACCTCTTACTCTTCGGTCACTGACTTCCCACGCTGTGACACGTTCGGTCAAAGGTAGGGTCCGGAACGACAGTGAGGCCGCGACTCGAGGTTCTTAGCCCGATTAGGGGCTGGTGACTTCTTCCCTTACTTACGTTTTGTTTACTTTTGGTTAGTTAGCTTATGTGCGTGTGATACTTTGTTGTGTGGATGTTGGTTTCGAACTGTGTTTCACTGTGGATGAATGTTTCCCTTACTAGTTGCTGTTTCGGCCACTCTTTTCAAATCAAGTAAAAAGATTGTGAAAATGTTTAATAAAATGTAGGTGTCGTGTGGGCACCGTTTTACAACCCGTTGATTTATCCTTTCAAAACGTCTGTGGCTGGTTTGGTTATTGTACATGATGATGTCTTTTTTCCTACGTAACTTCTTGGCTAGTGTGGTTAAAGTACGAATTATGCTTGCGACGCCGTGCATATACAAAATAGACTCCGTCCGTTTGCGGGGTGAATTTGTATATGTGGCGGATCTGCGCACGTGCCCGGTGGGGTACTTATAAAAAAAATATAATAATAATAATGTATACGTTTTTCGCTTATTTTAAACCCCCAGGGCGTGATATATTTGCCATCACTTGTTCGTAGTTTAGTGTGAATCTTGATTGTATGGTTGATTTACATATCATTATGTGATTGCATACAACTCTGGACTGTATATTATACATGCCTAGCTGTGCGTGTATAAGGGAGACTCTATCCTTTTGTATCGGTCAACTTTACGCGCATGGCGGATCTGCTCACGTCCTGAAAAAACACTATGAATGTTTTTAAACTCTAATTTACAAAAAAAAAAAAAAAAAAAAAAAAAAATATTTTTTGACCCTGGGGCGTGACATAAGTGGTTTTAGATGATATAGATTCTAAATCGATAATCGGAACCGTTAAAATTGATCAAGAGTATTTAAAGCATCAAGAAACTAAATTTTATAAATTTTAAAAATCGTTATCAAGTCCATCAAAGAGTCAAAAATGAACGGTCAAAAACTATAGAATCTAACTACTATCTTTTTAGGAGGACAGAGGCCTTCGTCCTCCTAAATCGTTTTAGATAATTCGAATTTCGAATCGATGATTGGAACCGTTAAAGTTGATCTAGAGTATTTAAAGTATCTAGAAACTAAATTTCATAAATTTTAAAAATTGTTATCAAGTCCATCGAAAAGTCAAAAAATGAATGGCTAAAAATGAATAATCTTGTGAAAATAGATGTTAGATTTTTTTTAATCCATGATCAAAATTATCAAACGTTATCTAAATAATATAAAGAATTTTCTACAAAAATTGAAGTGTTTTAGATTGCTCTACACTCTTAAACAAGCAAACGGCTCATATAGATCGTTAAAAATTGACAATTTTGTGATCCATTAATCACTACTTAAATAATTTTTAAAATTTATAAAATTTAGCTTCTAAACATTTTAAATACTCAAGATCAACTTTAACGGTTATGATTGTGATGATCCGGATCTCAATGGAGGTTATGCAGTGTGAGAGCAGTGACTTCTGAAGGCCAATGTTGAGTGACGATGATGGCTACGCGCAAATCGAACCTTAGGATTGGACCCAGCACAAAAATTGGATTAATATTACCTATTCGGATGCCTTCGTCGAATTTTAGAAGTGGATTTTGGCAAAACGGACAGTGGTTTTGGATTCAGCGCGCGAAAATGCTGAAACTCGGCTTTTTACTTGTATTTTTTGGGATCCGGACGCCCTAAAACGGACTTCGGGCACCTTTTTACTGTTTCGGGCAGGCCGGGCATTGCCGGGGGTGGCGGGCAGGCGCCGGAGCGCGGCGGCGCCGCCGCGGGCAGGCTCGGGCAGCGCGGGCAGGCGCGGGCACGGGCAAGCCGGTCCACGACCCATGGCGCGTGCACCAAGACCATCGAACGCGGGGTGTTGCCACATGGCAGCATGTGATTGGTCAGATCGCGTGCATCATGCCGCAATCACCGTGGCGGTGCCACGTGGCGGCGTGTGATTGGCCAATATCTTTCGAAAGACCCGGCGCGTAGACCGGCGTGTGGACCGCGACCGGCCACGTGTCACGCTGCGATTGGCGGGTGAAAGTCGTCGCACGTGCGCGGGGCGCGTGGAGCTTGAGGCAGCGGGACACGTGGCTCAATCAGGATGATTCGGGCGCTGGACGTGGAGGCTCTTGATGGTTGCCACGTGGATTTGGGCGCGCACAGTAACTTTCGGGCGCCCGAATCCAGCCCCTTGACCCGAATAGTGGTCTTCTTGGGCTTTGGCTATAAATAGCCCTATTGGGCCAGCATTTGGGGACTTTCTGAGATCCGTTTTGAGGGTCATTTTCAACAGTAGCTTTTTTTCCGAGTCTTCTACACTTTTTGGGGTTTTGGAGGATTTTTAGAGATCGTTTCATATTTTTCCTCTCCGACGTCGCGAGCTTCGATGTTTCTTCGATACCAATCTTTTCCCGTAGGCTCTTCGTCTGTGTGCTCCCCCGAGCTGAGTTCTTAGAATTTTTCGCCATTTTTTTGTGGCAGCGTTTCCACAACAGGTAGGCATTCGATTTTGGTATTCATCACTCTCCTCCGTTTTGAGTTTTTATTGGATTTCGTGCAACATCTTTAGACCCCTTTTTTCTATGACACTTTTCTGGACAGCGGAGAAGTAATCTTATATTTTCTCGGCCTACAAGTGACGAAATTTAGTGTTTAAGGACTCGATTTCTATCTACACTTCACAAGGATTGCAGTCGTATTTTTTTTTAAAATTTTTGGAGGGCATCTCGTAGAAGGTATTTTACTGTTTTATGGATAGATTTGCGGCAATGTTACTGTTTTAGAGGATTTGGACTTACCGCAGTGTTTAGCTTGTATCTCAGTGACCGGGAGGAGTTTTCAGGTGATTTTTGGTTCGTTGGAACCGTGGGAACCTAAGGATCTCGTCCATCCAGTTTCGACTCTTTTGGACTCCGGACCGACGTGCGCACTCAGGTGGGTTGGATTTTCCTCCAAGTCTGTAGACTTCCTTCTAATTTTAGTATTGTAGATCTCAGCATGTTAGAGTAGGTGTTATTATTGATGTATTTATGACATTGTCAGAGATGTTGGACTTTGACTAGCATCCTGTCATCTGTTGCATGATATTTGGCCAGATCTTAGAAAATCTTTAACTTGGGTACTTTGACATTCCGGCTTCCTACACTGTTTACTTATATTTCTTGGGACATATTGCTTTTCCTCGCCCGGGTAGTGGGCTGAGTGGTCGGGATAATATAGGAAGCATGTTGCGCTCGTGCCTGGGGGCAGAGCGGAGTCTGGTGGCTGAGTTCAGTTCAGTTCTAGAGTTAGGGAGCCGTGGTTAGACGATGATCCCAAGCCATGGAGTTTCCGGCTGATATTTTTAGTGTTGGGTTGATGTTTCCGATCTGATTGATCGTGGTTTTGAATTATAGCATGCATGAACCGTTTGAGCTCGACAGAGATGCGCAGATACTTCCTCGGTAGGGGCGCGCCCCTCGAATGCCGCTCCGGAGCTAGGCCTGTTACTTATCTTTCGCAGCTTGTCGACACTGTAGTGACCCCGATCCCCGTGCAGCTTTTCCCCATGATCCTTATTGTGGAACACCTATTATTGGTGTGTCGGACCCGCAACGCGTCAAATAGACATGTTGGACGGACTCAGTGAGGTTTCTAGATCAAGTCTGTCTTTCGGTTACTTTTGCCAAATTTTAGAAAGGGTTTTAGGCTAATCCGAGACTGGATTTGGATTTAGCGTGGAAAAATGTCGAAAATCGGCTATTTATTTGTATTTTTCGGAGTTCGGAAGCCCAAAAACGGACCCCCGAAAGTTTTCCGCGTGTTTTGGTTCATGGGGGAGCTATGGAACGAAGGGAGGACACGTCGCAGAGCTGGATTGACCGGCGCAGCGCGCGTGGTCCACGGAGATGCGCGGCTGGGTGCATGGACCGGTGCGGGGACGCGTGGCAGCTCGTGAGAGGCCGGCACACGCGGCGCAGTCCACGCAGCGCTGCAGGGTGGCGCGGTCCATGGCAAGAGTGTGTGCTGGGCACAGTGAGTGGCGGCCTGGGACGGGTGGCTGCTGCGGATTGGGCCGGCCACTGTGTGGGTCGTACGCGACGTGGCGGGGCAGGTGGCCTTACCGGCCGGGGCAGGCGTGCGCGCATGGGCGTGCCACGCGTCACGCGGTGGTTGGCTGGCGCCAACCACCCGCGCGCGTGGGCGTGCCGCGTGGCGCGGCCTGGGTAGCTGCGCCTCGCTGGTGCGTGGGGCAGGCCACGTGGCGCGCCCGGGTGAATCCGGGCATTGCCCTGGCTGTTCCCTGTTCGGCGCCCGGATGTTTCGGGCGCCCGAAAGTGTACCCCAAAGTGTCTTTCTCCCCCTCCTTTTAGGCTATAAATAGACTTCCTTTCTCTTTATTCTCACTTTTTTGGAGGTGTTTCGAGCTAGGATTTTCACAGAGCCTTCTTCCACCTATTCTCCACCACATCCAGGGATTTGATGATTTTTGGAGATCTCGTCATCGGCGATTTTTGCGATTTGGCGCACTGCGGCGTTCTTCTTCCGGTGTTCTTTTCCGTCGCATTTTGGTCCGTGGACTCCCCTAGGCTACTCCGAAGGATTTTTTGAGTGATTCTTGCGGCATTATCTTCACGATAGGTCGGGCTACATTTCTTGTATTTACCACTTCCACCCGTTTCGAGGTTTTACTGGGTTTTTTGGAGCTTCTTTAAACCTCTTTTTTCTGCGGTAATTTTTGGACAGCGGCGGAGTATTTATGAATTTTCTCGGCCTACGAGTATCGGAATGAGGCAGATAAATACTCGATTCGTATCTAAACTTCGCAAGGAACTCAACGATGATTTTTTTGAATTTTTCTGAGGATTGAACAGAGGTGAAATCCCTCGTTTTCTGTGCTATTTTTGCAAGAACAGCAAGTGCTATTTTTGGAGCTGCTACCGTTGATGCTAAATGTGATACTTTTTGCAGTGGTTCGCAGATTGGGTGTTCTTGGACTCGTTGGAATCGTGGGAACCTGAGGATTATCCACGTTCAGTTGGACCTTGGATCAACGCGCATTTTCAGGTGGGTTGCTTCGTTTCCAAAACCGGTGGACGGTTCATTAATTCTATTGTATAGAAAACATGCATGATAGTGAGATATGTTAGAATGCATGTTAGAGAGAGAGATGTTGTCTTTCTTGTGTCGTTATTGAAACCATGTTGGTTAATGTTCCCTGATCTTGCTTTAATTAAATTATTGGAACGTGACCTAGCACCCTGTCATATGCTGCATGTGTAACCAGACTAATAGAAAACTTTCATTTGGCTAGGTTTATTTATGCTTTAGACATCCACACTTTACATTCTATCCCTGGACATAGTGTTTTTCTCGCCCAGGTAGTGGGCCGAGGGGTCGGAATTTCTCTTAGTGTAGGATACATGTTACACTCGTGCTTGGGGGCCGAGTGGAGTCTGGTAGATGTAGCTAGTCTTGTACCAGTGGCGGGAGCCATTTGGGTAAACGATGGTCCCGGGTTGTCGAGTTCTTCGATTTATTTGTCGCCACTGTGTTCGTGGCAGTGGTGTACCAGTGATAGCAGAACCTTGAATCCAGAATCTTTTAGGACACATATAATTTCAGTAAACCAATATTTTCTTCCAAATGTCGAAGGGTCGCCGGAGTCTGTTCTTGTTTGATTAGGTGAAGGCATTAGCCCTTCGGGGTTTGGGAATAAAACTTGTTTTCTAACTGATTTTCCTAAAATAGCTAAAATTCATTAAAATAGGTTTCTTTAAATCAAAATAGTTTTACAAAAAGGAACTACTTTTAGTCCTCACCCTACGTGGGTTCGAGTGAAAACGGTTTTCGGTAATAAATATCACCTTTTCTGTAAACTTCTTCACCCGAGAGAGCTCGAGTGATCTAGATTCTAAGGGCTGCCTTTTTCTTTGGGTCGAGAACAACGAGAGGCTATGCCTAGAGCCTGTTCTTGTTTGATTTTGGTTGTAGGTTCTAGTCTTTCAGGATTTTCGAACCCTTCGTTGTCGTCGGCTGTGGTGTATCTCTTGCTAGTGAGTTAGCATGTTGAGTTGATGTTCTATTTTGGGGAGCCGTTGGATTGACAGCGGTCCTGACCGTCGAGTATTTCCAGTTAGTGAGTTAGAGATGTGTTTGGAGTACTGTCGATCTTGTTGATCGTTGATTTGGATTATAGCCTGCATGAGCCATATTGAGCTCGACAGAGATGCGCAGATACTTTTCTCGGTGGGGTCGCGCCCCTCGAGTGCCACTCCGGAGCTAGGCCTGTTACTTTGCTATCGCGACTTGTCGACGCAGTCCCTCTGGCTGGGCCTTTTTTAGGCAGTCACGGACGCCATACGTAAGTCCAGTCCTTCGTGGATGTAATGGCAGTAGGTGGGCGCAGGTTTGACTGGACCCTATGTGGCAGTCACTGTGATTGGGTTGATTGAGTATTTCGGGTTAGAGTCGATGTATCATTTTCATCTGTATCACCCATTGAACATTGTAGATAGAGGCATGATAGCTGTAGATTTCTTTCCACCTTATCTTTACATTAGTACAGTTTTTCTGTTGTCTTATGCCTTTAGTAGACTTAGTGGGCAGACTGTCGGGCTTGGTGGCGGTACCCACTGAGAACTACGTGTTGGTGTAGTTCTTATACCCGCCGGGGGTTCTCCCCGCCCCCCCTTCCTCTTTCCTCTCATTTGTTTTGCAGAGTTTTCTGCGGGAGTTGCTGATCCTTCTGTTGCTGATCGAGGTGAGAGAGTCGCGAGCTAGTTCCCTACCCGTCCTTGGAGTATAGTGGTACCCTTTATGGAGCTTGTAGTACAGTCTGCTGGATTTTTTAGTAGTAGTTACTTTTGAGAGTTTTATTTTTGAGAGACTTATGTATTGTGAGGTTCAGATTTGTACTACTTGGAGATGTATTATCTTATTTCAGTAGTCTACTTTTCAGCTCTGATATCTGTATAGCTGTCGTATTATCTTTTGTAGGTTAGACGCTTCGTCTATACGGGGCTTTCCGTATGGGCGGCGGATCTGTTGGCAGGCCCGGGTCACAGTTTCGATCCCGGGGTGTGACAGACACAGTTCGAGAGATATAGTAACATTAATTACAAATTAAAAGGGAAACATTAATTGTATTTGGAAGGTCTTGAAAATTAATACGTTCAGCATGTGTTAACTACCCTGCTGGCCGACAAGATTCCACAAAATAAGTGCCAATTAACTCCCATAATTAATATCAAGTAACTCCTTGGTTTTCACTTAATTTCAAATTTGCAAAATTATTGAGATTTTAGTAATATATCACAAACCCTTCAACTCGATCTTGATAACTCTGGATCGAAATTCAAGTACCATGAGAATTTGGTAGTTTACACAACAACGACAAGAAAAGGAATAAATAAGAATTATGAACCATAAAAACATAAGTGTGGTATTATATATAGAGCTAGGTTATTATACTATTTTTTTTTTTTTTTTATTCTTTTTAGAGAAGAATAGCTAAAAAAAAAAAAAAATTGTATGCTGTTCGTTTCATTTATTTTTTAAATAAACTTAGCTAAAAATGTGAAATAACTAGATTTCAAACTCGGGACTCAAGTATCAACCACCAAATCTTTTACCACTTGCGCTAGAAATAGTTGATATTATTATATTATTTATAGTATTAGAACTCTGTTACTATAGACTTATATATTTTCGATATTAGGATATTTAAATAGGCAATTAACACCATTAAATATGAATTAGGATATATAGAGTTTTTAAAAATAAAATTTTAATTGTTTTCGATATCGTTTACTTAGTAAGTAAATCATGTTAATATTAACGGTGAAAATTAAAAAAAAAAATTAAAATTTCAGAATAAAACTTTTGAATTCAAGATCAATAATACTTATCTTAATTTAGATAGTTTAAAGCTTTTTCTACCAAAATTTGAATAAATTTATAGTCTTTTACACGGTTAAACTACAAACTCGCTATAGTAGCTATTAAAAATTGACAATTTTGAAATAATTCAATCATAAAGTAAATTACGTTGAAAAAATATAAAATTGTATTTCTAAAAATTTTAAATACCCTATATCAGTTTTAATAGTGTGAATCATTGATTTGAATACTCCTAGATCGAAAACGAGATTATACTACTGGAGCTCCTAGATCAAAAACGAGATTATACTATTAGAGCTTCGGTACTACAGATAGTATAGTAACTTAGCTCATAAAGATAAGCTAGGGTTAAAAGTAGGTCCAACTCCTGCCCGTGACAATAGGCCCAAGAGACTAATAAGTTGAGTTGGGCGAGTCCAATAAGTTGAGTGGGGCTGCGGTCCACAATATACCTAACGGCATGAGGCCCAACAATAGACCCAACGTCCAGGTGGGTTGAGTCCGATCAAGACCTGTGGGCGCTGTGTCTGTACGCTTTAAGTGAATTGGTTGCGTATTTCTAACAGCTCGAGTTTTTGGAATTAATGGTTAGCGCCAACGACCCTACACTTTTGAATTCAAGATCAAGAATGTTGACATTGATCTAGATAGTTTAAAGTATTTTCTATCAAAATTTGAATAAATTTATTTTTTTCTGCACCGTTGATTTGAAATGATTTGAAAATTAACAATTTTGAAATGATTTGATCATAAAATAAATTATGTCGAAAAAATATAAAATTATAATTCTAGAAACTTCAGATATCCTAGATCAACTTTAATAGTGTGGATCGTTGATTTTAACAACTTAAAATCGAAAATGAGTCTATAATATTGAAACTCCGGTAATACAAATAGTAAAGTAACCTAGCTCTCTCTCTCCCCCCCACCCCCCCTCTCTCTCTCTCTCTCTCTCTCTCTTATATATATATATATATATATATATATATATATATATATATATATATATATATATATATATATATATATA
>CM054939.1:22179075-22216575 GCA_029168755.2 Tillandsia fasciculata | reverse complement strand
ATTGGTACTTTTACAAGTATAGAAGCTATATATATATATATATATATACACACGCGCGAGCGCACGTACGTATCACACTTATTATTTTATGCCTCATAATTCTTAATTATTTGTTTTCTTGTAGCTGTTGTGTGACCTACCAAATTCTTATAAAGGTTGAGAGCGAAGAAGCAATGAGAAAACTACACAGAGAATCAATTCTTCAACAAATATGAAAATATCATTAATCAATATTAAAATTCATTACATTAGCCAAACGACAAGTTATACACGGTCAAAAACGGAATCCTACTATAAACAAAAATAATAATTTCTAATATATCTCTAAATATACTGAGATCACAAATAATCAAATAAAAAGACTCAAAATAAAAGAAATATACATAAATTTTTTAAAAATAATTCAAAAATACAAAAATAAAGGCCAAAATAATTAAATTTAGATTCCAAACTTGGCCAGAATAGCTTTTCTATTGGACACATAAATCTCGAAAAATATTTTTCGAAATAGAGTTGCATGGTGAAGTCGGACGCTTGAGCAAAAAATTATGATCATTTAAAAAATGTTCTCATTTATTATAAAAATTATTAAATTTAACCAACTTTTTGGCTCGGCTTAGTAGAGTTGTTTTTTTTTCAAAAATTCTAACAGTAAATCTGCCCATCAAATTCTTTTCTCTTTAAATTTTTTAAAATTTTTATTATTTATAATATCTACATATAAATAAATATAATAATAGAAATCAATACATACATAATAACACCTCTAAAGGCCATTTTTAAATAACACCTCTAAAACTTTATTTTTTATTAACATGAATTTTCTTTTTTCTATTTCTTTCTTATTCTAAGTTCAGACCTAAATGATCATTTAACATATAAAGTACTTAAAGCATATGATTAATTAAACGTCAGTTTTATAAAAAATAAATAAATTATTTAAAATTTAAATGCTAAAATTAGAGTTTAGAACAAACTAAATCAATCAGCACTTATATTTTTATTTTTATTATTTATTTATTTATTTTGTACCTAACGCCTGGTTGGGCGGGGTGGTCACCAGCATATAATTGAAGGTAATATTGATTGGTCGGTAGCTAGATCTTACAAGTCACCATGTAAACTTAAGATTGGTGTGTTGGTGGGAAATCCTCATGTATGGAAAAGCATGTTCTAGTAAACATGAGAACCACAACTTCATTAATTATGATCTTAACTCATTTATAGTACCTACAATAATTTGGCAAGGGAAATAATTTGGGTCACCCACAAATGGTCCCCCTCTCTCTCTCTCTCTCTCTCTCTCTCTCTCTCTCTCTCTCTCTCTCTCTCTCTCTCTCTCTCTCTCTCTCTTCAATATATATATATAATATATATAAATATATATTATATATATATATATATATAATATATATATATAAGTCCAGCTAAAATACTATCGATAGCACCAAACAATTGGTGCTATCAAGTTTTCAGCCGTTGGATGAAAATACATGCCGTTGGGATTATAGTGGTCCCCTAAGATTTTTACTATTCAACTAACCACCTAGTAAACCCTAGGAGCCCACTATAATCCCAACCGCATATTTTTCATCTAACGGTTAAAAACTTGATAGCACCAATGGCTTGGTGCTATCGGTAGTATTCTAGCCTAATTATATATGAGTTGTGCTGGAATACTATTGATAGCACCAGCCCAATTTTGCCACCCATTTTGTAGCCCTTGGATCGCATTGAGATTCGTGAAAGCTCTTTAATGAAAGAAAGAGAAAAGAAAAAGTAAAAAGTAAAAAGCTTTTCTTTTTAATTAAAGAGCTTGCACAAATCTCAATGCAATCCAAAGGCTACAAAATGGGTGGCAAAGTTGGGCTGGTGCTATCAATAGCATTCCAGCACAATATATATATATATATATATATATATATATATATATATATATATATATATATATATATAAAGAGAGAGAGAGAGAGATAGAGGCTTGTGTGTTTTTAGAAGTACGAAGGTCTTTGCTCTCTCAAGTTGTTTTCAATATTGAAATTTCTGAATGGATAATCGGCCCCGTTAAATTTGATTTAGAGTATTTAAAAGGTTTAGAAAATAAATTTTATGATTTTTTAATATTATTCGTCTAATGATCAAAGTAGTTCGAAATTAATAATTTTAATGGTTGTGGTGAGCTGTTTGTAATTTTAACAGTATAGAAATATACAAATCATATAAAATTTTGATAGAAAATTTTTTATACTATATAAAATCAGATCAATATATTTGATTTAAAATTTTAGTATCATATCATCACATTTTGTGATATTTTTATTTTTAATCATTTATTTTGAACCCCTTCGATTATTAGGTAAATAATATCGAAAAATCGTAAAATTTATTTTTTAGATACTTTAAATATTTTAGATCAAACCTAATAAAGCCAATCGTCCATTCGAAAGTTTTAGTATCAAAAATAATATGAGAGCACAAAAATCTCCGTACTTCTAAAAGCACACAAATTGAACTCTCTCTCTCTCTATCTCTCTCTATATAGAGAGAGAGAGTATGGCTTATATACTTTTAAAAGCACAAGTCCAAATATACTTGTGAATTTTATATCATTAGATTTGTACTGAGATTTATACTATTTTTATTTCCTCTATCTTTAGTTGACTTTACAATAGTACAAATCTCAATACAATTCCAATAATAAAAAATTTACAAGTATAGTTAGACTTGTACTTCTGAAAGTATATAAACTCTACTCTCTCTCTCTCTCTCTCTCTCTCTCTCTATATATATATATATATATATATATATATATATATATATATATATATTAATGTAGATTAATGTGTTTTTAATTATTGATACAAAAATAAATGCACTGTAAAATAGATGGCCTGACTCATGCATAAGCGAAAGAAATAAAGACACGTGATACACTAGAAAACGAGAAAAAAACGTCTGAAGGTGAAGAGGTTTTAGACGGGATCGGTGGGAATGTGGGGCGTGATTTCCGCGATCATGTCTATTACACTTACCTACCCACTACACTAACCGACCAATACAGCAGGCTAATTGGAGAATACTACAATAGTATTTTTGAAGACTATCATAAAAATTTTACACATTCGAAACAAAACTGCTCCTTTACAATTTTTTGTAATTTACAGATTTTTTAGAAATAATTTAACTTGTAGTCTTTATTTTTGTCCTCTTTAATAGGATAGTATATTTTATTTATGATATAATTTATTTTATTTTTAAAAAATAATTTGAATAATAAATATGATAATTTGATCGAACTTCTCGTCATCAAAATATATAATTTTTTTAAACAACTCAAAAAAATAAAATATTTATATATAGATCATTAAGGCTTCGGTTGGTTAAGGTATAAAAGAGAATTAATTGTACCAGGAATAAGTATAAATTTTGGAACAAACTGGAACTAATGTAAATTTGTGTTTGATTGGATTTTAGATTAGTAGCATGTATAAAAAAAATAGTGTTTGAAAATAATTGAAGAATAAGAGGAATAGAGAATTGGCTTTTGTGTTAAAAGACTAAAATGTCCTTTCCATTTTAGTTTTTTTTTCAAAATTAAAGTTTCAAAATTTATTCAAATTTTAATATTTATTTATTTTAATTTTTATAAAAATTTTAAGTGGGAGCAAAAAAAAAAAGTTAATTTTTAAATTTTAAGTGTGAGTAAAAATTTTAATTTTTAAATTTATATAAATTTTAAAAAAATTATAAAAAAAATTGTATAAATTTTAAAATTTTAAAATTAATATTTTTTTTACAAAAAAATTAAAATAAAATTTTTAGATTTATTAAAAAATAAAATTAAAAGAATTAAAATTTATAAAATAAAAAAATTTAAAATTTAAATATTTTTTAAAATTTAAAAATTCTAATTTAAAAAATAAAAAAATAATAAAGTCAAAAGAAATATGCAAAGAAAAAAAAATAAAATAAAATAAAATACTCTGCATTGGGAAGGGGCATAGAGGGACCCAAGGGGGATTGTTCGGGACTTGTTTGGGGAGAGGGGGGAACACAAATCCCCCCTGTTATCGAGTTATCCCGATTTTGACCGGAACAATTCGATAAGGAGATAATAAGTGTACCAGCCTATTTTTTCCCTTAACCTAATAATATTTAGATACAAAAAGAATTTATTTCTCTTGTACCCAAAATAAACAGGGTGTAAAAGTTTTGGGCTCAATAAATACTAAGGCATCAACAAATAGTCATCGGGAAAGGGATAGGTGGGGGTTGCATGAATCGATCCTAATCTGAATGTACGGCTATATGTGTCGTCATGTACAGTGCCCATTCTCCGTTTTAAATGCCATGCAAGTTGCATTGGTGAGGTCCTATGTATTTTGGATATTTTTATAAGTTTGGTATGTTCGTATGGGACATTTACGTGTCGGACTTGTATCACATGTGGATAGTTTTTGTACGCGTGTTCAATAAATATACATTTTAATATATATATATATTTTTTATTTTTTAATTTTTTTATACATATATATTATAAGATGATAAATATTTTAATTTTTTAATAAATATATACAAATATTTTTTAGATAATATAAATAAATTATGTACGGTGAAAAAAAAAATTTCATAAAATATATGAACTATTAGTGAAAAATTTTATAAATTTTTATTTGTATAAAAAATATAGCAATATTTTATCAAAATTTATATTTTATATATAATAAATATATATTATTATATTAATAATATTATAATTTATTATATGTGCTTATGTCGTATTGTATCTTAATTTTTTGAAAGTTGTCGAGTCGTGTCGTGTTGCGTGTCCCGTGTCAATGTCTATAATGCTTATGTGAGATCCAAATTTTAGAAAATCTGCATTAAATATATATATATATATATATATATATATATATATATATATATATATATATATATATATATTTTGATGGAACCTCGTATAAGTCATAAGCCTCTAAAAATATTGTCTAAAATATAATGGCATTAGAAAAGATACTATACATATATATTAATATATTTTTAAAGCTCTTTTTCTAGCTGAATCAGCAGTAGAAAACTAAGGGCCATTTGGCTTAGATTCTGATAATATAAATTTATATAAATAATTTTAAATTTTCAACTTTAAATTTAAAATATAAAATTGAAATTTAAAATTTAAAATTTAAATATTTAAATTTTAAAATTTGAAATTTAAAATTTACAATTCAAAATTAAAATTTAAAATTTAACATTTTGAATTTTAAAAATTCGAAACTTGTAATTTGAAAATTAAAACTTAAAATTCAACATTAAAATTTTAAATTCAAATTTTGAATTGTAAAATTTAATTTAAATATTCAAAGTTTTAAAATTTACCTTATATTTGAAACTTGAAATTTAAATTTTAAATTTTAAATTATAAAATTTGAGATTTGAAACATTAAAATTTAATATCTAAATTTTAAATTTTTAAATTTTGAAGTTAAAATTAAAATTTTAAAAATTCAAAAATAAAATTTTAATTTAAAATTTAAAATTTTAATCTAAAATAAAAAATAAAAATTTAAAATTTGAGTTCAAAGTTAGAATTAGATTGGAAGAAAAAACAGATTTTTGTTGCTTACTGATTTTGAGTTTTAAAAATCAGAAAACTAATTCTGAAATTGAGAATCAAAATTTAAAAATAATAATATCAAATATTTCTTTGAGCCAAAAAAGTTATTTTTGACTCAAAATTATATTTTAAAAATGTAAAAATTAGGCGAAATTAGGAAGTTCAGAATCTCATGACGTACGTGAATGCATACGTAAATAGATATATATATAAATATACAACCCTTTAGAGTTCTTACACCCTATTCCATTCTGAAATAGAATAAATTTTATTAATCATTCGATGTGACAAATAAAATAATATTTATTTCAGAATGAAATGAAATGTAGAATATGCACCCTTAAAAGAGTGTACGCCTAACATACCTCGTACCTAAATAGGTTTGCTCAAGGACGAGGACCCAAAGCGAATCTTTTTCTTGAGAAATAGCGGGAAAGACAACAAGAAAAGATTCAAATTTAGATCTTCGGCAGGCACTCATATACATCACTTGGTACTTTTTTAGCTTTCCAGCAGAAATTTTATTTTATTTTATATTTTTTTAAAATAATCTTTAAATATATATTTTTTTAATATAATTTACTGTTTTTCTAGTCTAGTATCTTATGGTACTAGCTGTATCATGTAGATATATTTATCTTGCAGTTTCTATTTTGATTTTTCATCACCACCGATCTTTATCTCCTCCATTCAAATCATCAGCACCGATCTTTATCTCCTCCATTAAAATCATCATGTACTTTGCATGTGCTCTGCAGAGTTTAAATCGGATGGCAAAAAAGCGATAATCTATTATCTATTATTAAATATAAAAATATAAAAATATTATTTATAAAAAATTTAAAACTTTTAATAATAACGTTTGCTCCGTATACAACAGAAAATTCTGAATTACAGCATTTTCAGACTTTTTAATAGTATTGATTAAACCTATCAAAATATTTCGATTTCAAACATAAAAGAGAAAGAGAGAGAGAGAGAGGGAGGGAGTTGTTGCTTTACGTGCGCAACACACACGATAATTTTAAAAATGCTAGATATACATCTCAAATGGGGTGTACATCTTATACTCCACTCATTCTAGAATGGATGAATTTCACTCGTCACTTGAATAAATACTCACTCTAAAATGGATTAGGTGTAGGATATACACTTCATTTGGAGTGTACATATAGCATAACTCTAATTTTATTAGAAAAAAATAGCGAAAATATGCTAAAAAAGAAAAGCAAAAACAGAAACCATATATATATATATATATATATATATCTTAATGTTATTTATTTTCTTTTAAATGTTTTTTCTCAATGCCAAATGCTCTTACCTACGGCGCTAAAACTATGGCAGTTTAATGTAGAAGCAAAAGTAGGACGAACACGTACACGTAAATGTCAAAACAATGAAGAGCCGATCGGTATATTAATTAATCAAACCACCGAGCAGGCGGTGGCCATTAATTGAGCTTACTTATTATAGTCTGTCCTTGCTCATAAATCTTCCCCGCTTGTCTTCATTCGCCTCATAAATCTTTCCCGCTTCTCTCCATTCGCCTCTGTAAAATTATAAAGTAATGGTCCATATACCTACAAATAACTTTAAAATGTTTGGATCTAGCTTAGTGCAAAAATATGTGGTTGGCGAGTTCAGCAATGTTATTTCGCAATAATAATGTTGTTATTACACTTGATGAACGAGAGCCTAGGTTTTAGGCTCCGATTGAGATTGCGAGAAATGCATGTTATGCGTGGTACATACGTAAAAAAAGTATAGTGTAAAATTATTATTTCATTTGTTTTTGTATAAGAAATCGTGCAAAGCTATTGCTAAGCTGTGATTTCTGTAATCATATAAATAATGGAGGATCAAATGAAGATACAATTAAAGAATTGATTATGGATAAATCAAATTCTCATAATCAATAATCTACCAATTTTGACAAGTATTCAAATCACGAAAAATTGAGAAAATTCAAGAATGGCAACCATACCACATAAAAATTAACTATTTGAATTCAAATGTTGTACACTTATAGAATGTAATTGTGTAAATATTATAATCCCAAGAATAATGGGATTATATTTTGTATCCAATAATGCTATATATTAAGTGTTGATTTTGTACTCTTGATTGAGTACAACAACCATTTTTTCATCAATTACGATTTCCTTTATGTTATCAGAGCCATAAGACGTCAGTAATCATTCTTGATCTAATGGCCCGGTGCTTCCTCTTCCACCACAAGCCCCACATTTGTTATTGCTAACATTAGCAATTTAGTCTCTATCAAACTTGATCGCGGCAACTATCTGTTATGGCGACAACAATTTCTTCCCGTTCTTTTTGCTCATGACTTGATGAGTTTTATTGATGGATCCAAAGAGTCTCCATCAAAATTCTTCAAAAATGCAGATGGCACTGTTACCAACACTATCAATTCGTCCTTTTTGGAGTGGATGAAACAAGATCTTCATCTACTCTCTTAGATTCAAGCAACCCTCACTGAAGGTGTACTTGATCAAGTTGTCGGCTTACAAACCTCCCGCGACGTTTGGGTTGCACTGGAACGTCGGTATGCTTCTCTCTCACGTGCCCATATTTCACAACTTACTACTCAACTTCAAACTATAAAAAAGGAAGGTATGTCTATCACTGATTATATGAATAAAATAAAAGTTATATCGGATAATTTGGCGGCTGTTGGTAAATCGGTTCATGACGATGATTTGATTTATCATATTGTTCATGGTCTTCCCCCGGAATATGACCCCATTCGGGTCTCTATTCGCACTAATCCCTCTATTTCTACTGTTGAGAAAGTGCATGCTATTTTAGCCAGTGAAGAGCTACTTTTGGAGGAACGACGTCAACTTCAATCCTCCATCACCCATGAATCCACCGCCTTCATTGCACAAAATAATTATTCTCAAAACAACCTTGGCTCCAATTATGGCCGAGGGCGCAATACTAATAATGGCAGGGGACGTGGAAGAGGACGTGGTAGTTATGGCCGAGGTGGAGGCCAACATCCACGCAACAACATCACAAGTGCAAATGATGGCCAACGTCCCACTTGCCAAATCTGCAATCGAATTGGCCACATTGCACTCGACTGTCATCATCGAATGGACTTTGCATATCAAGGGCGTACTCCTCCTTAGCGCCTTCAAGCAATGGTGGCAACAAATTCTCCCTCCGCTGATCAAACTTGGTATGCTGACACCGGAGCCACCAACAACTTAACTTCTGATCTCTCCAATCTTACTATTCGCACCGACTATCAAGGAAGCGACAAAATATCTGTAGGCAATGGACAAGGTTTGCGCATTCTCCATACTGGTTCATCCGTACTTCATACCCCATCTCAATCTTTTCAACTAAACAACTTATTACATGTTTCTGAAATATCAACCAATTTAGTCTCCGTTAACCAGTTTTCTAAAGATAACGATTGTTATTTGCTCTTTGACTCTCATGGTTTTTGTGTGAAGGACAAACAGTTGGGGAAGACGCTTTTCCAAGGGCCGAGTGAAAATGGACTATATCCCATTAAATCCGTCAAAAACAATCAACATAAATCTGGTCTTTTTGCTCTTATTGGCGAAAGAGGTTCCTCTTCAGTCTGGCATCACAGGCTTGGCCATCCTTCCGCTACTACTTTGCATTATTTATCTGCGCATTCTGATATCTTTTTAAAAGGTTCTATAAAAGAAATAAATTTTTGTGATTCATGTCAACTTGCCAAAAGTCATCGTCTTCCTTTTCTCCCTTCTACTTATGTATCTTCTTCCACTTTAGAACTTTTACATACGGATATTTGGGGACCTACTCCTATTCTATCAATGAGTGATTTTAAATATTACTTTGTCATTGTTGATGATTTTACTAGATACTCATGGCTTTTTCCTTTACACTCAAAATCTGATGTTTGTGAAATTTTTATTGATTTTAAATCCAAAATTGAGAATTTACTTGATCGAAAAATCAAAAGTATTCGCTCCGACGGAGGTGGAGAATTTCTAAACAATCGTTTCAAAAAAATTTTACTTGAACATGGTATCTCTCATCAGCTTTCTTGTCCACATACGCCTGAGCAAAATGGTATTGCTGAAAGAAAACACCGTCATATCATTGAAACTGGACTCTCTCTTCCTTTTCATGTACACATGCCTTCTAATTATTGGGTAGAAGCTTTTCGAACAGCCATCTTTCTCATTAATAGAATGCCATCGAAACGTTTAAATAATATTTCTTCTTGGGAAAAAATGTTTGCTCGCAAACCTAACTACTCTTTTCTGATAGTTTTTGGTTGTGCATGTTATCCATGGTTACACCATTATTCTCATCATAAGCTCGAACCTCGCTAATTAAAATGTGTTTTTATTGGCTATAGTTTGGAACACAAAGGTTATCGTTGTCTTGATCCTTTTACAGGCCGTGTATATCTTTCTCGGCATGTTGTTTTTAATGAATCTCATTTTTTCTTTAATAAATTACTTTTGGAATGTCCTTCTACTCAGTCAATGGATAAAGTGGATCTCGAGCCAACTGGAGTTCTTCATGCCTGGCTACCTTTTTCCTCACCTCCTCTCTCGCCACCATCTATAACCGCCCAATCGTCCAACAATGAAACTCCGAGTGCCTCCCCTGAAATACCGAACCAACCACCATTACAATATCAACTTTTCCTTACCTCCCAACCTACAATCGACACTTCCATAGAACAGTTGACTACCAATAATACCATTGCTAATTCTAATTTTCATCCTATGCAAACTAGATCTAAGTCAGGTATTATCATGAGAAAGCAACTGCTCACATTGAATGCCACTCGCCACCCTTTACCCAAAGCGCTACTTGCCACTACTACAGAAATTGAGCCAACTTGTTATAGTCAAGCTTCTAAAAGTACTGAGTGGAGGGATGCAATGGCTGCCGAATTTAATGCATTGCAAAAGTGCGGTACATGGTCTCTTGTCCCTTTTACCCCTAATATGAATATTGTTGGCTACCGTTGGGTTTATCGAATTAAACGACGAGCTGATGGTAATCTTGAAAGATACAAGGCCCGCTTGGTAGATAAAGGTTATCATCAACAATCTGGGCTTGATTATAGTGAAACATTTACCCCTGTTGCTAAGCCTTCCACCATTCGAATTGTGCTGACTATTGCCGTTCATTTTGGGTGGCCCATACGTCAACTCGATGTCCATAATGCCTTTTTGCATGGTATTTTATGAGAAGAAGTATATATGCAACAACCTCCTGGTTTTGTTGATCCTCTTGCTCCAACTCATGTTTGCAAGCTCCATAAATCGATATATGGATTAAAACAAGCACCGCGTGCTTGGTTTGAACGCTTTACAACATATCTTTTTGCGTTGGGATTTCATGGTACCGATGCTGACACTTCTCTCTTCATCCATACTTCTCATAATGGAGTTCTTATTCTTCTTATATATGTGGATGATATTATTATTACCGGCAGTAATTCCACTTCTATTCATAATCTAATTCATGAACTTGGCAATCAATTCGCAATGAAAGATCTTGGTCCTCTCCATTACTCTCTTGGTATTGAGGTACATCGCGATTCAACAAACATCTTTTTATCTCAATCAAAATACTCAATTGATCTTCTTACACGTGCATATATGGATGGCGCAAAAGCATGCACTTCACCAGTTTCTTCTCATAAAAGGCTCTTCCTCACTGAAGGCGATTCTCTTGATAATGCAACGTTCTATCGGAGTATTGTAGGGGGACTCCAATATTTATCTATGACGCGACCAGATTTAGCCTTCTCTATCAATCAGGCCTGTCAATTTATGCATGCACCAACTTCTATACATTTAATTATTGTTAAAAGAATCCTTCGATTTCTCAAAGGAACAGTGGACCACGGACTCCATATTGGAATCGGCAATCTTGATTTGCACGCCTATTGTGATGCAGATTGGGCAGGAGATCCCGATGATCGCCGCTCTACCAGTGGTTTGGGTGTCTTTCTTGGTCCGTGTTTAGTATCTTGGTGTGCAAAGAAACAACCTACAGTATCTCGTTCTAGTACGGAGGCTGAATATCGCTCTCTCACCCACACTGCTGCTGAGTTTTCTTGGGTACGATTACTCCTTAAAGATCTTCACATATTTCTACATTCTAAACATATTATTTATTGTGACAACATTAGTGCTATCCGACTTGCGTATAATCCTATCTTTCATGCTCAGACTAAACACATTGAAGTTGATTATCATTTTGTACGAGAAAAGGTTTCACGCCCCGGAGGTCTAAGGTTAAGCGGAAAAGCGTATATATTTTTTTCTTTTAAATAATGACCTCTACTGGTGCGTGTCAGACCACCACATATACAAATTCACTCCTCAATCGGACGAAGTCTCCTTTGTATATGCACGGCGTCCCATTTACAATATCAACCCTTAACCATACAGTCATCGATTACAGAGCAGGAAATAATTAACTACGGGTATTGCAAACGGTGTCCACCCGACACCCAATTTTTGAAAACATTTACACATTCATACCAAAGCGGCTACATCTTTTTGGAAAAGATAAAACCAGAGGTTTACGAAATTTGTGCCCACACGGCACTCTGTTTTGGAAAGCATTTTCGCAACCATTTCGTTTGATATTAAACCATGCCGCACACAAATCCATAAAAGTATGTCCAATCCACAGTGCTAGCTATTTAACTACTCAACATTCAACGTGATCCACAGTTTGCAAATTAAACTAATAGTTAAAACTGAAAAGGAATGAGATAAACCAAAGGAAATAAAGGAGAAAGCCTCCTACGGCTAATGTCCTCTCGACGCAGTCTCACCGCCATCCCGGCTACTACACCTAGTCAGACCTGTCACGAAGTGGGTAAAGTCAGTGACAAATAAAGTAGATGATTTAACAATTAACATTGATTTTAAAGCAAACCGATTACACCGGAACCTTTCGCTTTTCCCTCTCATAGTCTAGATCACCTGTTTTAATTCCAATTAGTACCTGTCGGGGAGTCGACGATCTCCCCTCATGCACACTTACTTTACTCACGTGATGCTTTTAACCCCATTCACGGTGCTAGTGCGGCTCCTTTAGCTGGCGTGAAGGGGTCCCCACCCTACACACGTGGGGCACACGGGTCATTCAGACCACTTCTCCGGAAAAGTACACCCATGCGGAGGCCAATCCGCCTGTGTACGTGCAGCATCCAAAAACCGGATTGCCGAAATCGGCGTGTATGAAGCACCGCGACCTCGGTCGCCACAGTTAATAATGATAAAGGAATAATACTGTATTAAGCACCGCGACACTTGGTCGCCACAAATTAATGATAAAAGAATTATACATGTTCATGCGAAAGGTTTAACAGCTCATCTAATTTATTGAACAGATTAATAAGCTTTATAAGATGACACGGTGCACTTACTGCACTTGTTGCACTTAATGCAAGAGTACCCACCTGGTTGCGGGAAGATCGGGACACTTGGATCTTTCGCACACTCCCGCTGCGCTCCTAGACCTAAAAAGTCCGTAAAGGAAAACTATCGTCAAAACCACGCACTAACATCGCAAGACGGAAGTTCGAAATTATCTACATGACGAAAACCCAAAAACAGCATATTCACGTCACTCGACGGGTCCCCGAGCGGGCGCCGCCGCCCGCCGATGCCCCGCGCGGCCTGAAACCGCGCGGCGTGCATCCGCGTGCGGCGCCCGTCTACCCCGCGGCATCGTCGCCCGCCGGGATTGCCCGCGCGGCACCCGCGAGTGATTGCTCGCCCGGCGCCCGCGGGTGCGGCCCGCGCGACGCCCGCGGGTGCTGCCCGCGGGCGGCGCCCACACGGCGCCCGCGCGGGTGCGGCCCGCGCGGCGCCCGCGGGTGCGGGCCCGTGCGGCGCCCGCGGGTGCCGCCCGCCGGCGGCGCCCGCGAGCGCCCCGCGCGGCCTGAGGCCGCGCGGTGCGCGCCCACGGGCGGCGCCGACGCGACGCCCGCGCCTTCGCGTTGTCCGCCCGCGCGGTGCCCTAGCGGCACCGCGCGTCTCCCCCGCCCGCGCGGTGCCCTAGCGGCACCGCGCGTCGTCCGCCCGCCCGCGTCGTGCCCTAGTTTGCGCGGCGACGGCGGCGACCGGCTGAGTCGACGGAGACGGAGAGAGAGAAGGCAACAACAAAACCAAAAATATGAAAAGAAAACCCCAAAAACGCTTCGAACGAAAAATCACTTACCGGATAATCCGACGGGGGAGTCGACCGATCGCGTTCTTGTCTCCGGTATGTTGTTCGAGGTGATCGGACTCCTCCGTCTCCTTCCTCTTTCTTTCTTTCTTTCCTCCGGTTAGGGTTCCGCCTTTTCCTTCTTTTTTTCTCTCGCGTTCTCTCCGGCTAGGGTTTCTCTTTTTGCGAAAAGTGAGATTTTTCCCTTCGTACGTAATTAAATCCCTACTTTTAATTTTCTGTCACCGATTAATTAATTCCTTAATTAATTAATCACATGGGATAATCCAAAATTTTTCAAAAAGCGTGCAGAATATTTTACACGGATTTCGATGCGCGCTCAAACACCGTAACTTTAGAAACCCTTTTCCGGGAGATCCGTACATCGGATTTCCGATCCGATCGCGCCGTCGGTCATCATTTTTCGAGCCCTCTTCCAGAAAAATACTCATGCAACGCACCGACCGACTTACAGAAACTCGATAATTCTAGTCCACTAAAATGAGTATTTTATTAACTGGTGAATCACAATTACAAGTAAAAGCCGTATCACTAAAAAAGGTTATTCGACAAGATCTCGATGTTCATTATGTAGCGTCACAAGATCAAATTGCTGATATCTTTACTAAAGGACTATCTTCTCATCGATTCAAATTTCTCAAAAACAAGCTACTGGTGCGTGCACCTCCCATAAGCTTGAGGGGGTGTAATGGAGGATCAATTGATAATACAATTAAGGAATTAATTATGGATAAATCAAATTCTCATAACCAAGAATCTACCAATTATGACAAGTATTCAAATCACGAGAAATTGAGGAAACTCAAGAATGGCAACCACACCAAATAAAAACTATTTGAATTCAAATGTTGTACACTTATAGAATGTAATTGTGTAAATATTATAATCCCAAGAATAATTGAATTATATTTTTTATCCAATAAATGCTATATATTAAGTGTTGATTTTGTGCTCTTGATTGAGTACAACAACTATTTTTCTATCAATTACGATTTTCTTTAATATATATATATATATATATATATATATATATATATATATATATATATATATATATATATATATAAACATAAAAAGGAAGAAAAAAGAATAGAAAAGAAAAGGAAGACTTATTATTTCAATATGCATGCATGCTTTCTCAACTCTTTTGAGTCAGATGGTTCCAATAGTCGACCTACTTCTCGCTAAGATTGGATTAGATGGAATGCAATGAGGAATTATTGCCGCTGTATCTGATTTTAGCATTCTGGAGGCTTCAAAAAGAAAATAATCATGCGGGAATCACTGTGATGATGGAATTCACAAAATCTTATATCATTATTTATTTTTTAATAGCGCTCTCTTGTTTTATTCTATTAAACTTAGTTCTGAACAAAAATATAGACTAGGAATTTCACTAATGCAGAAGTTGCGACTTGGGCCGATCGGGTCTAATTTTGAACAGACCTACATATAACTTGGGCCTCAGATGTTGGCCCAGCCCAACAAAATTGGGATCAACTTGGACCTGCATTTGCCCTCACCGAACAAAAATTTATGCGGGACAACCACCACTACTTTGATTATTATATAATTTGATCTGTGTCCTCCTCCTCGGACATTTAAACAAAAAAAAAAAAAAAAAAAAAAAAAAAAAAAAGAGAGAGAGAAAATATATATAGTTGTGCATATCAGTTTAACTTATATTGAACTCCTCGTTCAACTGTAAATGGGTCAGGCTAGATCAGATAATGGCAAGAACTTGAATATCCTTTGAGTTTATCGTGATCGATTTTGATCTGATATTTAAGATGGTAAATTATTTTGGGTGAGAATCATGCCAATCTTTGTTTATAAGAGAACATGAAATGTTACAGTTAGTATGCTCATTGATATAATCTAATTAAGGCATTAAAATGTAGAGCCAAAAGTGTTAGGCTAATCCGATTTGGACTCGAATCTTCTTTTCTCTTAAAAGGATGGAGCTGGATCACAATTTGGGTTGACCAATTTATAATAACTAGAATATTCATGTAATGTACTCAAAAAAAAAAAAAAAAAAAAAAAAAACATGTACCAATGCTATGTAACTTTGTTGGCATAAATTCCAAAAAAAAATTGGAGTAAAACAAACTAATCACATGTTTAATATACCAACTCTTCTTAAATAGGGTCCAAATTAATGTCACCAAAAAAAATATATTCATTGTTTATTAATGAACATGAATGATCCTATCTTTATAGAAATCCAATTAATGGTGACCTTGACCATATTCCGATAACCTGATCAAGTGCGTTTTCTACTGGTGAATCGATTAATCCTTAAATGCACCATGTTCAATCAAGAGATTCGGTTGAAAAAAAACGACTTAATTAGATTTTAACTTACTAAATAAACAAAAGTTGAAAATAATAGACTCGACTCTGAATGAGCCAATTGTATTAAATTGAAAAGCTTGAATTACAAGTTGAACTATTTTTAGAAAATACTGTAATAAATATTTTTTTTTTTAAAAAAAAAGACTACAAGTTAGACTATTTCTAAAATAAACTGTAAATTATAAGAAAAAAAAAAAAAAAAAAAAAAATGGTTTTATCTTGAGAGGGTAAGTCTCCTATTATAAATTTCAAAGCTATTATTTATAATATTCTTCTGCTGGGCTCATGTAGTGAATGAGTGCTATATATGTAGACAAGAAAAGATTACAAATTAGACTACTTTTGTAAGAAAAAAAATAAAATTGATTTTATTTTGAGTGTGTAAGCCTTTTAATATAAACTTCAAAACTACTATTTATTTATAATATTTCTCTATCAATTTGCATAATTAAAAAGAGCAATGCTAGGTGTACACCCCAAATATAATGTACATTCTATATCCATCCTATCTTGAGATGGATATTCATCCACTCGTCACATCGATGTGACAAATAGAATTCATATCATCTCAGAATGAAATATGTGTAAAATATACACTCCATTTAGGATGTACATCTAGCATTTTTCTTACTAAAAAAGTGTTATAATCACAGTGGCAAAAATCACGTCTTATGTTTCAGTTCTTAGACGCATGAATCAGACCCTATCTGATTTTTCTTGATCCAATAGATTCAATAAATGATGTTTTGATTAGTAAACATATATAATATACTTTTAATAAATAGATCCAATTTGGTTCACACATTCTGTTGGTATGTCACAAAAGTTGCAGTATACCAGTCACATCAAAATTTTCCAATTAACACTACCATATTTTTATCTCTCCTATTATTTAATTAAAAAATAATACTCTATAGCTTGTCCTAATAGAAATTTGTTATTTTATTATTATCATAATTTATGTAAATCATGAAGTTTAATTCAACATCCTAGCTGCACATGTTGCATGAAGGTGACCTTTGACTTAGAAATGTGTGGGATTTCTACCAACTCCTCCTATTCTATCTTTTTTTTTCTTTTTTTTTTCCACTTTTCCTTATTTTTTTTTTTTCTTTTTCACGCACAAATTAGGAGCTTGGAGGCAAGAGAGCTAGCAGCAATCGTCACTATTAAATAATTTATCTGATTAGAACGAAACAAAAGAAATTTTGATCAAGCGAACGATTACCGACATAGTTTGTGATAGAGATTCCACCGATTGACTAGAAAAAATTATATATATATATATATTTTTAAAATTTTTTGAGATCAAATCATCTCAATCTGTAGCCTAGCTTATATGGTAAATAAATAAAATGATAACACTCTATTTCGTTCATAAAAAAAAAAAAAAACAAAAACAAAAACAAAAACAAAAAAAGCAAAAACATTGCCATATATGCTTGTTAAGAGTCTTAAGACTAGTATATATATATATATATATATATATATATATATATATATATATATATATATATATATATATATATATATATATATATATATATATGACCTATTATTTATAAGTAAATATATATATTTTTTTACACCATTTGAGTTAGTGAAAGAAATTTAAAAAATACTATATGTACACTCCAAAATATATATATCTTATATCTCATCCATTTTATAATATGAGATATAAAAATTAGTAAAAAAAATTTCATTATTTATTAAATAAGTGGAATGTAAGATATGTATATTTTTTAGAATGTATAAATAAAATTGCTTAAATTTTTTTTTCAACAAAGGCTATTTTTTTTCTATTTCTTTTTTAATCCTGTTGGTTTTATGGGGCAGCGGAAACTTACAAACTGGATAGCCAACGTATCCAGGAACCGAAATTGGATCAGCTAGCTTGTTTTACCAGCCTTCTTGGATCGTCCTTGTTTTCTTGGTGATTCTTGACTCTCCACGAATCTCCTGGTTGCAGACCGGATGCGCAGATCGGATCGGATACGAAGAGGGCTACCAGAGTCCTCTTCTATGTCCACACTCCAAAACCCCGGGAACGAAGGTGGAAACCCAGAGAGAACGTAGAGAGAGAATGAGGAAGAAGAAAATCCTTTTTCTTCTTGTGTATCGTATATTGTGTATCTCAGATTATTAGGACTCCTTAGAATATTCTTTTTCTCACGTAGAGATAAACAGAATATGGTTAGGATATGGGTTAAGATATGTTTCTTAACCTATAAGAAATATATCCTTATCTTTAACCCATAAGGATAAATCCTATTCTTTATCCTTAACCTATAAGGATAAATCCCGATCTTATCCTTAACACAAAAGGATAAACATAATCCACATCTCATATGGATTGAGTCAAATTAGAACCGGCCAATGTGGACACACCACATGGCAACAATCTCCCACTTGGCCACATTGGCCAATTTCCTCTCATATACATTCTACTCTTCATACGGGTAATGGAGCGTGCGACCAGATGAAAAAATCACAATGCAGGAGTGCTATATTAAGTCACCACCCAACTAACATAGCACATCACCGACTAAAAAACGTATATGCCCCAGACGTTTCAACACACACCGGATCAAGTATCACAAATCCTTTTCTTGTGAGGAGTGATGTATATAAAAAAAAAAAATCAATAATAGTACAGTCTCATAAAATTAATATATTATTATTGACCGTACCAAATCAAACAAATTAATACGTCGATTCCAAAGAATGAATATTTCAAACAAATTCTATATATTTTTACCTTACTTTTGCATGCATGCAGTTACACTTATAAATAATGACTAACTAAATTGCTTAAATTTTTTTTCAACAAAGGCTATTTTTTTTCTATTTCTTTTTTAATCCTTTTCTTGTGAGGAGTGATGTATATAAAAACAAAAATCAATAATAGTACAGCCTCATAAAATTAATATATTATTATTGATCGTACCAAATCAAACAAATTGACACGTCGATTCAAAATAATGAATATTTCAAACAAATTCTATATATTTTTACCTTAATTTTGCATGCATGCAATTACACTTATAAATAATGACTAACTACTGCATACCAGAGCATAATTCTGTTTTGAAAAAAAAAAAAAAAAAAATCTGTTTCTCAACGCATAATTTTGCCATCCCAATTCATATAAATAGTTTCTAACTGCAAATGGTTTTAAATAACTTTGTTAATTTGTAAACCCAAAAAAGGCATGTAATTTGATGTTTTATACGAAACACGCATTTTACGTTTTTAACCCCTTCTCGTTTTTTCCTGTTTGCATGCGTGGCTCAAGGAAGGTTCTTAGAAGGATCAAGTGAGGCTAAAAATAAAAATGCATTTTTAAAAAAAATTTATTTTATTATTTTATTTTTTTTAATTTTAAAATTTATATTTATTTTTTATTTTTATAATTTGAATTAGTTATTTTATATAATTTTTATAACTATAAATTTATTAAAATAATAATTTAAAACTTAAAATTAAAATATTACTATCCTAATTAAATTAAATAAATTAAAATATTGACACGTGAGTCCCACATTTTTTACACGTCCCCACACGTGACATGTCCTCCTCCCCGTTCCATCACGTAGAGCGCGAGGAAACTTCCTAATAAGAGGACTCAAATAATTTTTTTTTTTTTTTAAACCAGAAAATAAAAATCATAAATAAATACAAAATTATTATGCCTAATATATATATTCAAAAACAAATTTATAGATAATGCTAAATAACTTATTTTATATAATATATTTTATCTCTATCAAATCATATTTTATTGAAATCTTAGAATTTAAAAATTATTTAAAACTTTAGAATCAATTGACATAATAATAATAAAATATGCATATTAGTGTTGTCACTAAGCAATTGACATACCAGCTAAGAGCATGTTTGGTCTAGATTCTGAAAAAATAATTTTTATCAAATTAATTTTGGTTTAAAATTATAAAGTGTTTGGCTGAATTTAGATAGAAAAAAAAAAAATTTGAAGTTATTTTGCAAAGTTGTTAGGTAAATTTTTTTTTATTATTTATAAATAATATTTTTTTATTAAATTTTATTATAAAATAATTTTAAATTTTAATTTTAAATTTGCAAAAAAAATAAAATTTGATATTTTAATTTAAAATATAAATTTGAATTTTAAAAATTTGAAAATTTAAAACTAAAAATTTGAATTTTGAATTTTAAAATCTAAATGTACAATTTTAATTTTAAATTTTAAATTTAATTTTGAATTTAAAAATTTAAAAGTTGAGTTCAAAATTAGAATTAGATTATAAAAAAAAAAAGTAGATTTTACCTATTTATAATTTTGAGTCTTAAAAATTTAAAAATTGATTCTAAAAATCAGAATCATATTTTGAAAACAAAATTACTAAACCCTCTATTTATTGAGGGAAAAATTATTTTTAAATTCAAAATTATTTTTTAAAAGCTAAACCAAACACCCAGTAGAAGAGAATTTATCTAATAAAAAATTATGCATAGAGATTGTTGTGACTCTTTGATTGTTCAATAAAATACTATTTAATGAATAAAGATATTTTTTTGTCAATTAATCTGTTCGTTAATTATATTTTATATCATACAAAATGACTATATATTAAAATCTAAAATTTTAAAATTTTATTTTTTAAAACAATAAGAGTTTGAAGAATTTATTTTTTCAAAAGTTACAATAATTTGAAACGTTCATTATTTGCATGTTCGAGATCACATCCAATAATTTAGTTTTACTTATAAAATAAAGCATATAAGCCGGTTCTTGGCTGACGTGGTGGACCGGGTCCACGCAACAAGTCCAACACAATGAGTGTAAAAAAAAAAAGCGTCCAACGAGCCCAGATCTCGATCGTTGGATTGGGGACCCACGACATATACCCCACCAAAATCAACCGTCGAAAAAAAAAACAAATAATAACACAAAGAGTGGCACCCTCTAATTGGACCAAGGCCACGTTCCTATACGTGCAAACCACAAGCCCACATGTAAGAAAATGTGGGACCCACGTAGGTCAAATTTCGGTGTCAAACTACTCGGTCCCCTTAGAGCACGAATTTTGAAAGAGGAAAACGTGGTAAGGTATATGCCGAGTAGAATAATAATAATAATAATAATAATAATAATAATAATAATAATAAATAAATAAATAATTTTACATTTATTTTTCCCTTAAAAAAAAAAAAAAAAAAAAAAATGTGATTGGCTTTTTTTCGCCTCTCTATAAGAGGGAACGGTGAGGAGCTTAATGGGGCACACGAGATCTCTCTCTCTTTGGGGTTTTGCTTCTTCTTCTTGCTTTTCGTGATTCGGGCATTGCAATTGCTGAGGTAAAGATGTAAAAATCACAAAAAAAAATCGATCTTTTTCATGTATTTTGCCAAATTTACGGTGGAAATTTTGAGTGGGTTGCGTTGACTATGCCTTTTGGTGGATTTGGTTGCGTTGCATTGAGGGAAAATTTGATTTTTTTTCTTGAGATTTTGGATATTAGTGGATATTGGTTTTTCTTTTGAAGCTCTTCGAGTTCAATTATGGGGGCAAATGATGATTTTTGATGGGTTTTTCGCTTTGTTGAATGGAGAACTTGGGTTGAAAGGGTGAAAAAGGAGTGATTTTGTTATGTGGGTAATGTAGTTTTCTAGGTTTCTTTGGATGTTCTCATTGTTGGGTGGTCTCTCTCTTTAGTTTGATTCAAAGTAATTTAATGAAATTATTGGAAGAATTTGTTTTCTGTTTGTGTTTTCCTTTGTTTTGATCTTAAAGCTGTGATATTAAGGCCTTGCATGTTATGAATCTGCATTGTGTAGTATAAGTTAGTTATTTTACCAAAAAAAAAAATCTTTGATTTAGTTAGTAGCTTCTTACTATTCACTCAAATTCTTTTCATGAAGTTGAATTTGTAAATTAGATGCTCATATAAGCTGATGTTTTACTTGGATGGTTCTTTTTGTGTTGAAATAATACTCTTACATGTTATGAGCATCAATTTCGCCGAAAATTGCAGTTCAAGTAGGTGATAATAAAGATTGAATGGTTTAAAGCCCACTCTCAAATCTATGGCTGTAGTTGAGATCCTTCTTCTTACTTTTTGTTCTCTGATTTGATTTGGAGTTGTATGCTTCAAGTTTCTTGATCTTTTACTTCACGAAGGCGGTAGAGTTGTTTTTTGTTTCCTCTATATCTTTGATTCGCAATCTATGTGACTTTGTTCGATTGCCTTTTCTATCTATAATTTCTCTTTGATGCAAAAAATGATGTAATCCACTGCTTGAGAGCTTAGAGTTGTCATATTTGTTTTCGTTACGGCAATCTTGTCCATTTTAGACGTGGAACGCGCGAATAAGCTTGGTATTGCCGTATTCGCTTATATTTTGGCGAATTACTTCATTTATGCCGCATATGGCGATTTAACTAAGAATTAAACTCCATGCATGCTATATATGGTTGGCTTGAATAATAGCAAGGAATAAGTTGATTGTTGTGTAGATCTATGTCATAACATTCAGCTACCCATTTTGTTCATTGTATTGTGTTTGATAAATTTCATTACTCTTATATCACTTAATTTGGTAGTTTTTAAGTCGTAAACTTGTATCAAAATCTTTATATTTGTAAAAATTACAGAATGGGGGGCGCGGAAAATAATGGAACCAACTACGGCGAGTACACCTACGCAGAGCTAGAGAGGGAGACCTATTGGCCTTCGGAGAAGCTAAGAATTTCCATAACAGGTGCAGGCGGATTCATCGCATCCCACATTGCGAGGCGTTTGAAGAATGAAGGGCACTACATTATCGCTTCCGACTGGAAGAAGAATGAGCATATGGATGAAGGCATGTTCTGCCACGAATTCCACTTGGTCGATCTCAGGGTGATGGACAATTGCCTTAAGGTCACTAACGGTGTGCACCATGTTTTCAACCTCGCGGCCGATATGGGCGGGATGGGTTTTATCCAGTCGAACCATTCGGTGATTATGTATAATAACACCATGATCAGTTTCAACATGCTCGAAGCTGCGAGGATCAATGGCGTGAAGAGGTTTGTAGTTTCTTTTTTTGGTTCTAGTTGCTATATGCGGCTCTTGTTTTGTTTTATGTTAAATGTTGCTAATTTAAGTTTTGGTACTCATGCAGGTTTTTCTATGCCTCGAGCGCCTGTATTTACCCTGAATTCAAGCAGTTGGAGACCAATGTGAGCTTGAAGGAATCTGATGCTTGGCCCGCTGAGGTTCTTTGATCTTAAACAATATACTTGTTTTTTTTTTACTTGTTCTTTTTCAATTCTGCGTGATCTTTAAAGGTCATAAAAAAGTAAACTAATTCAGTGTTATGCTATGATATGTGTAGCCTCAAGATGCTTATGGCCTGGAGAAGCTCGCAACTGAGGAACTGTGCAAGCACTACAACAAGGACTTTGGCATCGAGTGCCGCGTTGGGCGTTTCCACAACATTTATGGCCCATTCGGAACATGGAAAGGTAGTTTATGACCTAGTTATAGAGCAAGAGCACTTCTTTTGCTTGGCCTTTTGAGTCGCTTCTCTATTCCGAAAAGTAGCAGTTAAATGTTCGGCAAACAAAAAAAGCTCAAAATCACTTATGTGTCACTCTAGATTATATGATTTTGCTTATGTCCTTCAAAAAGTTGAAAATATCGTAAATGACTAGTATATATTAAAATAGAATAATTTCATACAGCTTCCTATAAACACATTAAATAGCAAATATATTCCTACAATGTTCAAATTATCAAATTTATTTCTTAAAAAATCCTATTGGTTTCAAATATATCCCTGCTGTTAGTATCCGTTAGAAAAATATAGTCAATCATAAGTAAAATGCTTAATTTTAGTTAGTGAGTGAGGTAAATTGATCTTTTTATCCTTCTGATATTATAATCCCCATTATGAAGAGAAACGAATTGAGCGATTGAAGCCCTCCCGCAAGGAGGTCTTATGTAAGCTTTTCACCTTATCTAGATTAAAACCCTAGCAACGGGAACTCTTTTTCCTCTTTCTCTTCGTAGTAAAAATATTAGATAGGTAAAGAAGAAAAAGGAGTGAGAGAAAATGTTGCAACAATAGTGGATTGAGTTAGTTCTTGGGTTAGTTTTTATAGAGAGAGAATATGTCTATTGAAAATTTTGTGGTAAGACATTTCTACACGATTTTAACAATTGGGACTTTTAAAGGGACATATTTATGATGACAAAATTAATATTTCACTTATCTTCTGTTAAAAAATAAAAAGTAAATTAATAGTAACAAATCAGAGGAGGAACTGTATGAAATTATCCCTATTAAAATTAAAATTAAAATACTTATCAGCTTTCCCTAGCGCAAGTGGCAACGGGCTTGGTGGTTGATACCAAAGGTTCCGAGTTCGAAGCCTAGTTGCTTCACATTTCTAGCTCACCCTTGAAAATATCGATAGTGCACTTGAAAATGCACTCGTGGTTTTTATAAATTCCCTCCAAAAAGGGCACCTTTTGAGTTATTTCATTATCTATACATGAACGTGTATGATAGGTCAAACATTCGGTGGTCATACACAAAATTTTGGCATTTTTGCAGTTGCCTGAAATTAGTCCAAGAAACAAAATCTTGAGCTTTTGCTGCAGCATGAAGCCCATATGAGCTTTTCAGGCTCTAAAAATGGAAGTTTCGGGCGGCAAATGTTTTAATGAAGGAAAAAAAAAAAAAGAAGATTAGATTTTAGTGCCTTTTCATTGTTATACTAATCATGAAGACTTTCTCTGTTTTTTCTCCGTAGGTGGGAGGGAGAAAGCTCCTGCTGCTTTTTGCAGAAAAGTTCTCACTTCTACTGACAGGTTTGAGATGTGGGGTGACGGACTGCAGACTCGATCCTTCACTTTCATCGACGAGTGCGTCGAAGGCGTCTTGCGGTAAACGATTTATTCTTGGTGTCTAGATTCTCAGATCATTGAGAAAAGAGCTTTGCTTCTGGCAAATATAAACCCTGGAAATTTGACAAATTGTGTAAATACTTCTTAAATGTTGGTATTTATGCATGCCATGCTGCTATCGCGGTATGTAAAATATGTTTTTAGTGTGGATGACCCTGGCATGAACATAATGCATAACAATTACAAAACTTGTATATATTTACTGAGAACAACCATTTGGATGCATGCTCTAGTTCTAGTTTTTTATGTTTATTGCTCTTATCTTCTGATTAAAGTTTAGTTTCTGTGTTACTTGGAAACTTTAGATCTACCATATTCAACAAAACAGCTTCCTCTTGTTATTAACACTACTCCTCTTCTTTTATTTTATTTTCTATTAGGTTGACTAAATCGGATTTCCGAGAGCCAGTGAACATCGGAAGCGACGAAATGGTGAGCATGAATGAGATGGCTGAAATAGTTCTCAGCTTCGACAACAAGCAGCTTCCTATCCATCACATCCCCGGCCCTGAGGGCGTCCGAGGCCGCAACTCCGACAACACTCTAATCAAAGAGAAACTCGGTTGGGCCCCGACGATGAAACTGAGAGTATGGTCACAATCTCCTCTCGAACTCTTTCAACTTTCTCGATCTTTTGCAAACCCAATTCAAAATTGCATTTAGTTTTGTCTCTAAATAGCTAAAGTGGCTTATATTTGGTAATCCCTTAGGATGGGCTAAGGTTCACATACTTCTGGATCAAAGAACAAATCGAGAAGGAGAAAGCGCAGGGGCTCGACATCTCCGTCTACGGCTCGTCCAAGGTCGTGCAAACCCAAGCGCCGGTCCAACTGGGCTCGCTTCGTGCCGCGGATGGAAAAGAGTGATGAACCCTACATGTTACTGAGCTCATCAAGTTCTCTAAATTTCCGGTGGTTTTTATAGTTTAAAACTCCAGTTAAATGAGTATGTTCTTCTCCTGTTCTTGAGCTCATGCATTAGATGTTTATGGTGGTGTTGTAACTTTTTTTTGGGGGTTTTAATTATTACTATGGAGGAGTAGTGAGATATTTTTAATGAATAATGAACTTCAATGTTGATCTTATTCAATCTTATGTAAACATTTCAATATTTCAATTTTCCTATATTTTATTTTATTTTATTTCATGGATAATGTTCTTTTTGGAAACTTCTCAGATCTCTATGGACCATTTGATAAAGTGACTACACGAGGAAACATGATCATCATTTTGTGGATGTGCTCTAAATTTGATAGAGAAACATAATTTTTTTTTTTTTTGTGGATAAGCTTCTCACTGTATGTGCCCCAAAGATTTTTTTTTTTTTTTTTTTTTTTAAAAACCCAAAAAAAATCTCATTAATGCTTACTATTTAAAATGTTCGGTACACAGATGATGTGGTACACTTGGTCTATGCAATCGATGGCTCAAATTAATGGGCCGGCCTTTTGGGGCCCATTTGGGGCCCAACACAACTAGGCCATTTTAATGTGTTTTGTAAAAAGGTAAAAAGTGTATGGAGACCCCTCAACTATCGACTATTTTTAAATGTCTGGCTCAACTTTAATTTTTTTTTTATTGAAACCGCCTTTATTTTCAATTTTTTAAAATTAAATTATTATTCTAATTATTTGAGTTAAAATTTATAATTTTATTAGCTATTAACTATTTATTAGTTATAAAAAAAATAATTAAAATTAGTAATGAATTTGATAAAATATCTATTTTTTTCAGCTACAATTATTTAATTCAAAATTGCTCATTAAAAGGCACGTAGAAATGTATGGACACCCCCTCACCTAAGGAACATTTTGAAACTACCCTATAAAATTCTATTTTTTCATTGAGACCCACCAAATTTTAATATCTTTTTGAATTTTTATAGATAGTCAGTTTAAAAAAAAAAAAAATTCACCAATGTTTAGTAAATTTATTTGTTATTAACTAATAGTTGATGTAATTTTATTTTCTAAAAAGTGATTTAAATTATTAAGTTTACTAAAATCCACTAATAATAATAATGTGATAAAATACCCAAGTTCAAAGTTAATGGGGCTATTACACAATTACTTATAATTGAGGATCTCCATACATTTTCACCTAATAACCTTTAAGAGCAAAAGTAAAGAGGAGGGACGTTGTTCAAAGAATTATATAGTTGAGGAGTGTTCGTACATTTTTATCACAAAATCGCCCTCAAAACCCCCCCGAAACGAAACCCGATTCGACCGTCGCTTCGAAAGGGGGAAAGGAGAGAGATAGAGATAGAGAGAGAGAGAGAGAGAGAGAGAGAGGTACGCTCCTCTTCTCCCACCTCGCTTCTACGGATCTCTCTTAGGGTTTCTCCCCTGGATCACGCCATTAATTTCTCTTTACTTTGCCCCGATCTCTTCGTTTCTCTACTTAATTCGCGTTTCGTTCTCAGATTTGTTTTTTTTTGCGATTTTTGAGGGTTTTTTTTGGTGATTTTTGGGTGGATTTTAGGGGGAGAAGCGGGGAGTGAGAGAGCGCGATGGCGGGGAAGGGAGGGAAGGGGCTTTTGGCGGCGAAGACGACGGCGGCGAACAAGGATAAGGAGAAGAAGAAGCCGGTCTCCCGGTCGTCGCGAGCCGGTCTCCAGGTAAAACCTAGTTGATCTCCTCTTCTTCATCATCATCTTCTTCTTACTTGATGTTTGGAGATATGGGGATTTGGAGATTTGTCCCAGGAAAGTTGGCGAATTGTGGATTTGTTCATGTCAAGTTCTACTTCTCAAATTTGTGCGTCGCTGTTCATGTATAGTTCCATAATGCTACAGATTTGTCTCTACGAATTGACTAGATAACTAATTTTTCAGTGTTGTGACCGCTATGCGCTTGAATTTTTTTTTAACTTTTTAGGTGCTTTTCCAGAAGTTAAGGATTTAGGATTCACCTAGGACGGTATGAGAGATGGTAGAAAGACACTAGAAGTGAAAAATAACAGTAATATACTTAAAAAGATTTTTATTATGAGTTAGAATAGTGATTTTTAGTGAAAGGCCAACTCTAGAGGGTTATATTATGTGGTTAAAATTGTAACTTTTGAGGGAGTAATCAGCAACTTCACTACTTTGGTGGCAGGGATGGATAGGAAATTGTACCTATTTAGAGACATGACCGCGTAGATCGGCTGATTTGAGGAAAAACGACTCATTGACATATTGATACCAGTTGACCTTTTAACTTTTGTACGGACAGGACGTGTTTTCTCTGGTTTTCTTTGTAGTTGTGATGGAGACTAAGGAAACTAGATACCCAATGGAAGAACAGTAATAGATCAGGGAAGTGTTCATAGGTTGACAATCCAGCGAGTTTTAATACACAAGCATATAAATTGTCAGTAGCACTCTGCTTGACTGCCTCAAACCGTAGAATTCTAAGCATTTGGAATACCAGTTCTCTCAAATATGTTGCTTGGAACCATTAGTAAATGAGATTTTAGTTGATGTGAAATGATCTGGTGGTATCTCATTGTAGAACTAATCCAATCATTTCATTTGCTTTTAGTTATAAAATCGGGATAATTGCCTACATACCCCTCAAAACTTAAGAAATATCCTATTTATTCCTGAAAATTTTTTGTTTAAAAAATACTCCTATAAACTTTCTCCGTTATTCAAATCTAACCCTTGCAGTTAGTAGCTGTTAGTTCATTTCGGGTTAAACTCAGGTTATGTCTCAACCAAGTTAAAATAGAGGTCAAATACCATTTTTGCCCTTTTTTATTTAATCTATTTTCCTAACCTATCACTCCCAAACCCCCCTCTCTTTAGGGTTTCTCCTCATGTTGACCGGATCCTCTCCTTCGGGATCCTCACCGGCAACACCTCCTGCAACAACTGTAGCGGTGGTGGCAAAGGTCCCTTGTCCTCTAAAAATTCAATTCTCTAATTTTCTAATGAAGGTGATATAAATCCTTTGATCCATTTCGTGTATAAGATCTTATTATTTTATTAATTTTGGATTAGCAATGAATATTTGTATATTTAGGGCTTGATTTAGTGATCTTGGTTAAGTGGGACGCACCAATGGAAAAGGACACAATGGGAGAAAGAAGAGCATCTTCTTCAGCTATGGCTGAAGAATATGAAGTTTTTTCTTTTTCAGCTCAAGGAAAAAGATGACCGTTGTAAGCATAAATAAAAAAGCAGGAGACCGTTTAAGGGCAAATAAGAAAAGTAGGAGAACGTTAAGGGTGAATAAGGAAAAAAAATTGATAGTAGAATAATATTTAAATGAGCAAAATAGTTATTTCACAGGGGATAACCACTTTTTTTTAACGGTGCACTACCAGAATCTAACTCTAGGGGTATATTTGAAAGATCTTAAAACTTTATATGGGTATTTTGTAGAATAGCAAAGCTTTAGAATGGTAGTTTTTATATTAGCCTTCTAAGAAAGGTAAATACAAAAGTTGGGAACTTATAGGGACAAATAAGCAATTGCCCCTATAAAATAATAATTGCCCCAGATTGCTGCTGCTTGAAAAAAATCATAGTGGCTTCCTTACAATTTTAAAAGGGTATTTAAATCAATTCCGGTTTATTCCAAACAAATATATTTATTTCTTATTAAAATGAACTGAATTTTTACAAACTGTTTGATTGTAATCGGAGTGTAAAGATGATGATTTCTCTTGGATTCAGAATGGGAGTTGCATGTTATCATTTTACATTAAAAGTTATGACTTGACTTTCTGACTTTTCCGGCATGAGAGGTCTTGTCTCTTTACTGTCCCGATCTTGTCTCTCAGTTTCGCCTTTCGCCTTCTTTCAATTGTTTCCATCGAATCTTGCTTTTCTGATTTCTTATTTTCTTTTTCTCTTTTTTTCCGGGCGAAATTATTGGTTGTAAACTCGGAACATAGTCTAGCATGTGGTCAGTAACTATCTTTGATCTTTCGTATTTCAGCTTTTAGTTATGCTAAGGCAAAATACAACATGATTGAAAATGAGAAGAATTGATTTGAAGGCGCATAAGAGGGAGATGTAGCTTTGTGATTGTAAGTTTGAATTGAAGGCTAGTAGAGGACAAACAAATGAGAGAAAGCGGATGATAGCCAGCAGCTAAAGGGTCATTTGGCAAAAATTAGGCTGCAGGTGTTGTTATAATAGGTGTAGGAACAGGAATGTTAAATGCAGAAGCCACCTAGGTATGGTTTAGTTTAGGAGGTAGGGATGGCAAGTGTGCATTAGGTTAAGTACTTGTTGTAGTTCAATGTTGTTCCTTTGACAGATAACACAAAGTGTCAAGTATCGTGATGGAGAGAAGAATTCAACATATGACTGTGAATAGGGCAAACATGTAAATTCTATTGATGTATAGTCAAGTACATATGGATGATCTATAATGACTTTTGATTTACACCTTTTCCATCTACTATATATCGTGATTTCTTAGTCACTTTCTAGTAATAAATCATTTAGTTTTTTTATCGAGCTGTTGAAAACTTTAAATTTGGGGTATTCGGTAAAATTGGATACAACCTGTAACATTCATTGAACTTTTGAGTTGGCTGATATCAACCAAAAGCTAACCTAAAACTCTTTTGGTCATCAATTCTATAAATAAAAAGTTGTTTCAGCCATGGAAAACCTATTCATGAAGAAATAATCTAAATTAAGTAATTATTCATGTGAGATCAGTTGGTCTTTGGACGGGGTTACAAGCACTTTTGAATGTTGCACTAACATCCAAATTTGAAAGACCCATGTTAGGGAGGTAGCCCCAGCCTAATTAAGTGGTCCAGTCGACTTGCCTATTTGACTGGTCAAGTGATTGTAGCCAACTTGATGCAGCCATCGTACTGTCCCAGTACTATAGCCACAGTACTGCAACATGGATACTGTAGTGCATGTTATTATAGCAACGTAGTGAGGAAGGAAGGGGAAACAAAGAAGCAATAGAGAAAAAAGAATAAGAAAAGAGAGAAATGCCAATTCATGCTCAGATTAAAGGAGAAGAGACGGCAAATCCACGCTCAGAAATAAGATAGACAGATAAAACCCTAAATTATCAAAATTAATTCGTCCAACAGACACCTTGCAAGGCATATTTATAAACACTTTTAGCGCATCCCAAATCTAAAGAAATTCCTTAATTTTGGGGATTTTCTTGTACCTAATAAACTTTATCTTAACAAAAAGATCCTCTCTAAGCTATTCAACAATCTTACCAACAGCACGCCCATATCAGTAATAAATATATATATTGATTTGACTTGATTTGCATCAAAACTAAATCGACTCGAATTTGAAATACATCACAACTTATTGTTGGCCTTCTTTAGACAATTGACCCTTTTTGTCTAAATTCTTTCAAATGTGCAAATTCAAGAGTACAAAGATGTACAACTTTGTTACCATATCTTAACTATTCTATTTCATCTGAAACTTAGAGCAAACAGGACTATTTATCTTTTCTAAGTCATTCATTCAACTATCACCAATCACCAAATTAAGTAGAATTAATTACTGACAATTAGACAGTGTGGTATCTAAGATTTTGGAGTTTTTTTTTTAACAGAATTTTAACGACTCGCGACCCATATGTTGCTTCTTTAGGAGGGAGGTGTTGAAGTAGGAACTAATTGTTAGTAGAGGATGTAGCATGAGATTGAGACAAGCGCTGTAGCAGTCAAGGGGAGAAATACAATAAAGTGGAGGACGGTGGAGGAGGCTCACAATGTTATACAATTTTTTATAATTTGTCTTCACCTGTCTGGCACTTTTTAAGTCAATATGGGGCTTTCTTAGAAACTCCAATGATCCGTATATTATCATCTCTATACAATTTTCAAATTTGATTTCGTAAGGAGCTAATTGCTTCTGTTCAGATGACATTGAAAATCAAAATCATCATTCTGTCCTTTTTCATTCATTTTTTAACCATGCTTTACTCTTATTGATACCTATATCTGGCACTTACATCACATGATCATCATGCTACCCAAATGGACCCACTTTGCCAAAGGAACATTTTTTTGTCTTCTTTTGGCCTTGTCGATCATTAGCCTCCTGGCTACATGACTTTATTTTCTTTTCATTCTGTGTTTCCATTTCTTTTTATGAATAAATTCTGGAGAGTAATTCAAATTGTCCATTTGTGCTGATATGTGCTGAACTGACCTGGTAAATCTCTAGCTATATGCTGCATTCTAGAGAGAGCGTTGGGATTGGATTTAAATATCAATAGTTTGTCAATCAATGGATTTAAAAAAAAATAAAAACTCAGAAAATATTGTGACTAAGTTACAGTCTAGTACCTACCATTATCTCCTCCAGTTAGGAAGCAATTTTTTATATTTGTTAAAATTTTCCAATTGCTGCTTTGTGTGGTTCAGTTCGTTCTGACTAGTTCATTTTCACTTTTTCCTTGGGTAACTGGAAATTGCAGTTCCCAGTCGGGCGAATCCACCGCCAATTAAAATCGCGCATTGCAGCAAACGGACGTGTGGGGGCTACCGCGGCAGTTTACTCTGCTGCAATTCTTGAATATCTAACAGCAGAAGTGTTGGAACTTGCCGGAAACGCCAGCAAGGATCTGAAAGTGAAGCGCATAACCCCCCGCCACCTCCAGCTGGCGATCCGAGGAGATGAGGAGCTCGACACACTCATTAAGGGCACCATTGCTGGCGGTGGTGTTATTCCTCACATTCACAAGTCCCTCATCAACAAGTCATCCAAAGAATGAGGTATAAACAAAAGTGGTTTTGATGTTTAATCTGGGTTGAGCATATTGCCCTTTATGTGAAAGTTTGTGTTTTCTCCGATTTCTAATTCTGGAACTTTGTGTAGGTCTTTTATTAGAACTTAGAACTAAAGGTAATAGTTAATTTGTCGTTCGTATTGTGAACAGGTAGCAGCATTCTGTGGTACATTGGCATGTAATTTCAATTAACTCAAGTTTTTAGTGCTTTTTATAGTTTTAACAAGTGCGCTCTTTTGGTCTAATCTCTAATACTAGGAGTTAGAGTTGGTAGTAGCTTAAAACTTGTTTGAGCCTGATGAACGGGATATATATATATATATATATATATATATATATATATATATATATATATATATATAGAAGAAAGGGTAGTGCTTAGAAACAGTCATGTATATGTACTTAGTTCAGAGTATGATTGCCTTCACCAACACACAAATTCCGTACTTTGCAGAACTTTCTAGTTGGTGGATGCATTCATAAATGGGTCACTTTTTATGTTTTCAACAAGAGAGTCATACTCTGCTTGTCAAATTAGGAGCTTGTACATGGAGAGAGCATTTGTTTCTGTATGAAAGTAGGTTTGGAGGAACACCTATTGTGGCTTTTATGAGCAACCCAATACACAGCTCCTTCTCTCCTCTCCTATCATAAAAATACAAAAAAGGCCAATAAATAAGGTTGAAGTTGTTAAAACTTAATAGCCTCGCACTATTTGAACATGGTATACATGTTCTTTCTCTCATCCTTTTGATTAAATTAAAGTTGTGTTAGTTGTAAGTTGTGTAACTCAACCTTTACCTACTTTTGTCTATCATAATGTTATTTATGTTTTTGGGTACCCCCCCTTGTGCGACTTCTATAGTTACACTTAATGTTTAGTGATGCATCGAGGCATGTCTATGAATCTATCAGTACATATCATGGCAAAAAGCAATCGAGTTGCAGGATGCTGTGATCATTCCTCAATGGGTGTGCCCAGGTTTTAAGTGTCCACAATTGGAGACAGGCTCTTTTAAAGTTTGTACCATTCCCTCCCTGCTGCTTCCCATCAAAATCAGAGGGCTACATACTTAAAATGAGATGAGACAGGTAGTTTCAGAATGCTTCTTTATAAACACAAACCACTTCAAAATTTTATCGCTTTTGGAAAATTCCAGTGTGTTTTGGCGCTCCACTCTTGCGGTATAAAAATGACACTAAACCTTTACTTGGAGTTTGCCACCGTTATTATTTAGCATGCCAACATTTTTTTTTTTTTTTTTTTCTTTGTGGGCCCTAAAGCATTCAAATAGTTGTGTTTAGAGAAATGATTTTCCCAGCGTGCTCAGCTTTTGGATTAATAGATTCCCAAATGTTAACTGAATTTTGAAATCAAGATGATTTACTCAAACACTGTAGAAAAGGTTGGAATGTCAAACTCAGTTAGATTTTAAATTTAAAATTTTAAATATCAATCATTAAGTTTTTAGTCAACTGTATTAAATACATTAAATACAGTGGATAAAAAATAATAATAATACAGTTGTTGCGGTGAACATCAAATTCTACGCGAATCTCATAGCAGTTACTTACATATTCATATGCAAATCGTATACAAATCTCAGAGCAGAAACTTAGGGGCACATTTTATTCTAGTGCATGTAGTATAGGAATCTCCCACATGAACTTATTTATGAGCTTATATTACAATACTTAGGTAAGTTGACCTCATCATGATTATTACCAACACATGGCTACATTATTGATCAATTGGTTTCTTCATCAGCCCCCCCTCTCTCTCTCTCTCTCTCTCTCTCTCTCTCATTATTCCCCACTGCCCTAAATTAATTGGCTACCCAATAGGAAGTATTGTCACTCTCACCACCTTATCCAGAGTATCTCAAACCCTACTATAAGAAGAGCCATGTGATGAGGGCATCCCCTTACCATAGTATGTAGTAATTTTGAGTGATGGTTCCTGTACTATTTTAACATTGTGACTTAGTCCTTTTTTGCTTAAATATTTTAGTTATTCAACTTGTACATTATAAAAGAAAGTTTTTTTTTCTTGTAAAACGACTATTGACTTGATAAATGACTTATTTTAATTTACTTTGAACATTGTCAAATGAATATTTTATTACAAATAAAGTTTAAGAGCTAAACCTTTTTTTTTTTTTTTGAAAAAATCATAGCAAATTGTCAGCTTTATTTACAAAGTGGCATGAATTTAACAATAAAGATAGAATAGTCAAAACCTTGAGAAAATAATAATAATAATAATAATAATAAAAGAGCGGAGAGGAAGAGAATATATACTACAGTAAATATATACATGACACTAAGCTAGTGTATATATACATCGAATAAGTTGAGTCGAAAAGTTTTATTTTTTTTTAAATAATATTTTTTTTTTCTAGTCAAATTACTCAACATATAGTCTGATATTCTAAGGGGTGATGATGCATGCATAGGACCCTTTTGGTCCCTATGTTCACAATATCCTTTGTCCTCATTACCTTTCACAGTTAAAAAAAAGAAAAAAAATTCTCTAGATCTCACCATCAACAACAGCAGGGCTTGCAGGATGAGGGGATACATGACATGACCCTCACTCCGCATCAGTCAATCACAGTTATATATATATATATATATATATATATATATATATATATATATATATATATATATATATATATATATATATATATATGCATGGAGAGAGAGAAAGTAGAATTTATATATTTTTAAAAATATAAATTTAATTATATTTATAAATTTTTTATTATTGAATTTGTATTAAAATATGCTATTGTAAAATTAATTAAAAAGAGAAAAAAAAATTATATAAAATTTTATAAATATATATAATTTGACTAGTACTTTTAAAAATATATAAAATATATATATATATATATATATATATATATATATATATATCTATATGTGTGTGTGTGTGTGTGTGTGTGTGTGTGTGATGCAATGGTCAAAAATGTGGCTAGAACCTGGAGGGGACAACTCCATTTAAAAAAAAATTTCTAAAATATAGCAAGTACATAGGATATTTTTTTGAGAGAAAGCAAGTACATAGGATGATATAATATTTCTAATTAATTAATTTTTTTTAAACTTAACTTATTTTATTATATTTTTAAAAAAATATTTATATTATATTTTTTAGAATATATATATATATAATATAATTAATTGAATATAAATAACTAATGCGGTATAATTAATATATTGTAAACTTTCTTCGTATTAAGATGAATTAAATATGCAATGTATATTTATTTTTGAATATATTGATAGCTTTTCTTTTTCTTTTTTTTTTTTGCTTCTTTCCATTAGTTGTGTAGGAAAAATTATACAAAGCTAGGAATAAGTAAAATATACACGCATGAAGTGAAATTCATGTAGTACAATAAGCTTAAGCTGGATAAATCTACAAATCTTGCCAGTCAAAGAATAATATTTTAACATGTTTTTATTTAATTTTTTAATATTTTAATATGCTTAATCTAGAGTATAGTATTGATCCCATAGTACATGCCGGCCATCATGAAATGAGAAATTTTTCTTTACCGGAGTCTCTCTCTCTCTCTCTCTCTCTCTCTCTCTCTCTTTATTTATATATATATATATATATATATATATATATATATATATATATATATATATTTGAGAGAGAGAGAGAGCGTAGGGCTACTATACTCTTATGAGTATAAATTCTTTTATACTCATAATTTTTTCACACTTGGATAAAGTAATATGCGGTTGGAATGATAGTGGTCCACCTAAGGTTTACTAGGTTGTTAAGGAAATAGTAAAAATTTTAAAAACTACTATAATTCCTAACCGCACATTCCTTCATCCAAGCTAGGGATGAAAACTTATGAGTACAAAAAAATTTTACTCATAAGAGTATAGTAGTCGAACCCTATATATATATGGTCCGAATATATATAGGGTCCGGCTACTATACTCATATGAATATAAATCTCTTTATACTCATAGCTTTTTCACCCTTGGATGAAGGAATGTGCGATTAGGATGATAGTAGTCCCTCTAGAATTTACTAGGTTGTTGGAGAAATAGTATAAATCTTAGGGACTACTATAATCCTAACCGCACATTTCTTCATCCAAGGAATGAAAATTTATAAGTATAAAAGAATTTTACTCATAAGAGTATAGTAGTCGGACCCTATATATATATATATATATATATATATATATATATATATATATATATATATATATATATATAATTGATCTTCTATATTTTTAAAAGTATTATGTAATTAGTGATTATAAATTTTTAGTCCATAGATGAAAAGATATATGGTTAGAATGATAGTGAGTCATTTGGGTTAAGTGAGTGGTTGGCGAAGTAAAATGATCTAAATGATAAATTTAGTCAAACAGGTAGATCTAACAGTAGAATATTTACAACCACCAATTGCTTGGTGCTTGTACAAGTATAGTAACAGAACTATATATATATATATATATATATATATATATATATATATATATATATATATATATATATATATATATATAATTGAGCTTCTATGCTATTAAAATTACAAAGTCATTGGTACTTATAATTTTTACCTATTGGATGAA